>JARHVA010002152.1:510000-1085000 GCA_037957365.1 Torreya grandis | reverse complement strand
TTTTCAAGAGTATCAAAGATCAACTTTCTACCTCTATAACACATAAAACTCAGAATGCAGAGGTTGGGAGGGTCCCTCAAATAACTCTACTTCATGAACAACTAGTGGTTCAAAATGTGTATCCAAAAGTTATTAGAGCTTCATTCAACATAATAGATCAGATGAAGAAATACAATGTTAGTATTATAATGTGATATTCCTTTGATATTCTAATACAAAAGGATATGCTCATCTATGAGATTTCAATTCTCAAGGTGTTTCTAGAGCCAATTGAGAAATAAGGTGTTATCTTACCCAACTTAGATCAACCAACTAAACAACAAGATCAACATATACACAAAATATAAAAAGGGGACAAAGCTAAGGTAAAGTCAAGTAAAACTCCTTCCTTCTACCTCTCTCTGATAATTGGTGACTGTTTATTCCATAACTATATGGTGGATAGTGGATCTAGTAACACTATCATGCCCAAGAAAATTGTAGACAAGCTTGGTCTTGTTTATGAGCCAAATACTAAAGGAGTGTTGCAATTATATGGTTCACCAAAAAAGACAATGTGCATCATTAAGGATCTAAAGTTGACACTACATGCTTGTCCCAATGTTACAATTTATCAAGATGTGGTTGTGGTGGACTTGCACCCTACTTTTTCATGTGTCTATCAAGAGGGTTTACCTCAAATATTAGAGGATACTTATGAACTGATTAGACATATTTAATTTTTAGAACTAGGTATGCTACTAAGGTAATCATACATTCTAAAACTATTACATGATTCCATTTCAAACCATATATGCCAGGTGTTGTGAACACAAATTGCCTCATCTCAAATGAGGTGATAGAAGATAATGTAGAAGAAAATAGATCACCTTTAGATAGTATTCTAGATTTTTTTCCTTTATGAGTGATCCTTTAGATCACATGAATGTGATATTTATAATCTAATTGAACAATAATGACTTGGTGTTTATTTATTGCATGAGAAAGATGCACCAATTCTAGCCTTGATGAAATATGATGAGTCTAGTGATGACCTTTATAAGTTATACTTTAATGGGTCAAATAATAAGCATGGTAGTGGGGTTAGAATGATGTTGATTTTTATAGAAAAGTAAAGATACTTCTCATCTATTAAGTTTAAATTTGGTTGATCAACTAATGTTGTAGAATATGAGGCACTAGTTCATGATTTTATAATGGGCTATGAGGATTAAATTCAACACTTTACAAGTCTTTGGTGAGAGTTAACTTTTAGTTCACCAAGTGAGAGGTCTTAATATATGAAAAAAATCATTGCTTAAATACTATAAGCATAGGGTATGAGACTTACTTGAATAATTCCAAGCCTTTAACATTCAAGGTATAAAACGAGATAAGAACAAACATGTAGATAGGTTGGCTATCATTAGAGAATAATTTATTATCCCAACTGATGTTAGAAGTCAGGTCCAATCATACATTAGGGTGATTGTAAGGTCTTCTATTGTAGATAATGATGATAATTGGTAGGTGTTTGAAGATGATAATTAGATTTTTAGATTCTTTTAAGAAGAAGATAATTTCTCCTCAAGAAATTAGTTAAAGTACTTATAGAAATATGGTGATCAAATTGTGAAAATAAAAACAAATAAGTTGCCTAAGGGATTGGCCACACTTCTAAACATATTCAGTGGTGATGATGAGCTGAGGAAAGAAAAGTCAACTTTGTCAACAAAGTAAGAACACTATGTCAATGTGGAAGTTACACCTAGTAATAACCTAAGGTTAGGTAAGGTATGCACTTTATTTAGATAAGGAAGTTTTCATTGAGCTATGTTCAAGATTTGTCTGATGTATTTACATGGAAATATAGTGATCTCAAGGGATTTGAACCAATTCTATCTCAACACATCATTGATATAAAAGATGAGACTAAGATAGTAAGGAAAAGACAAAGGCATATTAATCCCAAGCTTGAGCCTTTGATGAGATTTGAGTTTCATAATCTCATTGAGTCAACTATTATATTTCCAATCAAGCACTCGACTTGGGTGGAAAACCTTGTTCTAGTATGGAAAAATAATGGTGAAATTACACTATGTGTTGACTTTTGTGACTTGAATAAGGCTTCCCTTAAAGATCACTATCCATTACAATCTATGGAATAGATTTTATAGTTGGTTATAGGTTCAGAAAGGTTCTCCTTGTTGGATGGCTATAGTGGTTACAACCAGATTCTGGTCAAGGAAGAAGACCAATTCAAGAGAGCCTTCACCACAAAGTGGAGGACATTTGCATATATAAAGTGCCTTTTCATTTATCCAATGCTAGATAAAATTTTTAGAGAGCCATGGATATGGAATTTTAGGGCCTTATTAACAAGTCTATGTTGGTCTATCTAGATGACATAATAGTTTTTTCAAAGAATACAAGTGAGCACATGGTCCACCTTGAACATGTGTTTGAAAGGTGTAGGCAATTTAGGGTATCTCTTAATCCCAAAATATGTGTCTTCTTAATTTATTAAGGTAATCTCCTTGAATGTATAGTCTCAAAACATGGTTTAAGAATATATCTTAAAAGAATGGCTTCAATTATTGCACTTTCCTTACCCAAGCACAAAAGAGCTTTGTAGAGTTTTTTAGGGGAGATCAATTTTATTAGAAGGTACATCTCAGATTTTGCTACTTTAGCTAAGCCACTTAAAGCCATGCTAAGAATAATTAGATATTTAGCTGGTACAAGGAAGTAATAAGGAGTTTTGAGGAGATTAAGAAAGTCATGGCTAGTGCTCATATGCTCATGAACCCAGATTTCTCAAAGGACTTCATTATATACACCTATGCTAAAATTAACACCATTTCAGGCATTCTTATGTAGCATAACCATGAGGACTTAGAGCAGCCAATAGAATTATTTAGTCAAGAATTTAAAGAATATGAGACAAGGTACTCTTTTGTTGAAAACATGTACTTTTAGTCATAAGGTCCCTCAAGAAATTTAGATACTTATTGTTTAATAATAAGATACACCTAATAGTTACACATCCAAGTGTCAAGGAGTTTCTCTTAAATAAGGACATAAGTGAGAAAAGAGTTGGTTAGATAACAAATTTAATGGAGTATGATGTGGATATCAAGGTCACAAAGCTGATTAAAGGAAAATGACTTTATGAACATCTATCCCAAGACTTGCATGAGGCTAATGAGGTGGTTATTATGTTAACTAATGAAGAAGTTGAAGTTATCCATATCTCACCTTCTAGTTGGTATCATGATTTGGTAAAGTATCTTCAAGATGGTCTTTACCCCCCTCACCTAACTCCTTAAAAAAGGAGATATTTTATATTGTAATCCATTCCATTTCTTTTTATTGATGATGTTTTGTTCAAGAGAGATATCAATGGCATGTTGTTAAGATGTATTGAATAACATCAAAAGGAAAGGTTACTTGAAGAGTTCCATGATGGATCTAGTGAAGGGAATTATTTAGAAAGGCCCACGACCCACAATATCATGAGAGGTGGCTATTATTAGCCAAGCTTATTTGGTGATTATCATGTATGGGTTAGGAAATACATATAATGTGCTATGTTTGTAGGAAAGGTAAAACTTGTAGCCTTACCTCTCCAACCAATTGTAGTAGTTCAACCCTTTGTCCAAAGGGGATTGAACTTTATTGGTCTCATAAATCCCCCTTCAAGCTTAAGACATAAATGGATACTAAATGCTACAAATTACTTCATTAGATAGATAAAAGCAGTGGCATTGAAGCAAGCAAATGAGTCTAATGTTTTAGATTTCTATAAAGGTTTTCTTACTATATTAGGAGACCATTTAACCATCATTTATAATAATGTTATGTTCTTTTTAGGGTCTAAAATTAGCTAATGGGTAGTTCAACATAGTGTCTTTCTCAGTAATTCATCAAACTACTATCCCAAAGGCAATGGCCTTACCGAGTCAAATAATAAGAACCTATTGAATATCTTAAAAAGGACCATTGAATATAATAAGAGGTCATGGTATCTTAAATTGAATTCAGCTTTGTGGGATGATAGGATCATCTACAAGAATTCTATAGCCAACTCCCCCTACAAGATGGTATATGGTAAGGAAGCAAGAATGCTTATTTCTCTTGAATTTCCTACCCTAGAACTAATGCATCAACTTGAGTTGTTGGATAATGAACCTATGGGGATAATATATGCTTAGATTATAGAGTTGGAAGAGATAAGACATCAGTCCATGCTAGCCATGTAAATCCATCAATCAAAAGTGAAGAGGGTGTTTGACAAAGGAGCTTATTCATGAAGTTTCAAAGAAGGAGATTTGATCCTCAAGTGGGATGAGGATAGATCCAAGCTAGGAAGGCATACAAACTTTGACTATCTTTGGAGTGGTCCATACATAATCTCCAACTGTAAATATCATAATGCCTTCCAACTTGTAAGTTTGGATGGTGAGGAGCTTTCTATCCTAGTTAATGGGATACATCTAAAACATTTATATTAAGGAAGCTAAGTTCCCTTTACATAGTTTATTTTACTTTCCTCTAAGTGTTGTCTTAGGACATTAAATGTTTGCTTTTGCCTTTCCTTAGTTATCTTCCCTATTTTGTTTGTGTCCTTCCCTATTTTGGTGGAATTCACTAGATTTTCAAGTTTAAAGGGTACTTAAAGTCTTGGATCATATTGAGAGTCATGTAAATGGTCCAAGTTCTCAATCATATTAGGCATGTTTTCCAACTGAGTTACCAAAGATGTTGGCTAAATTTGGATTACATATTCCTAATCTAGAATAATAAGCTAGGTAGAGTCTTGATTTAAGGGTGATATAGTAGTGTAAAGAGTAGATAGAGTCTAGGGGAAGATTACTTGTCATTTTCAAGGTTTTAAAACACTTTAAATAAGCTTAAAGCGTGAATTTGGTGACCTTAGAAAACTATACCATCACAAGACATCATGCAAAAATGAATGGGTCAATCTAGTTGCACATTTTATAAATAAATTTGGGAAATCCTCTTAGGTCAAAGGATTACATGGACATGAATTTATTTGTGCCATGAACATCCTCTACAAATTTCATGTCTTAATGAGATTTCTATCTCAAGTTATAAATCTTCAAAGTTAGACTTCCAAAGTGAAACAATCATGGGGACATCAAGTTCAAGCTTCGATGAATAGTTATTTAAATTAAAATGTTCCCAAAATAAATGCACAAGTGACAAGTATCCAAATCTTGAGAGATAAGATAAAATCTAATGGCAATAAATGATCTAATAGATGTCATTGGGTCCCAAAGATCCAATGATGCATATTTGATCATGCACCAAAGATCAATGGTGAGCATCGAGTCAAAATATAAGCATGAACACATCATTGACAAGTGACAATATCTCAGGTACCTTTTTGATGGATCAATGGTGCACATCAACTAACATAACTAGTGGGTCTAATCAAATCAATGGAGTGCATTTAATTTTATAGATTGAGATTGATGACAAGAGAGAGGTTAAATATTTAGTGGATCTTGAAGGCAAATAAAAATCTACTAAGTGTCATAACCGCATAAAACTGGCTAAATATCAATGGATTATGTTCATTTTTATAGAATTATATCTATGATGTGCATCAGTTAAAGGAATCAAAAGACTAACATCAAGATCTTGTGGAATAAATTAGAAGTTGAGAGTTGGCATAATATGAGAATCTCATATCAAGATCAAGGGATAATATTAAATATCAAGAACAAATGCAATTAAGGTTAAACCAGAGTAAATGTTTAAAGGGATGCCATAAAAATAGACACATCAATTTTATGGTTCATCACCAAAGCTAGCAACATGACTATGACCCTTTTTTCCATTCTTACACACTAAAAATGAACTAGTAAAGAGTGATCAATGCTAGAACAAGATCATGATGGATTGATTAAGTTGTTATAACTACATCAACTCTAGAAGGATATTACAAAATATTGATCCAACTATTTTAATAGCTTTAATGTTAAAACTTAACTTGAAAATGACTTTATTCTATCATTTTAATCATAAGGAGAATCAATGCAAACCAAAAATAGGTTGAAAGGGACTGATATGATTATTTTTGGACACTTTCTAGAAGTAGTCTTAGAAATTATGATCTTTATTAATGGCATCAACACCAAAATTATGGAAAATCTAGGTCATTATACTCCCTTCTCCATCCTTCTATGCATGATCCCCATCTCTTTCATCCCATTATAATATATACATAGGTTTTTAAGCCTTGAAATAATCCCTCTCTTTGGCATGATAAGACTCTTCCAAGATTTGTACTGTAACACCTACTTGATGCAATAAAGACTAAATTCCTCCATTTACAAGCTGGGTTAAAGAGTATCTCATGGATTCATTGATGTGGCTAAGTGAATGTATGTTTTCCTTACCTATATCTAATTTTTCTCACCCTCATATAGTCTTTTGGTAGTCCTCACAGGTCATTCTAAGTGCACATATAGTCTTTCAATCAGTTTGGAAGTGGATAATTTCCCTCCCATGCTATGTTGATAGCTAATCCATGACTTATGTGAAATACTTATGTTAGAGTTGATAAAGATTAAATGAAGTGATATTTTTTAGTCTTGAAATCATCTTATAGTGTGTTTTATACAAGTATAAGGATCATAACATTTGGTGCATTGCCTCATTTGACATGCTTTTATGAATTGTTATCAATCTATCTCCCCTTTCCCTAGCAAGAAAATAGTTTATGTGTATCATAGGTGATAGACCAAAATTAATCCAACCTTCTCCAAAGGTCTAACACAAGATTAGGTGACCCAAAACCTAGGGTCAATCTCATATTGGACTAGGTTTTAGCAAAGAGGACCTGAACAATCCCCTTCCTTAGCTAGGGTGCAATCTAGGACACAAACAAGACTTGTGTGGTTAAGATAAGTTATTCAAAATACTTAAGGTTGAAAATCCTCTTGTTTTGACAAACCTAATTTGAGTGTCTTGAATTCAATAAATATTTCCTCTACCCTGGTTTTTCTTTCATTCTCCCCTCCACCCATTTCATTTCCCCCCTTGATAGGCATGTATGATTCTAAATTTGTTTTCCCTTCTTTTATAATTCTTTCTTCATGTCTTAAGAACATGGTAAAACTAATTTTTTTCATTTTTATCTATCCTTAGAACAAAATAACATTTTTGAGAAACCATGGATTATCTTCTTTACACCATGGTTCTACATTTCTAGATGTGTCTTGTTTTATTTTACCATTTATCATTTTTGTACCACCATTTTTATGTACACCTACATATATTTCTACTTTCATTTACTTTTCCCATTATTGAGTGAGTTTGGCTTGTTACTTCTCACTCACCAATGATGTTTCCCCTTTTATTCACCTTTTTCCATTGATTATTGAGTAAGGATTATTACTTCTCACTCATCAATTTTGTTTTACCATTTTTTGCTTACCTCTATTTGTTTAAGTGAGGATTTTTATTGATTTTACATTAATGTTTGATTACCATCCTTTTTTACATATATCCTTGGTTTGAATTGGTGAGTTTGTCTTTATTACTTAAGCTTTACTTGTTTAAGTTTTTTGGTCTTTAGTAGCCTTGTATTTTTGATTACCTAATTTTCTCTAAATTTTGGCCATGTCATTTAGTATAACATAGCACTTATCACCCCAAATTTACAAATTTCTAAGTATGTCCCATCCACATAGCACTAGTTATCTTGGCTTTCCTACATTTGTTTATTTATTCTCTTTAGTTTTGTATTCTTGGGTTTGTCAAAAGTACTCTCTGTGCCCTCCATAATCAAAAATACAAACATAGAAAATAACCATCTAGTGATAAAGGTAAGTCAAGGTATGCATCACATTTACATTTTAGTTATTTCAATTTCCATCATTTAATTTTAGTTATTTTATGCTTTAAAATACTATAACTTTTTTTTAGCCTTAGCATTATGTGTTACTATGTTCTTTCTCAAAGCACCATCCCATGTTTTAATTGAGTGACACATGATGAGCTTTGAATGGGGCATATGTATACACATAATATTTTTAAACTTTATCAATTATTTATGCCTTCTATCTTATAGGAACCTATTAAGTCTCAATCTCTCTAAGTGCACACCCTAAGGGGTGCACTGGGAAAGGGGTGGCTACACCATTAGTTCGTTGTAAGGTTATTGTCCCCTTTTCCACTTGATATCTACACATTTTTATCCTAAAAACCATTTCCCTAAGCTTGGCCTTCTCTTTTACACACTTCTCCAGTCATTTTCCACCTTTATTATCTCTTTTCCTAACCTAAACCCCTTTGGAAATTTACATGACTATGTTAGTTATGTAAACCTTATACTCTTATTGATAAAATTTATTTAGGGTCTAGGTCAGCCTCTAGCTAACCTAGTCCATGACCTAGTAAGTTTTTTTTAATAATGATACTAGGTCAACTAGGTTGACCCTATTGGATGAAACTTTTGGAAGGGTTTAGGGTTAGATCTACCTATATAAACACATTCATTTTTTCATTATTTAAGAGAAGACAAGATTTATTATTCATTTGTGATTATTTGCAATCTATTCTTCCACCATTCTACTTAAGGATTCTTATCTTAGGGTTTCTACTTGGAGAATAATCTAGTCTTATGAAGAAGTCTTGGATGCTTTAGCCTTTCTTAGTGATCCTTATAAATGAAAACAACCTCTTGCAAAACACCTTTATCCAAGGGAGAGATTGAGTCTCGATGGGTTCATCTTCCATGCATGTATCTCTAACTTTAATCCTCTCTTTAGTAGATATAAGTAGCATAAATAATGGATTTTGAATAATATTGATTTTCCTCTCCATGTATTAGGGTCTTACCTATACATAAGTTAATTAATATTATCTTAATAATGTTTAATTTCATTTGTTTACTAATCCCCACTTTGTTACATAAGCTTTGGTGACTACTAGATTAGATTTTTATTTACTTGTTATTATTATAGTGAATATGAAAACATAAGACTTAGTTAGGGTTACTATATAGTTTTGATTGATTAGAGAATTTGGAACTCTCCCTAGCAATATTATTATGGTAATATATCCACTCATTAGGTCTAGAGGATCCATATTGGTCATGACCCCAATTATCTAATGTATCCCTAATTGAAAGTGCAAGTAGGATATCTCTTCTCCAAGTTAGGATTGATTTGTAGATGTAATACATTTATTATTGCATATAGTCTTGTGTTCCATATGGTGAAAATATGTG
Source organism: Torreya grandis (assembly GCA_037957365.1). Classification (NCBI taxonomy): domain Eukaryota; kingdom Viridiplantae; phylum Streptophyta; class Pinopsida; order Cupressales; family Taxaceae; genus Torreya; species Torreya grandis. The sequence goes on along the minus strand of JARHVA010002152.1, from coordinate 1,075,756 downwards.
TCCCCCATTATCTTTCCAATGAAGAAGAGATCCCATAGTAGGTATATGCATGAAATCACTTCAAGCTTGGTCATTTTGAAGTGTATCCCTTATCATTTAATAGAAATTAGGTCTACTACCAATTGATTTTATGCTCATCTTAAGTTATCCTCTTGAGTGTGGGAATCAACTACATCAATGCCATCCCAAAGAGCTAAATACTTGGTGTATTGATCATTGTAAATTATGGAGTTAAAAATAGTATCAGTGTACTCAGTGGAGTGTTTGATTGAGAATTAGAATGGTGGTAAGAGTTCTCTAAATATTATACATAAAGAGAGCATTATTAATTTACTAGTATTAGTTCTTCGATGTTGATGGCTTGGATTTACTAGATTCACTTTTATGATCAACATGTAGGTTGATAAGGCTCATTTACAAGGCATTAACTTAGCTTCATGTTCATTTATGATGAATGAGCACATCGATGGTTTCAAGTCATAGATATAACTTTAGAATTCAATTCCAATTCATACACCATTGATTTCCAATGTCTATGAACTCTCTTTACTTGCACAATTCAAATTTTAACACATTATTTGGTGGGTATCCTATGTTTTTGTATTTTGAAAAGTGTCATTAAGTCTTATTCTTTTGCTTTATTGGTTGTTTTGAGTATGATTTCGATAGTTGGGGATTATGTTTTGTGTTGGTATGGAACCAACCAATTCTCACAAATTAGGGATTCCTGATATAGTCTCTGAATAAAAATATCAATGATGACCAAACTCATTTTCACCGAATTGCCAATCACAAGTACCAATAAGAAAGACCAAACACTTATGTTGAAGATAAAAAATCCCTAAAACCTAACCATAAACCACCAATTTTGAATCATAAACTATGACATAATTTCCTAAAGGGTAAACTCTTGAATGAAAATCTTGAACATAAAGGTCAAGGACCAAATAATGAGGGACAAAATCTGCCCAGTAAATGTTTAACATAAAAGCTAAATACTAAATTTTTGAAGAATAAGGAACTGAAAATAGAACCTACAAGAAAAAACTATGAAGACCAAATACCTAACTAGTGACTTGATGAACAACCAATTTCAAAACACTTTTACCAAGGACTGAGTTAAACCTAATGATAAATCATGAACAATTTCATTAAAAAAACTTTAGATGCTGATCTAAAGACCAAATAGTGAAGGTCAAACTGTAGGATTTCCACAGAGCCAAACCTACACACAAAATTCCCAAATGCTTTGGTTGAATACCAAATTTTGAAGACCAAAATGCGTATGTCCAAAAAAAAACTTGTGTAGATGCAAAACTTCTAAAAGAGATTAATAAGTTAGTCCAAAATACAAAACACATTGATTTTATTTCCCAAATATAAAAAATTAGATGTAACACATAATAGTTATTATAATAAAGACCTCAGAAAAAAGGCTTGGACTTTTATAAGGCATAGTGGGTCCCTATTCCAAAAAAATAATGGGGGTATGTTGAGTACAATGAATGGTGACTTATAGGGGGAATAATTTTGAGTATTTGAGAACCTATAACTTTTGGTTAGCAATTTCAAACCAAACATGAAACATAACACAATAAAATACTTGAATCAAAGTCATATAAGGAACTCCCAGCTACATCATATAACATACTTGCCTTAATCATACCCTAAATTGATGTATGATAAAGTGTCTTTCTTTTACCCTTATTATAAGGATTTAATGAAGACTTGGAGCAGTTTTAGGTATCATTTTAATTTATTTGAATCACATTAAATAAGTGAATCTGAGGCATTTATCTACTACCATCTAGGCATTCATAACCCTAAAAAAGATACCTTTGGTTCCTCATCTTCTTGTTCTCTCATATTTTAGCATGATTCATGGTATATTGACCTTATTTCATCATGTGAGATTTCTATCCCTTTTAGATCTTATTTTTAAGTTTTACATATTGTTCTTGTTATAATGCATTGGTTCTTTTTTCTCCTCTTTTTTTTTGGAATATGAATGGAATAAGGAGAGTAGAAACTACTATGAGTTGGTGTTGGTAAAAAACTTGTTTTACCATAACATCCTTAGCAGCTACATTTGTATCAATGGTTATCACTTTAAACAAGTATTATCATGAGTGTGTTTGATCTAAAGGAGTGAGAAAAATTTCTAAATATTCATGGAGTACTAAGAACAAATTTTGCATACCTGGTAGAAGTATTCAATTGTAATATAATCATGAATGACTTCTTATTGTATACTTGAATCCTGAAGATCCCAAACACAAGGTTTTAAAACCTAAAAATAAACCCAAATTATATACTCCCCTCTATTCTCTTTCCACATTTTATTTCTCTTTTGGACCTTTAAAAGCCTAGCAGAATGGATGTTTACTTGGTGATACTAGGAAAAGTCAATCATATGTCATAGAAAACAAAAAAGATAATTCTATAAAGTAGGGAAACTAATCTAAGGAATTCAAATAAAAAAATCTAGGAAAATAATATATGAAAATAGGAAACTAATCTAGTCCTACCTCTACCTCACCTCTATTTTCATTTTGGGACACCTCTAGATGGTACAAACATGAATTAATGCTTCAAAAACTACCCATTGATTGGATATGTTAGTTCATTACACTGGAGGTCCCTCAAATAGAAAGCATTGTTACCCAATATTTCTAAAATATGATAGGGTCCAATCCATAGTGGGGTAAACTTGTCATGATGTCATTTTTTTCATGAGATTTGTCGCATAGAAGCACTAAGTCAAATATTCTAAAGGATTTAAATTTTTCTCTTCTATCAAACCACCTTTTAACTATATCATGTTATTTATTAAAAGTTTTCAAGGATTCAGTCCTTGAATCTTTTATCTCTACTATATATAATAATCAATATTCCACTTTTTCATTTAGATCCATGTATTTTTATATGAATTTATAAGTTAGGAACTTAAGCATGATTGGGAATACTAGTTATCAAAAATATACTAGTAAATAAGGTGAGACCTTGAGGTCTTGATTACATCTCATTTGGTCTACCCATAAACGTTTGGTCTACCCATAAAACATACTTTGGTAGAATATGCTAGTATTTGGGTTTGTCTACAACTAATTTCTTTATGACATCAATCAAGTACTTATTTGCTAACTCGACCAACCCATTTTATTTAGGGTAATGGTTAGAAGATGACAATATGGTGATTTGATAATCAGGGGGTCCATTATGTGAATTAAGTTGATTGGAATGTTGTCCCATTGTCATAAACTAGATAAATGGGGATGGCAAATCTAGTTGTGATGTGCTCCTCTAGGAAGTTGATTACATCTTGTGCTTTAGAATTTTAGGTGGTAATTGCTTCAGTCCACTTGATTTCATAATCCATGGTAGTAAACACAAATTTATGGCCTACTAAAGAATTTGGATTAATAACACCAATGGAGTCTAATACCTAATGGGTGAAAGGTCTTCCCTCAATAAAAGGTTGTAATAGTATTTTTGCATGTACCTATTTTTTACAAAAACTTCAAATTCTTGACATGTTATTACATGAATGGGAGATCCTTGAAGATAATTGGCCAATAATAACCCATTCTAAGTATTTTATAGGTCATGGTATTTCTAGATAAATGACCACTGGCTATCTTCTAGTGTAAATTTTCCAAGATTTATTGAGATTCTTCTTTTGATATGAATATTAGATAGATGCATTCATATTCCTTCCATAAATAATCCCTTTTCTAATAATATGGTGGTTATATTTGAGCCTCAAATCTCTCCTTAATTCTCTAGTGAGTTTTGGGGAATAATTACTTATTAGCAAATATTAAATTATGTCAGTATACCAATCTCCTTAGGTACTTGGGTCTCAAAAGCCTCTTCAATGGTAATGCATGGGTTAGTCTTAGTCATAAGTTGAATGATGCCCTAACCTTTGATGATCTTAGTATTCTTTATCTCTATATCAAACTCTTGTAACTTTGTCATCCATTTACCTCTATGCTCTCCCAATTCATTATTAGTCAAAGTAAGCTTGATATTAGGGTTAAGCATAATAGTGATGGTCTTATTTCTCAAGATATAATATCAAATTTTATTAACTAATTTCACAAGGGCAAATATTTGATTATTAATCAAAGAATACTTAAGCTTTACACCTTTCAGATTTGTGTTCATAAATGCAATAGGATGTTCAATTTCATCTTTATTTTGAGTCAGTATAGAAATAATTATATGGTCTAAAGTAAATGAATACAAGTATAAATCCTTGGTGAAATCTAGGTTGATTAGTACTGAGGCCTAAGATATAGAATATTTGATGTATTTGAAAGACTTTCAAGCCTTGGGTTTTATTTATACCTTAGCATCCTACTTGAGCATTGCATTTAAGGGTCTGAAAATTTATGCAAAACTTGAGATAAACTTCCTCATAAAATTTATTTTACCAAAGAAAGACTTAAGATCCTTATTGTTGTTTGGGAATGCGATCTTCAAAATTCCTTAGATTCTATCTAGATTAATGGTGATATCTTCTTTGTTAATAGTTTCCCCCCCCCATGATCTTGCCTTCATCAATGCCAAATATACTATTTTTATGTTTAGTGAGATGTCAAACCTTCTGCATCTCTCAAAGATTGATTGTAGATGACTTACATGGTCTTTCTTTTTCTTCTAGAAGATAGTGAGATTGTCCATGTATATGATTATGCACTTACCTATTATCCCTTAGAATTCATGATCTATTTCTCATTAGAAGGTAGATCCAACATTAATTAGGTCAAATTGTATCCTCTTATACACATAGGTACCCCACTTTATGATAAATACAGTCTTCATTCTATCTTATGATTCAACCACCACTAGTTATAACCAAAAAATCCATCCAAGAAGGACATCATTTTAGACTCACTTACTATTTGAATAACCTCATCCAAGGAAGGTAATAGAAAGTTATCTTTCTCAAATTCCTTATTCATGTTTTTTAAAACAATACATGGCCTATTTTCCACACTTTTCTTCCTCAATGAAACCAAATTAGCCACTCAAGTGGAATGTCTGATCAAAAAAGCATTTTTTCACTCAACAACTTTTCTACCTCCTTTTGAATAAGAGGCTATAAGATAAGATTTAGTGGCCTCTATCTTTGCCTAAACATCTTGTGGTCTAGTTTCAATGGGATTGTATGGGTTATGACCCTTGGGTTATAAACCTTCAAGTCACTATATGTCCATATAATTACATCTTTATACTTGGTGAGTAAATCCTTCAACCTCTACTTTTCCTTTAAAGTGCAACTAAGGATAATGTTAATGCATCATAGATAACTTTCATCCCATAAATTATCCCTTTTGAACTCATATATGCTAAATTTATGTTGCATTTATTATTTTTCTTAGGGATCCATATCTAATGTCCTTTCTAAATAAACCATTCCACATAGGAGATAGTTTTCTTTAAGTTTAATGACACTTTTCTCTTCTGACTCCTCCTAGCATAAATAACTAATTTTTTTGTCATCAATGATTTGAGACTCAAATTGTCTTGAGTTGTTCAATAACTTGATGATCATATGGTCATCATCAAAGACTTTGTAATTATCCATGTTTTTATGAATAGGTGGATAGGGTACTAGCTCAATAGAGAACTTATGTACCTTAGATTATTTTAGAGGTGCTAAATTAGTTTCCCAAATAACCAGTGAATCTATAGCTTGATTTTGCTCTCTAAGAATATCCACTATATTTAAGGCTTTAAAGGATTCAATAAAATCCCAATTTATGTGCTTCTATATTTTCATATATGATAGTTTTCACTGGTATTTATTCTTGACATGATTGATCACTAGCTTTGACTCTCCATATATCAGCAATTTCTTAACATTATTTTTGAGATCAAACTACAATCCAAAAATTAGTACTTCATATTTCACCTAATTATTGGTACAAGGTAACTATATCCTATATGTTGATATGACCTTATTTCCCCATGGATTAACTAATTAAATGCCTATGCTTGATCCCTTCTTGGATCATACACTATCAAAAAAGAGAGCCCATAATTGCGAAGGTCTTTGGTCTTCATGTTTCTATCCTTCATACTATGTGGAAAAGGTGTAAATTCTAAGGATAAGAGATTCATAACTTGCTTATTCATTCCTAACATTTTACTATGTGATTGGATGCTTCATCTTAGGTTCCTAATCAATATGAATCTAGTTTGGAAGGCCTCTTCATAGCATCCAAATGTAACAAAAGTTTGTTGAAAGGTATCTATTGAGCATTTTTGACTAGTATCTACTCAATAGTAGTCCATACCCTTTAGTAATGTCCACCACAAGTATATCAATGTTCATTTGTACTTGTAGTTTAGATGCTACCTAAATGTGCACATTAGTCAGCTCTCCAATCACATTTACCATTATTTTTTATAATTGTGATACCATCCTCTTTGATGTGATTAGAGTTAACCCAAGCTTTTGGAAAATAGAAGTAGGCATTATAGTGTCCAAAACTCTAGAATTGATTAAATAATTATGGATATTTTTTTTGAATGCCCTGATAGTCAGTAAGAAAAGAGGAACCTCAGACTTAATTTTGTATATAACATTTGTGTTGGTTGCCTTTGTCTTTTCTATAGGGGATTTACCTATGATAGATCTCCATAAGAGTTCTTTATATTTATTAATTTGGTCCAATTCATAAAGAGTGAATTTTATTTTTATTTTCTTCATGTCTTCAACAATTTTATATCCTCCTTTATTTAGTTCTTCCTTATTCAAGGGATAATCATTCCTTTTTGGGAGGTAGATTATTATCATCCTTTTGATTTGGTAGAATAGTCATATTATTTAGAGGAGTAGATGTTGTGAATGGATGCTTATTCCTTAGGTTGTAAACACCTTTTTTTTAGTATTGGAAGGCATGGATCTCATTGGAATTATCTTTTGGTGTGTTGTCATCCACACTTAAAAAAGGAATCTATTGAATTTCAAAAACCATAACATTGTTTAAAAAACTAGATTCATAGTCAAATTATAGTAGGTTATTCATTAAATATTTTCTCACCATCTCCCTTCAAAAAATCTAAAAATATGCACAAAATTCAATACAATCAAGTTCATCATGCTACGATGTATTGTGACCTCTTCACCAATTGGGTAAGGTTGTCTCCACTATTTTAATTTATATAAGTTTTTTAGACTATTATGTATTATTTGGAGACCTATTAAAAGTTTTGTTATATCTCTAAAACCCATAATTATGATTATTATTATTTTCATTAGCATTACCTATTTTTCTCTACATGGCCAAGAATTCATTACTTAATTTTTGGACCATTTTTTATATAGAGTCCAGCTCTATTTTGGTGGAATCCATGCTCTAATAAACTATATTATTAGATGGGGCTGAATGTTGGTTTTGTTGATGACCATTAATTTTTACATGATTGTTCATGTAATTAAATTCTCATTTAATGTTTTTATTAGTGGAGGTAGTGTATACAACTAATTTTGGTTGAATTCAAGAATGGTATGATTCACATGAGGCATTTGATTCAAATATGGGAGACCAACATTGATGTTAGTGGCGATTGACACATGTGGATTGAGTTGTCTATCAATATTGATGGCCTCTTCATATTCTAATGCTAGAGTGTCTATAGTAATAGATCTTCATAAAAACACTACATTAATTGGGTCTAAAATATTCTTGTACATATCCAAAGCCAAAGCATTTTTCTAATTTGTATGCTAGGCTTAACTAGGTGTACATCTTCTAAAATCTTACATTGAAAGCCTAGATTGGTTCATTGGGATCCCTCTTTATGTTGGTAAAGTGATGGTACACCAAACTAGGACTTTTGACCTACCTTAATTGGTCAAGAAAAGTGGTTTGATACTCATTACAAAAAGTAATGGAGTTCTCCATCATATTGAGGTACCAATCATAAGATACATCCTTTGATGTAAAATGCAAAATATTTCTTGAAACATCTTCATTGGTGACATTCATTAACGTCAAAGTAACTTTGAAAGACTTGATGTGTTCTTTCACCATTCTCCCTCATGAAGGGGAGAAAGAAGGTAGATAATTTTCTAGATTCTTTGGTAAATCATGCACATCCCCTGGGATGGAAATAGAATACCCAACTAACTAGGGTAGTTGTTAAGCCATAGGATGATTAATAAGTGGAGTGCTCCTCACTAGTAATGGTAGTCTAACTTGGGGCACTCCAAGGATAATTGGTGAAAATTTAGGCCTTTTATGATTTGTCAAAGGTGAAATTAACAAACAAGTTTGGGCCCTAGATGTGGTCATTTTTTTGGGTGTCTCTAGTGTAGTTCAAATTTAAGGGTTAGCCTCTTCTATTAGGAATGTCAATCCCTCCTTATAGCATCAAATTTATTTTTGTTGATGTAAGTTTTATGCACACCCCATAATTTAATGAGGTAACTTCTAACATTTTGAGATATCAATGAAGGTAATCTCCATTCCAAGGCATGAGTTGTAGGTATGGGTTTAAAAAATGGGTGGTGGAATAGAAGGTTGAGCATGTAGGTTGTTAATCAGATGGTTCATGTAGTAAAATTAAATCAAAAATAAATCAAACCTAAGTGGATGCTTGGATAGATGGATATTAATCCAAAGTCAGTAGATCTCAAAATAAACTCTAAAAGAGGTAAGGATAAAGAAAAAAAGGAGGTTTTGTAACCTCAAATTTCACTCCCTATGTTGGTTTCTATCATGGATGAGTGTTTTTAGAACTGGTGTTTAATGATTACAGTTGTTGTATACTTACAAATAAACACAAAAAAAAATTAGGAATAAAGCATATAAAACTTAATGATCTCAAATGAAGGTTTCTCTTTTTAGATTTTTTAAACACATTTATTTATAATATTACAACTAAGATAAATAATGTGTCTAGGGTAGATTTATCACACACCTAGATGACTATACTAAAAATAAAACACTCCTACACACCTCATAATGTTAACACAATTTTAACCAATTACTTGGCTCAATGAAAACTACTAACTTTCAATAGATTTTTCACATCTATAATTAGTGTATATCAATGATAATAATGAGAATTATCAATATCTTATGCACACTTCAAATTATTGAGTTAACACAACCATGAAAATAAAACCTTGATAGCAAAGATATGGGAGGAAAGAACATCGACATAGTTTCATGACCATCAAATTTATTTCTTCCTGTATTGATAAAAAACTTATTCTAACCCTTTGGAATGAGGGTAATACATGTATAAATAGACTTGGGGGAGGGGTTTCCTCATCCTCCAAGATCATTCAAAATAATAGTTAAATTGTATAATTAGAACTTTAGTTCTAATTTTAGCCTCAAAATTACATATATTTATGTGTATAATTAACTATCACCATGTCTAAACATATGTCAACCTATATAATGAAATGCAATATGTGTATGCTCATAGTCAGTATAAATAATTTTTTTATTCTAGTTATAAATACAAGTAAACTATAAGTATAAGAGTTATTACTTTTTACACGTATGTATACAAAATTAGCCTTCAACTCAAGGTTGACTAGATGTTTGCATGCTCCTTCTAACTATTGGAGGCATTGAAATGGATGCTAGGACTAAACTGGAAGTAGAAGAACCATCTTTATTCTTTTCTTCCAAAACTTGAAAATGCTTGTCCTCAAAGTCATGTTGATGTTAAATAATGTTCATATTCAAAAATATAGGTCTATGCACTCTTTTTACTTATTATAAGAGCCTTACATACTCAAATTTTGTATTTTTAAAGTTTATTCCAAAAAAATCCACTTTTGTTACCTTTTTCCTTAAAAAACTAAGCTTGGCCTCAATTTCTTCCAATGAATGCCCCTATAGGATTTGTTTGAAGTTGGTGGAAGTCTACTAAAGAAACTAATCACAATTTATTCTACTTATAAGCTTACCTATTGAGTCTCTTGCTTGTGAGAGCTTCAATTCTTCTAGGATTGTCAAAATGAAACTTTCATGTTCAACATACTTCTGCATCACTACCTCAGCTCCCATGATCCACTCCCTAACTTCTTGAGTCTTCATGACTAACAAGTTGAGATCATTTGAAGCATCTAATTATTCCATCATATCAAGGTGGTTGTATGCCTTATTATTTGTATACATAATAAAAAATTCCAACTTATTCTCATCATAATTTAAATAATTAAATAATTTATAGGTTTTAACCAAATGAGGGGCCAACTCTACATGATTGCAACAATGGCCTCAATAATGTTATACAATCTGGAAGTAGCATATTGGACCTTAGTTTCAATTTCCATAGGAACATGAACTATTTGATGTTACTCCCTTATTTTTTCCAAAACATGAAAATTTTATTCTTTTACTTATTCTAATTCATTCTCAAGCTCTTACCTTGCCATTTATGTTCCTTCATGAAGTTCCAGGAAGTCATCTTTATTTGTCTCAAGATAGGACTTGTAGTTCTCTACATATGGGGACTACCCCAATTTCCTATTATTTCTCTTAGATAACGTAAAATACCTCTTATCTATCTTCCAAGATGATCCCTCTTCTAGTATTATCTTCTAATTTTCTCTTTCTTACCCTTTGGACACTCTCTATAGATTTATCAAATATTGAAATTACTATGGGTAGATCTATGATTTTGAGATTTAGATTCTGAGATGCATTTGACCTTAAATTAGCTACCCACTGTGGGATGACCAATTGGGCATGGTTGGCTGGTTGAGCGTCTTTGGTTGTGGTCTCAACTAATGTATCTTCCAATTCTTGTTTTAAATCCTCTTCAAGTATATGGTTAGGAAGGGAAGGTCAAATGATCTTAGACCAATCCACTCCCCCATGTTGAGGTAGTGAGTGTACTATGTATAATAGTTTCTTCTTCCCATCTTTATCTAAATATGTCACAGTGGTGTATTGAGCAGAGCTAGAAGAAGGCATTAGCAAGTCTATTTGAGTGGATGATACATGAAGTTGGTAACTTGATAATGCTCCCCTAATTTTATTAGAGGCATTTATTTTATCTTTAAGGGGTAATGGGGTAGTGTAAAAATTATATATAGAATTAGTGGCCAAAATTGAGGATGTGAATACAACTAGTGGAGTGGAAACAATTGGCAAAGTGGAGATATCAAGGATAGAGGAGACATATCTATCTTAGGAGTGACCAAGGGTGGTTGGGAAATAGAAAAAAGAACTGAATAAACTATAGAAAAGGAAGCAAAAGATAAAATTGTAGTAGAGATAAAATATGTCATCTCCTTACCATATTTATTGTTATGTAGAGGCTCCTTTCCTTTAATGTCCTAGAGGCTAAGGGATTTTACTCTCTGTAATTCCTTATCTTCATCAGAATCTCTTTCTTCACTAATAGTCTTTCCTTTTATATCTTTCTACTAAGCTAAAGGATCTCATGATTGGTATTCCTAAATAGATAGGTTCTTTATAAGAGAATGAGCCCTTGGTTTTCTATTATAATAAATTATAGCCTTTTCAGCTATGGGAGAGGTTTCTTAAATTGATTTAGATGAAAACTCCACACTTATAATTTCTTGCATTGGTGGAGGAGCCAAATGGCTTGGGCCCTTTGAATATAAGGATTTATGTCAAATTGGATCTCCCTAACCTCCTTCAAGTCCATCTTCAATTTTATCAGGATCACTATTGATGACTTTCAATGTTTGGAGAACTTCTTGAGAAGGATCTCCTTATTATGCTAATGGTTGTGGAGGCCTATTTATCCAAAAATATAAGGAATCCCATCTTCATAGGGTGGGATCCCAATACATACATATATAATAAATATATAGGACTCTCCTTGTATGATTTTCAAATGTTCTTCCCTCAATCCTTCCATTTGTGCCCTTTTTAAGCCCCGAGCATCATCCTTGGAATTCAAGAATAAAAATTCATGATCATATGTCTCATATTGGTATAGAATACCAAAGACATTGATATGTTTTTATATTCTACCATGAGGATCCCAATCCCTATGAGGCAAGGTGGGTAATGAATAGGACCCTCTCATTTTAACCACTTATCCAAAGTGCCTCTAGATTATGTATCACATTTGGCCTATTATGAGATGAGAGCCATAGAATGCACTATTATTCTTCATTGTCAAATCCTCATCTACAATCCACCATATTTGGAATGTTATCTCTTATTATACCAACTTATTTGGCATGTGCTTGAGAAGATGTTATGGGTTGACCTTGTTACCAATGACCATAATCATTGTGTAGTCTAGGTATAGCTAATAGTCTCCCCATGGTGATAATGTGTCTACAATTGATTTGGATAGTTTTGGAAATAGGGATTAACGAATATCCCACCATACCTATGGTTACACATCCTTTGAAATTCAATCTATGTTTTTGGAGTATATATATATATATATGCAAAAAGGAATAATAATCATAAATGTATTTTTTTGATGAAATTTGGAGTTTGATCCCAAAGTGACCCATTATGCATATACATTATTCCCATAAATACATCTAAGAGGTAAAAAATCATATATAAGTGGCCACTAGAAGGTCATTTATCCTTGTCTAAAACCTATTCTCTCATCTTGATGTTGATTATATCCCCCAAGGAAAAATTTAAGTATAAAGTCATCATCATATCCAAAAGTGGAACCCATTCTGGGTGAAGAATATATATGTTTGGTAATAATATAATATATTTAGGAGGTCCATCCTAATGTGAACCCCCATCCTAATCTTTGTGATAAGTATGAGGTCCTTATCCTTTAGGATGATAATCTCCCCTAGGATAAGCCACTTGATCAGTGTTTTATTAATTGAATTATTTTATTTCCACCCTACCACCCTATGAAAATCATAAGTAACATCTTCAATTGGAAAAGATAAATACCTTTATAATGTATCTCCTAATATTTAGGTGATGATGGTCTTATATTTGAGATGGTGAAATTATATGTCCCCTATTATCTTTATAGTGAAGAAGATATCTAACAATAAGTCTATGCATGGTATCACTTTGCGTTTGGTCACTATGAAGGGCAGCCCTTATTTGAGAGGAAGTAGGTCTTACAATAATTTATTTTATATTGGTGTTAAGTTATCCTCTTGAGTTTGGGCATCAATTTTGCTAATGGCATCTTATAGAGCTGAATACTTGGTGAATTGATCATTGAAAATGGTGGAGTCAAAAATAGTATCAGTGTACTCAGTGGAGTCTTTGATTGAGAACTAGGATGGATGGAAGACTCTTCTAAATGTTTTTAATGAAGAGGCCATTGTTAATTGACTAGTACTAGTTTCTAAAATTTATTGGATCATATTTAATAGATTGACTTTTATAATCAACATGTAGGTTGTTAAGGATCATTTGCAATGCAATAATTTATCTTAAAGTTCATTTGTGATGAATGAGCATATCAATGATCTTAATTCATTGATATAGATTTATCATTCAATTTTATTTTATGCACCATTAATGTCTAACATCTATAAACTCTCTTTAATTGTGTAGTTCAAATTTTAACACTTTATTTGGTGGGTATGCCACGTTACTATATTTTGAAAAGTGTTATTAAGTCTTCTTTTACTTTATTGGTTGTGTCAAATATGCTTTTGCTAGTCAGGGATTGGGTTTTGTGTTGGTACCAAACTGACCAATTATCATGAATCATGGATTCCAAAAAAAAAATCCAAATAAAAATCTTGATGACCAAACTCATTTGCACTAAAACATCAATCACAAGTATTGAGAAGAAAGATCAACCACTTTTTTAAAGACAAAAAATCCTAAAAATCTAACTATTGACCACCAATTTTGAATCATAAATTCCAACATAATTTACCAAAGGGTAAACTCCCAAATGTAAATCCTAAACATAAAATTTGAATATCAAATAATAAGGGGTAAAATAAACCCATTAAATATGCAACATAAAATTCAAAAACCAAATTTTTGAAGAATAATTAACTTCTAATAAATCTTGTGAGTAAAAAACTCTGAAGACTAAATACGTAATTGAAAACTTGCTGAAGAACTGATTTTGTAACACTTTTATCGAGGACTGAGTTGAACCAAATAAGAAATCCCAAATAATTTCACCAAAGAAAACTTCTAAAGACTTGATCTAAAGACCAAATAATGAAGGCCAAATGCAATATTTTTGTAGGTCTAAAACTATGACAAAATTCATAAATGCTTTAGCTAAATACCAAATTCTAAAGAATAAAATGTGTATGTCCCAAAAAACCTATGCAGATGCAAAAATTATAAAAGATAGTAATAAGTTAGTCCAAAATACAAAATGCATTTTCTTGTATTTCCTATATGGAAAAATTTAGATGTAACACATAATAGTTCTTATAATGAAGACCTCATAAAAAAGGCTTGGACTTATACAAGGCATAGTGGGTCCCTATTCCAAAAATGGAATGGGGATATGTTGAGTAAAAAATGCATCACTGAAGCAAATTTAACTGACCTATTATTGAGTGGCCTCAAAGATAACATCCAAATGTATGCTTGCATGTTTTGTCTTAGTTTAGTATCTGAAGCCATACCAATGGTATACATGGTAGATGAAAAATATCTAGTCAAAAAAATACCTTTCACTAATATCTATAAATGTAATTTCCCATGCCCATAACTTCCTCAACCCATAATATTGATCCCTTAGAAAATTGAAGAGAATCATGCATAGGGTTATGTTTTGGTTGTTATGGAAAATGGAGTAAAGGAAATATATGTACTTAAAATAAGTTGTTTTACATTGAAGGTGGAAATTAGGATAAATAAGGTGATGAGGAATTAGGTGCAAGTCTAGAAGAACCTAATAATGAATCTAAATAATCTCAATCTACTATTTCTTGTCATGCACTTTCCATTGTTAGTACTCATAAAAATCTTAAGGTGGGAGGTTTCCTCAATAAATAGAAGGTGAGTGTGTTGATTGACTATAAGAGTACACACAATTTCATCAATAATAAGATGGATACTCATTTGAATTTTTTTATTTATTTAGATCCATAATTTTAAATCATGATTACAGATGGTGGTATAGTCAATTATTAGGAAAAAATCCATAGTATTAACTTGCTATGGGAGACTACCTATTATATTCTCCTATGTTTTCTACAACCATGGGTAGGGATGACATTTTTTTTGGAGTACAATGGATCACCACTTTAGGCATAATTGAAATGAATTTTAAGGAATGTTCATGTGCTTTCATTTAGAAGGTAGGAAATTTTAACTCATGGTTTAGGGGGTAAATCTCCAAAATTGGTTATTTTTTAGTATATGGTGAATATGCTTAGAAAAGGTGCTAAATGATTTTTTATCTAATTATTTTCCATATAATTTTAATAAACTAAGGATTTTACCCATTTTGATTTATAACTGGTGTTAGAAAACTATTCTATTATTTTTGTTTCCATGTCAAAAGGACTTAAAAAAGTAGATCATGTGCATGATCATGAAACCCTATAAGTATCCCTATGCCCAAAAGAGTGAAATTTAAAATATGGTATAGGAGATGCAAGGGGTAGGAATTATTAGAAATATCTAAAGTTAATATTCCTCCCCAGTGTTCATGGTGCATAAAAAGGATGACACTTGGAGGATGTGCCCATATTATAGATAACTCAATAAGTACACATCAAAGATAAGTTTCATATTCTGATAATTTATGATTTTATAGATGAAATGCATGGTGTTGTTTATTTTACCAAATCAAATCTTCACTTTAGGTATCATCAGATTTGAATTCACAAAGAAGACATACCTAAAATAGATTTCTAAATTCATGAAGGCCATTAATTGTTTATGGTCATGCCTTTTGGTCTCACAAATTCACCATCTACATTTCAAATTTTGATGAATATTTTAGACCATTTTTTAGAAATTTTATGTTGGTATTTTTTGTGACATCTTCATTTACAAAAAAAATTGGTACAACCATTTAAAACATGTGAAACATGTACATTTGGTTTTAGAACAACATCATCTTTATGTCAAAACTTCCAAATGTGGTTTTGGTGTTAGATAGGTCGATAACTTGATCATATTAATTCACATGAATGCATGAAAGTTGATCCTAGAAATATCAAAGTGATGATGGAGTGGTAAGTACTTGTAACCCTCAATAACCTCTAGGAATTTTTGGGGCTAATATGTTACTATAATAGGTTTGTCAAAAAATATGGTATCATAACAACCCCACTTACATATTTGTTAAATAAATACTCCTTCTAGTGGACTAAAATAGTACCAAGGTGTTTGAATAACTAAACATGGATATGTGCACCACTCTCATTTTGTCTACCCTTGATTTTTATAATACATTTGTTATTGAATGTGATGTATCAAAATATGTCATGGAGGTTGTACTCATGAAATGAAAATAGACCACTTATAATTGAGAGTCATCAAATAAAGGGAAAAATAGGCTCAATCTAATATATGAGAAATATATGATGGCTACTTTTCATGAAATTAAGCAATGGAGACCTTATTTGATGTGTTGACACATTTAGGTAAAGATTAATTATGATAGCCTCAAATATTTTTTGGAATAATGATTGTCATTAGAAGAAAAACATAAATGGGTGACTAAAATTTTAGGATATGATATTGAAATAGTATATAAGAAAGGAAAAGAGAATGTGGTGGTAGATGCACTATCTAGGTAGGATGAATTAGTTGAGGTATTATTATATGCAATGACCATTTAGAAAGTAGATTGGATGAAATAAGATTAGAATGAGATAATGATAGGGATACTCAGGATTTGATTTAGAATATTTAGCTTGGTATGGGGGTCTAAAAATTTTACATAGAAGGGGAATGAATTATGATATAAATATTGATTATACCTCTATAATCATTCTTTCCTCAAACATAAAATTCTTTAGAAACTTTATGCATCTCCAATATGAGGTCATTCAATATTTTTAAAAACATATCATAGAATTAATCAAGATTTATTTTGGGAAGGACTCAAGGGGGTTGTCTAGAAATATGTTCCTAAATGCATGGTATTTTAATATAACAAAGGTGAAATCATTAATACCCCATGTATTTTACATTATTTATCCATCCTTAGTAAGAGGTGGGAGGAGGTTTCCATGGATTTCATTACTAGATTACTATAGTCTAAGAATAGAAATGTTATCATGGTAATTATGGATCAACTCATGAATTATGATCATTTTTATTTATTATCACAACCATTTTTCACTAGTATAGTAGATTCTGATTTTCTTAAAATAGTTCATAAATTTTAGGGTACTCCAAAGATCATTGTAAGTTACTAAGATCCCATATTTACTAGTAATTTTTGGACTAAATTATTTACATGTTTGGGTAGCTAGTTATCTCCTAGATCACCCTATCATCCTCAATTTTATGGACAAATAGAGGTAGTCAATAAATGTCTATAAGGATATATTCATTGTTTTGTTTCTAAAAAGTAGGACAAATGGGTTCATTGGTTGCCACTTGCTAAATGGTGGTATAGCACTTCTTTTCACACTTCTTCCAAAATGTCTCCTTTGGTGGTATTATATGGGTATCACACCCCCCCATACATAAATTTGTCCTTAAAGGTACATCCCATGGTTAGAGCTATTGAGTAACATGTTCACATCAATAAGAGGTACTCACTAGTTTATGAGAGAATTTAGTGATGACATAAAATATAATGAAACAATAAGCATATCAACACCGTAGTGAACATAATTTTGACATAGGTGATTGGGTATTTATGTGTGTGTATCCATATAATCATATTTATCTTATTAAATAAAATAAATTTAAAAAATTGTTCCCTAAGTATTATGTCACTTATCAAATCTTCTATAAAATTTTTAGTGTGGCCTACAAGAAGGAATTTCCCTTTTGTACTCGCATACATTTAGTATTCTATGTCTCTTACCAAAAGAAGGTAATTGGACCTAGAATTTCTAATCAGATTAAATTACTTGAATTAGATGAAGGCTAAGTAATTTTAGATATTAAAGAGATCCTTCACATGTACACTAATAAACTACAAGCCAGAGTGATTAATGAGTATTTGATCAAATGGAAGAATCTACATTGTAAAGATGAAACATTGGAGGATGAAGCATTCATACAATAACATCCTAGTTTTATTAATGTTAAGTATAATGTTGTTCTAAAGGGTAGGGTCATGCTACACCCTTAAACTATGGCATGCCTAGGGATATGTGTGTCTGAATTGTGGCTTACATATCTATTATATTATATTATCTCATCTCTATATGTTTTTAGTAAGGTCAACCTATGGAATAACCATGGCTAAGTAGAGTATATATATATATAGGAGGTAGTGCTTAGTATTTGATCATCATAATGAAAATTCCTCTTATTTCATTTTTGTGTAAGTTTCCCCCTAGAAGTGGCTCAACTATATTTATTGAGAATTCTTCTCTTCTATCAATTATTAATGTGGATCTACATATTCTGCTCTTGTTTCTATAATGTAATATTCTATTATGTGAACATATAATTAATTTCATTACATATTTCACCTTCTTACTCTATGATAAATTTATTTTCTACCTTTTTATCATAGTATTATGAATGTTTGTAAGGATAATAAACATATTTTAATGCAACTTAAATCTTATTTAGTATGATGAAATGAATGTTTTTATAATTTAAAAAATGTGAATTAATTTTATCATTTGTGGGAATATAGTATGATTAAATGCAAGTATTAGATAATTATGGTGCAATTAAATCCATTTATGAGTAAATCATATTTAATTATAATCCTAGTTCTTTATTGTCTTGAGCACATGGGTAGCAAGGTGAGTAGGAAGGAAAATTAATGAAGTGGATGGTAAGTAGGAAGGAAAGTGATAGTTATTCTTCTAGGGAGAGAAAAATAGGGAGACCATTATTTGGATCTAAGGGAAGGACACATGTTTTGAGCCATGTGGAAGAGACAATAGAAAAGAAGAAGCTTTGATAGGAAGAGTCTCCATTTTCTATAGACACGTGTTGTTATTTTTATGAATTATAATTTTTGATTCAGGAAATTACCAGGATTTAACTAAAATAAAATGACTTTCTTGTATAGGAGAGGAATACATTATAATAGTATTTGTAGAATTTTTCCTAGTTATGTTATATTAATCTTAATATCATATCATCAATCATTTGAGCTTCTTGTATTAGACGTTTAGCATGTTTTGTGAGCATATTATATGGATATATCATGTGTGTTATGTGGTGAAGAGTTAATTATTTTCTTGTTTTTTATTCTCTATATTACAGTATGTTGAGCATGTGGTATTATTGTAGAATGTTTTTTTGTTCAAGTGAAGTTACCATCTTGCATTTTGGTGCTGTTGTGATTTTTGAAGCCATGGCTATTTATATTTCTATTCAGAATAATCAACACATTTCCTTTGGAATACAAGCCCTAATTTGTTTGACAAATACCTCAAAGATATTTAGTCTGATTTGTTTGATAAAATACCTCAAAGAGATCTAGTGTGAATTGTTTGACAACATGATACAAAGCATTTCTAGTGTGAATAGTTTTAAAAAAATGGTGTTGCATTATTTGATTTTATAAATGTCATACAAATAATGAGTTAAATATGATTGATTTTTATTATTAAATGTTAGTGATGGCACTCTATTTTAACACTTTAAGTTTGTTTTGTATTATTATTAAATGGCTATAAATGACACTTAAGTACAATACTTTTAGTTGGTTGTGTATTATTGTTAAATGGTTTTAAATGACATTAAATTACAACACTTTTAGTTGGTTATGTGATGTTATTAAATGGTTATAAATGATGGTTAAGTAAAACACTTTGCTTTGGTTGTGTAATGTTGTTAAATGGTTGTCAATGATGCTTAATTACAACATTTTTAGTTCATTGTGTATTATTTTTAAATAGTTTTAAATAATGCTTAATTACAACACTTTTAGTTGGCTATGTACTATTGTTAAATGGTGGTGTATGATTCTTTATAACAATAATTTTTTTTTCCTATGTATGACACTTTTTTCTATGTATATCATGTTGTAGATGACATTTTTAAGATGATGGGTCAATTTCCTAGATATAAAAAATGGAAGGAGTTAATTTATGTTGTTATTTTGACTGTGAGTAACTAACTATCAACTTAGCATTTCTTATAATGGGTTGTGTGGATATTATTGATAGTACTTAGTTTTATCTTGTCTATGTTTGAAGTTCCTATGTGTGGTGCTTCATATGATCCAATGCCCCATTTGGGTTTTCATTGAATATTTTTTATCCTTGGTTAATAAGTGAATATTGGTTAATCAGTATTATGTAATTTCATTATTTTCCTACTTGGTACTAACCTGAGTCTCAAAGAGACTTACAACTAATGACATATCCTAGAAAATCACTTAATTATATTTACCATTATTTCTTTTTAAGGTGAGATTATTAGTAAGTATTTGATTTCTTGAGATATTATATGTCAAAAAAAAATTGCATTTGCCTAGCCTTTGTCATTCAGTGACAATTCCATTTTATTATAGACATGCTTATTACAACCTTATGTTGATTAATATTATTATTTCTTGAATTAAATTTTATAATTTGTGAATAAAATCACATATTAGCTTAATATCAATGCATTTTGTATGTGGTTTTAGTACAAGTGAAGAGTGTGTTATAGCAGGTTGAATACCAGTGATAAATTCATTCATGTTGAGCAGATTTATTCTTTTATGGAAATTATATACTTATTTATAATTATGAATTAATTAAAATATATATAATGTCTTTGTTATTTAAATGTAATAGTTATAAGCATATATTTACTATTAATATTATACTTGGATAATTGTCTTAGTAGGTGGTCTTAGATAACCAACATGTATTTGAAGGTTGTAAATAGATTTATGATCTTAATTACCTTGCTTATGTAATAGTAAATATTTTCCCAAATAAATGAGATTTTTTGGTTATATCCTCTTCTTAATATTAAATTTACCATTTTATTACAATAGGTGAAAGTCCACCTTTGGTTGATTGATGGTTAACTAAAACACATTTGTTTTAAGTTGTAAAATCACCTTAGGATATGAATATGTCATAATTTTTAAGGATTAATTTATAAACAAGTGCATAAAATCTTTATAAAATGTCATTATCTTTAGTGGAACTTAATATTGAGTGGTAAATATAAGTTTGATAAAAAACCATTGAAGTAAATTATTAATTATAAGGAAACTAGAATGAGTAAAATAATTCATAAGTGTGAAGTTGTTTTTCTCTCACCATCAACCAATAAATGGAGATGATAGAGTGTAAACACTCTTCCCTAATCTGATAAGATAAAGAGTTAAATAATTAAAATTCTAACCAAGAGATAAAATTCAATTGAACATGGATTTGTTTGTTGTAAGCCAAATATATCAATTTGGAACTTGACTTGGATAAATTTCTAAATCATAAAATAATTGTAATTGAGACTTAATACCAATCCTTTTAGATTATGAAATAAGGAATCAATAACTAGATAATTTTTATAGCTATCAGGAATCTCCTTTCTCATATAATTCTGAAAGTAGATTATAGGATCAAAATTTGATAGTCTCACTTTTTTCTTTAGAGTCAATTTGAATTTGACGTTAAACAAATATCCAAGAATGGAATTTTTTGAAACCAAAAATTTTAATAGAATTATTACATATTTAAATTATCATTACTATATTCAAATAATTTTAATTTTTATATTAGCTATTTTTTCTAGTAGGGTAATTCCAAATTTAGTTTATAAAGGGTTTTTACAGGGCAGTTCCAAATTTATTTTTTAAAGGGTTTTTATAGGGCAGTTTTTCACTACTAAATCTATTTTAGATTACTATTCTAAGTGGTTATTTTATTTTCTATATAATTTTTTTTACCTTAAAAAATTCAATTATAACTTAGATAATTGGTTCTAGGGCTAAAACAAATATTTCTATCTTTGGATAATAAAATTAGGAGCACTTTGTAACCAATTTATCTACCTGAGAGATGCCTGAGTGGTGTATTATTTAAGTGTGCCCTTATCATGGTAGTTTATAAAGTGCTAGTTTCTTTTCATAAATTGGTTACATTTAACTTTTATTTATACCATAATTATATGTCAATGTGATAGAACCAAACTTTATCTCCTTTAGGTTATAACATTGGGGGCATGCCCATTTCTTGTTATAAAGGACTAAGAATTATTGAATTAGATTTTATGTAGGTTAACCTTTATATGGTACTTCTTGAGGAATTTATTTAATATTTTTATCATAATGATAGATATGTTATGTTATATTTTTACCCTATATTATAACCATGTTCTCTTTCTGATAGGATGGGAAGTAAAGCATAACAAAGTATGAACTGGATAATTTTTTTCAATGGATGAGGTATAGAGGGAGTAGAATATACTTGAATGGAATTTTAAATGAACTTTATCATTTCTTCATTTATTGATTGTATTTAATCTTTACATAGATCTTGTTGTTGATTAGTCACCTTTGTTTGGACATGGACACATATTTTAGATATGTCCTATAATTCGTGAGAGGACATATAGCAGTCACATCATTTATTCTAGTCAATTTTTTTATTCATGTGATAATAGTTGGTAAGAATATTATTTTCCTTTTTGTCTTTTTCTTCTTGAGATGTATGGTAACAATGTTTTTTTAATAATAATAATAATAATAATAATAATAGTGTATGTGTGTGTGGGGGTGGGGGGCGCAGGGGGGGATGTTGGTATGTGTTTATTAATTCATGTAGAATTTTTGGGAATGACACACCATGTGTAATAAATCATGGATTATATACTAAAATCTCAATAAGGCTCATCAAACAATAATGAACCATTTCCAAGTACAAGAATCCATTGATATGTTGGTTACTTCTCTTTCTATGGAACTTATAATGGATGAAGTACAACCTCATGAAGAAGAAGGAGAAGAAGAAAATGAATAATTAATTAATTAATTAAGGATAGTGTCATGTGCAAAAACGTTATCCCAAAACCCATGTAGTTTTTTTTGTTAATTTATTTCAATGATGTTTACTTATTAACTACTTTGCTTAATGGATAAAGTATTGTGTGATTTTCCAAATGTTATCAAAGTAGTGTGACATGCATAATTATACATACAATTAGGTAATTTACTTAACTCAACTATTTTCCATCACAAAGCTTCCTTAGGAAGAATAATGCAAACACAATAGGATGAGGTCATGATCTAAGGTGGTTTCATAAGTTATTTAATCAAGTAAAGGGGACAAGCCCCAATAATAAGGTACCAATATTATATGGTCAAGTATAATAATAATTTATTGATTTAAATGATAAAAAATAATTATCCATGCGTAACTTGATCAATACACTCATGGGAAACAAAGTGACCCACAAAAACAATAACTTAATGAAGGGTTAACACTTAAAGTACTACTAAGCAAGTGTCATCTAACACTATACAACTCTAATTTAAAGGCTTGCAAGATAAAGAAACCATATAAATTTAAAGAGAAAGAGTTGATAAAAACCACAAAATGATCAAACTCAAACTTAAACTAATATTATATATATATATATATATATATATATATATATATATATATATATATATTGAGCTCGTATATTATTGGTTAGATATATATATATATATATATATATATATATATATATCCAACCAATAATATACGAGCTCAACATGAATGAAGAATATAAGAACCTTAACCTAACCTGAGAACTTAGACCTGATGTCCCCACCATAACTTGGGAAGCCTACATATCCACTCCATGGAATTAGGGTTTGATGTAGTTTTCCTTACACTTGTGATGGCCTCCTCCACGAGGCATCATCACCAAATAGGTTTGACACTCAAAGTCAATAAGGGAACTAATATGTCACTCAAGAGATATTCTAAATATTTATACATCCAAAACATAATGAAACCACAATCTCAAAACTTCCATTCATCGTGAACAGATTTTCAATTTCACATTTTTTTGTATAACTCTAGAAAGATTATTTGTATACATGCATATATTTTCCTATTTCATTTTCCTTTTAAAATTATAATTTCAACAAGTAAATGGTTTTTCATGTTCAATTTAATTTCATAAATGGAATATCAAATAAGAGAGATATCATCTACTTTAATAAACACCTCATTTTCATATTCAATCTATTTGAAATTTCAAGGAAGGTATTGGAAGAGAGTAGAGGAGAGAGAGATGTCATTTATTCAATAAACATGATACAACTTAGCAATGAAATAAAACATTTATAATTTAAATATATTTAATATTTAAGGGGAGAGAGAGAGAGAGAGAGAGAGAGAGAGAGATAAATTCTATTATTTTTGTAAATATTTATTAAAATTAACAATAAAATTGGAAATAAGATTACCTCAAATATTTTTCTTCTAAACTCCTTCAATATTTTCCTTCTCCATTCCAACTCCCTCCACCAGAATGAACCCCAATGACCAACCAAAACCACAATAAGTGTGGGAACTAAAATAAATTATAATTTCATATCCCAAGGATTCTCCACCTAACCTAATAAATGGGAGGTAATTTTATTACAAGAGTCACCTCATTTATTACAATCACATACCTCCTCTTAATGACTTTACATGCCCATGTGGGATTACTTGTCCAAGTAACCTACTTAATACAAAGTCAAAAGGGTCCCTTACACTCAATAATAACTTCTCTTACATAATAGTCAAAATTTGCATTCCACAAGCACATACACTTACCCTACTCTAGGGCCTAACTAATATATCCTCTAGCCTTCTTATAAAGGCTAGACACAACTTGTTAATAAAATCCATTATAAAATTCATCATTATTTATGTGAATTTAAATATCTATTGGATTAGAATTTAGATAAAAAGGAAGATTATTATAATTGTATTTTAACAAATAAATATTAAAATTAATTGAGGGAAAAACATTTGAATTCCTATGCATCCAAAGGATTAACAATATAGGCAAAACACATTGACAACAAAGGAATAATGGTTTAATCAAAGGAGGCATTACATGTAGCTAAATAAAGACAATGGTAAAGAAAATGTAAGATATTCTGAATAGATTTAAAATTTGAAACAAAAATTAAAATTTAAACTTGTATAAGGGAAATTAGACATTGAAATAGTAGATAATTTTTTTAAGAAAATGAGAGTGTACTTTAAATTTCATGAATTTAGTGAGGCAAACAAAATCACATTTCAAAAAAAAGGTTCATGCTCTATTTTGTTGGTAGAGTCAGATAGGCTTTTTGAAAAAGAATAAAAATAATCCTATGTTTTATATATGGGGTTATTCTAATGAATTATTAAAGAAGTAATTTTATACAACTAGGCATAGTTAGACTAATCAATAAATTAAGTGGTAATATTTTTAATGGTGTTATTATCAAAGTGTGCAAGATTATACCAAACAGTTTCAATGATAATATATTATTATGGGGTTGAACTTGGATGAGTAATACGTTGTAAAAACATTCTTTGAAGGTAACCATAAAAACATGTAGAGGATAATCATGTATAACAAGCCACAGGACCATGATGAAATATTTTTGCAATAATTCTATGTTGAGGAGGAAAAGAATAAAGGTCAGTAAGATCCTCCAAACAAAATAAATAATCAATTAAACCACACAAACATAAATTTTATCCATACAAATTATTTATAAAGGTTAAATGGAAAGATATAATGTTCTCACAACTTTACATGTTTACAAATATCTAAAGAAACATTTTATTCATCATGCTAGATAGAAGCACATTGGAATGCAATGTTATATGTTTCCTCCAAAAATTTATCCCAATAAACACACCAAATGGTACCCCAATAATTCAATTGTATCCTTGGAAAAATGGAAATAGGTTAAGGTAAAGGAAAAAAATTAATGTAGATAAAAATTTGGGATGCACTACTATTGATGCTCTTGTTGATAATGGTTCATAGTTTAATTTTATTTTAGATGAACTTGTTGACATGATTAGTTTATTAAAAAGTATCATCCACATCCATACCCATCTTTACAGGTGGAAAATTAGTTATAAATAAATTTAATCAAATAATATAAAATAAAACTTGATATTAATTCATATTACGTTGATGAGGTAGAGTCAAATGTGATGTCACTTGATGTATTTAATATTGTGTTGGGGGTCTTTATTTGTATATTAAGCATATTTTTTTGGTGTGATGTGATTATTGATACACATAAAATAAGTTATATGCATGCCTTGTTAAGTGACAACTAATCCAAAAAGACTCATTCAATAAAATAATAAATCTTTTACTTATTTTAAAGGATATGCAAGAAAATTGATTATGATAACTAAGGGGTGAAATAATTGAATTATTTGATTAATTATTTCAAAAGTTTGTTTCGATGTTCCAAAGGGTTTCCATCAAAAATAGAGTCAAATAATGAGATTCATTTTCTTTTTTAATCTCCTTTACCCAATATTAGCTTATACAACCAATCCCTCTTCGAAATAAATGAAGTGAAAAGTAAACTTTTAAGAGTTTTTTAAATAAAGGGTCACACAACCTATTATTTCATAATGTAGATATCCATTATTGATGGTGAAAAAAATTACAACTCTTGTAGTATATCCATTGGCTATATATCCTTGAATAATATCACCTTAAAACAAGTATCCACTTCCAATAATATATGACTTGTTATATCAAATACAACATGTAATTAAGAACATTTGATCTCAAATATGACTATCATAATTAGAAGAGCCAAGATGTAAAAGAATTCACTATTTGGTGTCCTCTCTCCTTGGCATGAAACCCTAGGTTAGGTTTTCCATATAGGATCATGGATATTTGGGTTTTTCTTTCTAGGGGAGGATATTATGGATTCTATGGTGCATCATGTGTTTTCCTTTAGATGTGCTTTGGTTTTGCTCACATGGTGATCTTTTTTTATTTACCTTGTCTGTAGTAGATCTTTTTAGCTATGACATTGTATTTAGAAATGGTGGATTATTTTATTATTATCATATAAGGTAATGGATTTATTTTTGGATGTTTTTTTTGGTTAGGATGGTGTGTTTGATGGAAACATTTTAAATAGTTTTGATTGTATAAGACAACTCTATACTAATTTAGTGTTAGGTGTGATGGTGGCATTTGGATACATGTTTTATGTCTTACAGAGAGGGTTACTCTTTACTTTTGTGTTGAATAAGTTTCTTGGGTATTTTCCTCATTTCCCATATTAGATACACTATGTGTTTTTGGTTCTCACTTATATCTTACCTACCAACTAGGGTGATTTAAGGGATGTTTTTAGTTATTTATATTGTTGATATTTCCCCAACCATCTTAGTTTTTTTTTGGTGTGAGAAATGATTCCATGTTGGATAATATTTATATTTATCATGTATTATTTATTTATTATTAAATATAATTCCTTATCTCAATAAAAAATTGAAATCAATATTATCAAAAATATAAAATCTACATTTTAGACCACTCAAGTGGTCCATCATCAAGGTGGATTGGTTGGAATGATATCATAGTCGACTAATATATCTTTATATAGATAACTCTCAATAAGTACACAATGTGATAATTGAAATTAATAATAAAAAATAGTAAATGTAATTATTTGATACAAATACTATTACATGTAACTAGTAATTACCAACTATATTTAATGCAACTAAGTCATTATTACTAATAAATATTTGTAAACCACTAGCTAGTTACAGGTTAAATTTATATTTTCTAATGTGGGGATCTCTTCATTACAATATTGATAAATGGCCTCAAATCTTGACTAAGTATTTATTCTCAATTTTTTATAGATTTTTAATACTAAAACAAGCATAAATAAGTTTAATCATGATACACATTCATTCCTACTAAGTTATCTTGCAAGGAGGAATAAAGCATGGCGCACATGGAGGATGACACTCAATATGTATCTTTGAGAAAGAAAACTTTTAAGTAAGGTTAATAGGATATAAATAAACATATAAATGGATCTAAAGGAAACACATATCCTATAGATATATAGAACCAAATGATTGATCATGTAGATGTGTCAGGACTGATCCTGAGAAAGATAATATTATAGGAATATGCATAAATAATTGACAAGGACACATGGAAGCTAATTTAATGGTATTTATTATGGGTTTAAGGGGTTATAGGAAAATTATAAATAGGATCATTTACCTCTCATTTAAACATATTTTAATCTTATATATTTACAGGTGAAGAGCAAATTAGAGATCCAGCTTAGGATTTGAAGGATAGTATAGTCATGAAGGCTTATATAATTTTTTTATATTATGTAGATTAAATTCCTTTAAGAATTGTTTTAATAGTATTTATATACATAAGATTTGTACATTGTATATAGATATTACTTATTAATAGATGAAGTGTAATTTGAGATATATGTGTGCTATGTATTAGATGAATGCTAGGTTTTTTCTTTTATAAATTATGAATTATAGATCCCATGGGGAATGAGGAACTAATTAATTTGAATGTCATGAAGACTAACACAATATAGGGAGGGAATATGATTATTTTATGAGGAGAAGATGGTCACTTTATTGTGAAATATTTTTCTTGTAATGTGAATTCCTTAAGTGGGGACCCACCATTTTATGAAGTTTATGAATCCACAACAAAATGGAATTTTATGCTCAATTTAATTTGATCTTGATGATATTTTTTCTATTATCAATACCTATTCATGTCATTTTTTTTTGAAGTTTTATTCTAATTTAACATAATTTTGTAGATTTGAATTGGGATAATTATGGTGGATAGTCGGATTCAATTCACTAAAGTGTTGTGTAAGGGTGTAAATATGTGCATGCTCATATGAGGGATTGGTGTGAAAAGTATGTTGGTTTTTTATAACATTGATAGAGTAAATTAAATATCTAACATATAAGGAAACATAGGAAAAATATATTTGGGAATGGGAAACACTAACATGAGGAGTGGCACATAAAAAAAATATTCTCTATAATAGCCAACAATATTTTATGAGATGTCACAAAAATGCCATAGAATCATAGAATAGAGGATGTATATGTTTACATCCACAAATTTTATATTTCTTGATTTGCAAAGGGGGTGACATCACCAAATAAAAATTTGAGTTATATTTCCATGATTTTGTTGGATCATGTGCGTACTTGGTATATGAATTTTGACCCAACTAAAACTATGGTATACTTCATGTTGGTGTTAAAATTTGTAACTCGATATTTTAGCAAAAATATATGAGAAATCATTCAATAAATAGTTATTTTAAATTCCATTATCAAATAATGTTTTGATATTAATAAAAATATCTAAAGGGGATTCACCTTCCACACTTATGGATCTGGAGGACCAAGCTGGATTTCCTATGGGTTTATCTAATGAATTTTTTATGTAAACTTCACACACATCTCATATATAGAAAAGTGAAAATCACCCATTATGCTTGTATTCTTGATTAAGTTTCACTAGCACATAACATAATTAGTGAATTATAAATTAGAACCCAATAACATATAAGTAATAATGACCTCTCAAATCTTCAATCTCCTAGTAGTAAGTCATTAAATAATTCAAGTGAATGCAAATCCTATAAATCCAAAGGGGTTTATTTTAGGTTTAAATAAGGAACTCATTAACAATATTACACTTATTAAGCTAGGAATCCCACAAGGAACAAACTAAAATAATATGGTTAAAGAATCATAAATCATTGAAATGTGTTAAGTCACTATTACACTAGCACAATAAATAATATTTGGAGTGGGACAAAAACAATTCCTAAACAAACTTATAAGATTTAAATTGAACCCAATTTATAATAGTAACCATAAATAAATATCGATATAAAATACTTCATAATGGTTTCAATAAACACTTTAGATATGTATGAGAAAAAAGTGAAAACTACATAACTTTATCTCATTATTTGATAATATATGACACTCAAGATGAATCTATAACTAGCATATCATGTATTGTGAAAATTACAAATAGAATTTTAAATATTTGTCAAGAAGAGGTGTTTGGTTCATTGAAATAGATAATCCATATATAATGTCAGATAATGTAGACTTGCAATTATTAACAAGATGAGAAAGGAAAATATTTAATAAATTTTTATCCAATAACTTAAATAAATTCCTTGTTATCCATTGAACACAAAGTCATATATCCATAAAATATATGAAGCATCAATAAAATGCAAATATTCAATACATTTTACATTAATGAAAATAGATAGTACCAATGATATGCATGCACAATATTTAATCTTACATAGGTAGTTTTTATTTAATTAATCATTTTTCCAATGACAATAAGGATTGATAAATACAATTACATAATTTAAACAAGATATTGCATAACATATAACCATACAATATCAGATCACAAGATACATAGAGGAACTATTTATTAAGTCTACATACCCTTATACATGTTGGATAAAATATTGAAGTTATTTTCCTACTCTTGTGAGACTTTAGAGTTCCTTAAGTTATCTTATGCATTGATAATTATCTTTATGACATAGGAAAAAAATCAAACTGCTCATCATTGAATGATTTTCATAAACATGAAAAATAACATAATAGACTCCATAGAATAAAATAATTTATAGATTTGTCAAAGGATCTAAAATTAAGTCAAGCTTTATTAGTTTGTAGATAATCAAGTAAAACTATTTAGAAATATAATAAAGGCATCTTGTTAGGATCAAAAATACTCTTTTTACAACTGAAGGATCTTTGGATAGGTGGAAGAAGATGTCAAAAAAAAATCAAACTGCTCATCATTGAATGATTTTCATAAACATGAAAAATAACATAATAGACTCCATAGAATAAAATAATTTATATATTTGTCAAAGGATCTAAAATTAGGTCAAGCTTCATTAGTTTGTAGATAATCAAGTAAAATCATTTAGAAATATAATAAAGGCATCTTGTTAGGATTAAAAATCCTCTTTTTACAACTAAAGGATCTTTGGATAGGTGGAAGAAGATGTCAAATTTCAATAGCTCAACCTATAAAAAAAAAAATCACTTGGAGTTGATTTCTCAAAAAAAGTATAGGGGAATTTGATGACATCTAAAAGTAGATTAGCACACTGAATAAGGTGACTAATTTGTTTCAATTTAAACTCTCTCTCTCTCTCTCTCTCTATATATATATATATATATATATATATATATATATATATCAATAAAACCTAAATATAAATACAAAACAAAGAAAATTAAAATCCAAATAAAGTAAAAAAATATAGTATAATAGATCTTTTTATTAAAAAAAACTTGTAGTAAGCTCTAGATTATAATTAAGAGAGATTTTTGTCTTAGAAATAGGTTATTTAGCATGAATATTCTAGAAAAGATTGTAGTGGAAATTATTTTAAAATACCTTTATGCATTAAAATTTTTATTTTATATGTGCATCTAAAATTGACTTATGAAAATAAGTTCATTATGGCAATTTGATATTGAACTTTAGCTATATGTTTTTATTATATTTCTTAATTCTTGCATAAATAGCCTTCAAAATGGTGTCAAACCCAAGTTGGGATAATTGAGTTTGTGTTATTTTATAAATTTTGAGTATTTATCTATGGAGAATATTTTAATGTAAAACATGAACATCATTTTCTCACATCCTCAAAATATCTAATTTATGAATTTTTGAGTATTAAAATGAAAACACTCTTCTAATCTTAAGATTTATGAGATCTTATGAAAAATGGGTATGTAAATCTACCTGATCAAAATGATCTTAATGTGATGAGTTAGGTACAAAATTATATATTAAAAATAAAACAAAAATAAGGATCCAATTTATTTATTCTTTATCCAAAAATAAATGGAGGTGTTCATAAGGGTAGTAGTAGCTACTAAATCCAAACAAGCTTGAGAAAACTTGAAAAGTGCTTACCAAGGAACAAGTAAAGTGAAGATTATGAGATTATACATGTTTATAATGGAATTTTAGAAAATATAAATGAAATAATTAGATAATATGAATGATTATTTCACTCTTTCAATGGATGTGGTGAACCAATCAAAGTCTTTATGAGAGAACATGGTAGAGCAAAGAATTGTTGAGAGGATATTGAGAAGTTTAGTAGTGATGTTTGATACCATAGTGTAGATACTAAAATCAAGTCTTAGATACTTGAAAATGGAAATATTGACACACATTTACCATGTATGACTTGAACACTTAAACAAGGTCATAATATGTCATTCTCTCACACTTGTGTTATGTCTTATGAATCAATAATTATGTTTTATTATTACACACATACAGGAACCTCACTATTTATTTTAAATTAATAAAGATCATGCATAGACATATCTAAACTTTTAGTTCAATTTTTTTATATATAGTTTAGTTCTATTTGATATGGTCAATATCACCAGTTTATTCTAACCTAATTTGGTCAATACCAACTTGCTCTCATCAATAACTATTTTATAAAATCAAACCCATCTTTAGGGTCAGACCATTAGCCTAGCATGTCATTGGTGTGATTAAATGTTATATTGAATCCATATATTAAATTTTAATGTTTTATTTAAAGGGGACTTGGCACTTATATGATTTACACTATTTCATACTAATAAAGTATGTCCTATTATTCCCTATTTACATACCTATCACTAAGATCATAAAAAATCCAAGTCTAAGGCACTTTTGCCAAATAAAGTCAAGCAATTTAAGGTACCAAAGCCACATCATTGGTTCCATACATATACTAAAGGATCACAATTTCATAATCACACCAAGTGGGAGAACTATGTGTGGCTTGATTTCCCTTTCTTGTGTATTTCATGTCTCGGCACTAGTCAATCATTAGATGAGGGTGATTGGGATCAACTTAACCTATTATAATGTCCCCCATTTTCAAGTTTTTTAGCCCTCATAACCACACATAGAATTTTAAGGAAAAAGAGTTTGATTTATGGAAATGCACACATCATCAAGGTTTAGGATCATAAACATAGAGTATTCAACTATAGTCATAAGTGATCATATAATAATTGTGCCCTAATTATGTTTAATTTAATACCAACTATTAGATAAGTATCAAATATTAATGTTGTCCCAATCCTATGAAACTAGCCTAATGCAGATAATGAATTAGTTTAGAACCAAATAAACTGCAAGCCTGATTATCCCTAATTTTCACTTTTAGAATATAGTCATATCCTAATCGTCACCTATAAAATCTAATGATCATGATTTCTTTAGTATTTTAAATGTTTAGCATATGCCCTTGTCAAATCAAAAGATTCTATCTCAGTCTTTTACATTAATATATATACTTAAATTACATATTTACTGATATGAATTACATTTAAAAGTTCTATCTTAATTATTTTAATATCACCCTTTAATTTAGTTTAATCTCACCCATTAATCCAAATTAGGGTAAATCATATTGGTGAAACCATACACATATGAAATAAAGTAAAGCCCTAGGTTTTCCCTTGTGGTTTAATCCTTATTGGATTTCATATTTTAGCCTTAGGGTTTTATTATCATACCTACTTTTATATTATTTCATAATAATACACATTAATAATGACTATGTTGAATGGACATTATTTGTTAACACATGCAATAAAGATACTCTTTTCATATTTTTTTACATGGATAGTGTAACTTATTTGGATCAATTATGTAAGGAAATTGGTAACAAATATAAAATATAAATGCACTAATATGGATAAATTTACTAATTAACAAACCCATGCCTTCCTCAAATCCTATGTTGCAATATCCAATCTAAGAATCTTATTGTTACTACTAGACACCAAAGGCTTACATGACTCCCTTTATTCTTCATAATATATGTAGCTACAAAAATCCAAATGAGCCACTATTATTAGGTAATGGTGGAATAATAAAACACCTATTGGGATGAATGACACAAGAATTCACTATGGGTCTATGGTAGCTATCAGTATTCTAGTTTTTACTAGGGCAAAGAGGAGTTTATAAAACCAGGTTAGGGATAGCATGATCAATATCATATAAAATCATGTATTTCTAACTAGTCAAACCATATAAATTCAAGAAATGAAATTAAATAAACAATTTAATTTAAATATAAAATTAAAACCATCTAAACAAGTAAGTAATTTCGAAGAGAAATAATGATTCAGAAACATGCAAAACCTAAAAAATGAAAAATTATTTTACCAAGAAAGAAATTTTCAAAATAAAATGTGAATGTATTTCAAAACCTATGTTAAAGGATAATTAAAAATGAAGTTAACCCTATAATGTAATATCTAAGATAAAATCATGATTCCACCTTGCAAGTAATGTGACCGCATATTATACTCAATAATAATGTAGGAAACTACTAACTGAGAGTCCAAGTTTGATCCTGATTAGATGAAGACTAAGTTAAAGTATATATCTTTGTCTAATCTAATGCCACCAATATAATAGAAATAGTGAGACAATAATAATCAAGAAATGTGAGGGCTAAACCAAGTGCACAAATTTGGTGCAAAACTAATTGACTCACCACATGAGCTAATATAGCAAAACAAAGAACAATTAAGTAGAAATTGACTCAATATAGGTTGAAAAACTAGTGAATCTAAGAGTTCCTAAGGGGGAAGTTCAAGAGAGTTGAATAACCATGTAGTGTGTATTAGAATAAATCATGAGAGATAAATAAATTCTAAGAGATCAAGTAGAGCTCAAGAGAGATGAAGAGCTACTAAAATGTCAAGAGGATCAAGGAGTGAAGCTCAAGAGAGATGATTTATTATTATACCAAGAAGGCCAAGAAGGAGATCTAGATAAGAGGTTAAGAGGAATGTATAAATATGATATAGGTTTATAAATGGGTAATCAAAGGCAAAATGACCATTTATAGCCATTATGCAATGAACTAGGGTTAAAATAGATAAATCTACATAATTTATGGCCAAGGTTGTGAGTAAGCAAGAAAATGATCATCCTCGGTAGAAAATGTGATTATGAGGTCCAAATAAGATTTAAAAGGGTCATGTAGGGTGTGGAAATGCTTAGAAGTGCTCGATATAGAGTGGGGATTTTAAGATCTCTCCATAGGGTTATTTTGGATCATAAAAGTTTCTTATTATATAGGTGGTAATCATGACAATTAAACATATAATCATAGGGAGTATTAACATGAGAGGAATCATAATTACATATGGCCCTAAGGTATAATAAATTAATCTTCAAAATAAAAAGGAGTGTTTTATGGTACTTGGAAGCTATAATAAAAAATAATAAAAAGATAAAAATGAAAATAGAGAACCTTACCTACACTCACCTAATAGGAATAGTAGTAGATAAATAATCAATGACATGATCTAATGGGTACAAGTCTAAACTCTAGATGATCTAGATCCAACTCTAGTGCCTGCATAATAAGGGATAAAAATTTACATCAAACTAATAAATCTAAGATGGAATTCAATAGGGTGTTTGCTTAAGTGTTCTCTAAACAAAGGATGTGGGAGATCTAAAAGTCTTGAAAGGATGAGAGAAAATTATGTGTTTCCTTGAATAGGTGGAGAAACTCAATGATAAGGATGTTCCAAATTTTAGTGAGCTGAAACATGACTAATAATGAGTTAAAAAATTAATTATACATATCACATGCTTATCTCACATGCTTCAATCAAGGATCTAATGATCATGTGATATTTGGTAGTTTTATTCATTTCACTTATAAGGAAGAAACTAGTTATAGCAAGTTCATGACCCTATGGGTAATTAATAGTCAAAGTCATAGTCATAGGTCCCGAGTTACCTTAACTACCACCATCAGTATGAATCACCACAAAATTTTGCACCATGATGGGGATCAAAGACACAAGACATGGCCATAAGAGGGCTATCTTGGCACAAATAAAAACAAGCAAGTTGCATGAGGGAGATAAAAAAATGTGACAAATCCACAATCATAGGAAGAATACCAATGCCAACCATGGTGAGAGGTGAATATAGGTGGTAGTAGATCATTAGAGATGAAATATAGAGAAAGTCATGAATAATCACAATTAGAATCCCACAACACCTATAAAGAGTATGGTAAAAGATAAGTATGTATTCAGTAGAGGACCAGCTACTAGCAAGAAGGAACACTACTAACTAAAAGAAATAAAATACTCTAATTCTATCTTGAGATGCATCTAAAGAGAAATGCACAAGAAAAAATTGCTAAAAAAACCTACACGTTATGATAATAGATAGCATAAGAGTGATTATCCATAAAATATTGGCCTAGTGATGGTATTTGTCAAGCTATAGGGATTTCCAAGCCATTGATAGCCCAAGTTATGGCTTGCCTAAAATTTAGGCCATCACTTTTCTTTAACCCATGACTTACCTCAAGGGCAGGTTGTGGCTTGACTACTAATTCATGGCCTACTCTTTAGAGGGAAAAAAATATCTTAGACATGCCCAAAAAGAGGCCAAGGGGAAGAGAAACATGGGGAGAAATAAAAATAAGCATCTAATTCATTCATCTCAAAGGTAATGCTCTGAACCATGGGAACAAGATGGGTAGGGCCATTTTTGATATGTAATATCTCTAAAACTAGATGAGTGAGATAGTGATAGTGTTTTAAGCACACTATCATAATATTATTATAATATTTCCTTTCCTTAAATGAGTTATGTCTAATGACATGGATAAAATGACACTTTAGATATGAATTGATAACTCTAAAAGCCTATACAAGGGAGACATTAAGAGTTCTGATGACATGATGGAGAATTTGTGACAAGGGAAGAGTCTCAATGGATGTGGAGACATATATAAGTAGTTATCCTAAAATTTAAGATCCACCTTGAATCTTGAAAGATGAAATGGTGATGAAGAGTATGCAATAGGTGAAAGAGTTAACATTAATTGATAGTTAGTAAGATCAAACTATTCACCCTTGAGAAATTAATATTGATCAATAGGTAACTTGAGAAAACCCTTGTGGCCCTACAAGGAGATATCCAAATCCTCATTAGAGGGATTTGTCTTAGCATTTATTCACACCCAAGGATATGGGTTAGCCTCCAAGGTATGAACCACACCTTCATGCATAAATTAGAACATATGAAAGGTTCTTAATGCAATGGCATGTATGTTAGTGATCTAAGGATATCCAAGGATAATTTTGTATGAGAGATCTAGGTATAACACATAGAACTTTATCATATATATCTTGGGTATAAAATTGACATGAAGCTCTACATTACCCATCAGCATGGTCATGTCATTATTAAAACCAACACAATTATGGTAAAATTCATAAATCTTCCTATGGTTAATACCTAACTCATTAAAAAATCAAAAGGGCATGATTTTCAATGTGTCAACCTCATCTATGATTAATATCTTGATGAAAAAATAGGTAATCAATGTCTTAATGTAAAGTGGGAATCTAGACCTCTTCAACAGAATGGAAGAATATGACAAGGAGGTAGGATCAAAAGAAAAGGTAGGTGGGCAAGGGAAATTGGGGATGTCTAAGTTGAAAAACACCTCAACATCATCCCATATTGGTTCCTCACTGGAGATTCTAAGATAATTAAATATTATGCCCCTTTACTAAGGGCAAAGGTAAATAAGGTCCCAGGTGGAGATCCTAATAGAGAGGGATTACAAATCCTCTATGACATAGTAAGGACATTTCCTAGCTTGGGGATGGATATTACCCAAAATTGAAACCTAAACTTGTGATTATATACCCCCATTTTTGGGCCCATGAGACCTAATATACCAATATCTCTATTGGGGTTGGTGGCTTGACTCGAGCATGTGTTGACAAAACACTTGTAAATAACAAAGGGGATGTAAATACCATTAACGACCTTGATAATATTGCACTTGGCCCTATTTAACCCAAAATTTAGATATTGGGGGTATATATATAGGGTTAAGGGGTATCATATTATATTTTAAATGAAGATGGTAAACTAACCTAATGTGTAGACCAATTAATTACAAAACTCAAATATATAATATTCTAAATGTATAAAATTGAGATTGCTAAAAATAATAGAGTATGGCTATTAATATATATTGTAATGAATAGGTAATAAATTATACTTGGTTTATTGTGTTCATATATATATATATATATATATATATATATATATATATATATATATATATATATATATATATATATATATATATATATATATATATATATGATCTAGAATAGGTTTAAATTGGATTGGAAGATGATCCTAGAATAGTCATCAGATTATGGAAATATTCTTTTTGTGGCCTTAAAGAGTTGTATTGAATTTATAAAGGTGCATCAACATAGATGACTTACTTTGACACAAGTATCTTTTAAAGAATACTAAATGGATGTATATGTGATCAACTAGATCCTTCTCGGTTTTCTACCAGATTTATTTTGATGTATATGGACCACATGCATAGGTTGTCACTCTTTTTCAAGTGATTGAAACCTAGATTCTTCACCTTTAGACTGACCATAGGAAAAATGGGTTAGTGGGCTCATGGTGTCAAGTTTTCCTAAGGACCCCTTTGTTAATGGGCATTGCCTACATATATAATAATAAAAATAGGTTCTAAAACTTATGTATTTATCCCTACATGTTAGCTTGTGTGTGCATAAGGATGTAATGTGTGATAAGTAAAGACATGCAGTGGCCTAGCTTTTAACTTAGAAAATGTGGCTCATGAACTAATCTTTGAATGTTTTATACATGTGGTAATATTTCTCCTATGATTGATATATAAATAGAGATTAATAGAGTAGGTTTTATAATTTAATGATTGATTTAATGCTTCTTGGTATATTTTATTATGAGTTCTTGGTATTTTCTAAGTGAGGAATGAACAAGGGTTGATCTTGTATATATGTCAATCCTTTTTGGAAATATCTCACACTAAAGCACTTAGGTAAACCTTTAGGATATGTTTCATTTGTAAATTAGATGACTTTAGGGCATTTGATAACTTTTAGTAAAATTAGAAACATGCATCGATGTAGGTGTCTATTTGAGATGCAAATGTCCAAAAATCTAGAAAATAGGTATAGATCCAAAACTAGTAGTGAATGATAATAATCAGGGTTTGAGATTTTCACATAGTATATAAGGCTTAGTCATTTTAATAATAATGGTGGACTAAGAGATAATAAATTTAGGCTAAATAAATAGTGAATGTGAGCCTTTCAATAATGGGTGTGTCTATAACTAAAAGGTACATCCATGATGGATATTTTTTAAGTGTACAAGACAGAGATACTACATAAATTATATTTTATTATCTATATTTTCTCCTCTTTAATCTAGTAATAAAATTACTAGTTTAAAGGAAAGAAATGCATACATAGGTGTGTATATCACACATTATTTTTGTGTGAGCCCAACTTGAATGCTTTGTTAGTAAATGACCTACAACTAAGAGCATGTTACAATATATAATCAATGTATGAAATATGAAATTGAAAGAATTTAAAATGCTTGAAAAAATCAATGTTAGGAGTACACGTGTGTTGATGAAACCATCTTGCCTTTTAAAAATTTGATTTGAAATGGATCCTCACTATAAAGCATTGAATCTGATATTAATAAAAATATTAACTTAAAAATGAATATATATAGAGAGATATTGGAGGATATATGCCCCTAACCTTGGTGTAAAGGTGAGTTTCAAAAATTTTATTGAGCTTGTTTCATCTCAGTCATGCAACCCAAATATGTGCATGATCTAGTTAGTATGAGTGATTTAATCAACTCTAAAATGTATCTAGTGAGGGTGGATTATTTGATCAAATCCAACCTATAATTTTGATAAAGTTAGATAATTTAATCAATTATAAATTATGAGTTTAGTAATATTGAGTGATTAAATCAACTCAAACTTCCAAAGGTGAACCAACTATTATAGTAGATTGGTTGAATAACAGTTCATAAAAGTCTAATATGGGTATAATAATAGTCCATAATAGTATTTAAAATCTATAAATTATTTGATTTTATAATTTTAGGGGCCCTTTGGATGGTATATGCACCTCGTATATGTCTCAAGATGAAATCTAGGTATAATAATGGTACCAATATATATATAATGTTTCCATAAATATGTGTTTGAATCATATGGCTATGAAATATAGTGAACTTTAATTGGTGAAAGTGTGGAATACATGTTTTTATGGCATGCCCCCACTGAATCTAGAGAATCTGAGAAATGGTGTAAATATAGAGAACATGTTTCTATAACATGCCCCCACCATAATTTGGAAATGTTGAGTACTAATAAGTGTGGAGGTCGTGCCTTTTCTACATGACCCAATATAATTTAAAACTATGAAAGTGTAAAATCTATGCCTCTATGCCATGCCCCCACTAATATACCCCCTTTTGAGATGAGGGGTAATAGAATATGATATTCACCTTACCTAAAAAGGATAAGATAATTGTATAAGTTATGTATGAATCATGTAACATATATGGGTAACATGTTTAGATAGATATAACATTGAAACACATAGTGTGTGATCATATAAATCTCTAAGAAGCATGATATAGATCATGGCAATGTCTAGAGAGTAAAAGTACAAGCTTAGAGAGCAATAAATCACACACAAGATCACTCAAAATTAATTTAAAATAAAATGGTCCAAATAGATCTCATATAAGGGTCATGTTCAAATGGAACACAATCAAAAGGACATGACTTATTCAAATTTTGGACAAGCATAGAATGACATATTCAAATGTCCACATGCAACAAACAATGATATATTCAAATGTCAAAATAATAAATAAAATTAAATAAAATATAAATCAAGGAACACACTCAAAGAATTTCTAAAATGGATAATTAGAAAAAATATAAGCAACCAACATCAACCTAGCATACTAGTTCCTAAACATATGTGTTTACAATTAATGTTGAGTATATAGCATATCAATTAAACTATGAAAGGTGTAAGAATGAATAAATTCATGTGTTTGTATATATAATATAAAACATTATAATATAAATTGATCATATAATAATGTAACTTGGTTGTATTGTGATCAAAGAAGCAGAAGCCCCCAACATATTTAGGATTTGAGTGGAGGGAAGTCACAAAATTTAATGTGAATATATCATGTATCTAGTATGCATGTATCACACTCAAAATATCATGAAACATATGTGTATATATTATAATAATGATATCATATCTACTAATATGAACCAAACAACATATGCATAATAAATAGTACCACTAGGAGCATGCTAAAAAAATTTGGAATTTTTGAATTTTTTGTAATGTTTTTGGTTTTTTAAAATATTTTATTTTTTGAATTTTTAGAATATTTAGAGTTTCTCAACCTTATTTTTAATAATTTTAATTATTTATAACATGTTTTTATAGGTTAAAATGGCGCATGGCATGTTCCTCCTCATGATATTCTTGTAAATTAGAAGAACAATATCATCATGTGGCATATGGATCTATTTGTCCTCATGATAAGAGGAGATACTTTGTTGATTTTGTTCAATTTTTTATTCCATATGGTATAACCAAAGGGCCCTTACTATGAATGCATATTGATATTTTTATGTTATAACCCAAACTCTTGTTTGGATCATTTTAGTACAACAATCAATTGTTATTATTATGTTGCCTAAAGAGTCTTCCCAACCTCCTTTATCTTGTAAGTCTTTTACATAAAATACAAGTCTTATAAAGAGTCTTCATACTAGTTTCACCAAATGTTTAACCCTAACTTTAGATATGTGGGAGTATATCTAGGGTTAAGGGGTAATAGTTTAGATTTTACATGATGATGATGAACTAACCTAATCAGAAGTCCAATTAAATTGAAAACTCTAATAAATAATATTTTGAAATTATAAACTAAGATTGATAAAAAAATTTGAAGTACAACTATTGATAGATACTACAATGAATATGGAAAAAATTATAGTTATTTTACTATGCTCACATAGGGAACAATATGGAAGTGGATTGGAATATGATCCTATAAAAATCTTTAGATTATAGGAATATCATTTTTTTAGCCTTAGACATTTGTGTCAAATCTAAATAGTTATGTGAATATATGGGTGTGACTTTAATGAAAATGTCTTGTACAAAATACTAACTAGATCTATATGTAACCAACTAGATCCTTTTAGGTTTTTTATCACCTTTCTTTTTATGTATACATGTCATGTGCATAGGTTGTTGTACTTTTTCAAATGATCAAACCCTATTTTTTTCACCCTTAGACTGACTATCGAAATAATGGGTAAGTGGGCTCATGATGTCAAACTACCCCAAGGACCCCTATATCAATGGGCATTGCCTGCATAGCCAATATCTAAAGAGGACCTCATTGTACTTCTATTATATGTGTTAGATTTTGTGTGCATGAGGATGTAATGTGTGATCATCAAAGACATGTAGTTACCTAACTTATAACCTGGAAAATATGGCTCATTAACTAATATTTAAATGATTAAAACATATATAAATATTAATCCAATGACTTATATGTAAATAGAGATGAATAAGGTAGGTTTAATCACTTGAATATTTTATTAAGTGCTTCTCGGTATATTTCATTGTGAGTTACTAATATTTTTTAGGTGAAGAATGATTGAGATATGATCTTATATATATGAATTCCTTTTGGAAATATATTTCACTATAACACTTAGGTTAAACTTTAGGATATGTTTCATTTTAAAATTGGATGACTTTTAGGCTTTAGACACTTTGTATGAAAATTGGACACTTCCATCGACATAGGTGTTTATTTTGATTGCAAGTGTCCACCAAGATAGAAAATAATTACAAGTATAAAATTGTTAATGAATTATAATAATAAGGTTTTTAGCTTTTTTCATAGTATAGAAAGCCTAGTCATCATAATAACAATGGTTGTATTAAGAGATTAAAAAAATAGTCACAAATATATAGTGAATGTGAGTCTTTCAATAGTAAGAAGGTCTATAACTAAAAGATACACCCATGATGGATATTTTCTAGGTGTATAAGATTGAGGTACTACATAAATTAGATTTTAGTATCTATAGACCCTCTCATTCAGTCCAACCAAGGAAGAGGAAACATAAGAGGTAGAAGAGGTATAAAAGAATGGTGGACATTAGTCTTATTTTTATTCTTCTTCTTCTTTCTATTCTTCTTCTTATTATTATTATTATTATTTTCCTTGTTGTGGGTAGGAAGAGTTTCCATGAAGAGATTCAACTTGTGGTAGGGATCGGCAAGTGGAGAGTTCTAGGGAGAGGGTGAGATCTTATTATCAACTTTTTAGGAAACACATTCCTTATCTGAATGTATCTTCATCTGGTGAAATGTTTTAGGTCTCGGTGGGATCATAGGGATATGACACCCACTATCCTCATACACTATTTTCATGGGCCTTATTTTTAGTTGGCCTCTTACTCAAAGTGTTGACCTCATGACCATCCTTTTTATTCTTCTTCTCCACTAAATAATAAGTGACACCATCTCCAGTCAATTACATTTACAATAACATGAGGAGGATGAATTTTGAGTAGGTACAAGCCTAATTATTGCATTCACATTGAAGACTTAGATATTCAAACACTCATTAAATGATTCATCATAAGAAGTGGACTCACACTTTATTAAATTAAGTTAAATATCATGCCTCAATGGTCATGTGAACATATTATAAATTTAACCATCCATGAACCTTGTCCTATATGTGTGGATTTTTGAATGCCATAGATGCAAAAAATTAAAATTTCAAATCACCTTTGACATGGAACATAGAAGTGAATGATTGGATGTCGAGGTTAAATAGTCTATAGATATTGAATTTCTAGAGGAAATCATCTAGTAAGTCTAGAAAAATAGATAAATAATCTTGAGGTAGATTATGGAACCACAACAAGGCCTCAGATTTTAGGGTGAAAGTTAAGATTTTAAACATCATGCCTATGTCTTATTCCCAATCCATACATTTCTATGGGACTAGCATTTTGGTTTCCATTAAACTTGGGAAGTTCATGAATCAGGGTGGGAAGGGGAAAGGCATGCACCTAAGGGGAAATAGGATTCCTATGGAGATCATCATAGGCACACTTGATGGATGGTTAGTGATGATCTCCCTAAGGAGGTTCATGGGGGCCTTATTCTTTCTTATATATGTAGGGGTCATCATAAGCTAGGTCATATGGTATACAGTATCAAGGTAGCTCTTGACGTGGGGGATGTATATGACAAGGATCTTTTTAAACACATGGAGGAAAACAACCATGGTAAGGAATTATTCTACATGGGTAACATAAAGAGACATTATGTGACCATGGGAGGGGTCATGATGACCCAAATCCCCATAATGTTGGATAAATTCAATAAGAATAGGGTCCATCACTAATGTTTGTGTTAAGAATCCTTTGGATTCCTATGGATTCCTAGTAAAAATATGGTATTCAAAATCAATAAAATAATTTGAGACCCTAAATGAATGACTAGGAGGATGTGAAG
Organism: Torreya grandis; assembly: GCA_037957365.1. Classification (NCBI taxonomy): domain Eukaryota; kingdom Viridiplantae; phylum Streptophyta; class Pinopsida; order Cupressales; family Taxaceae; genus Torreya; species Torreya grandis. Next base: position 1,031,157 of record JARHVA010002152.1, on the reverse strand, counting down.
GCTCTACATAATGTGAATAATGAAACCAATCTAAGTGCCTATCTCTCTCAATGGGGATAATAGGGGGTAATTATTATATGTGTTGACCAATTTTGAATTTTAGGTCAAATTAGGACACCCCTTTTACACATATAGATGGGAATAATATATTGTAATAAAGTTTTTCATAGGTCAATTAATTTCAATTTATGTTATATTAACTTTGGCCAAGTTGTTTCTAAGTTCATTTATCATTTTAAGTCATTTTAACGGTCAAAAATGGTGCATTTAATGCTTTATACAGGTTTATTACAAAATTTTAAAGTTTAAAATGTTTATTTCATGCAAAATGTGTCCTAGGATGTCTATAGTAATTGTCATTAACTAGAATTTGTAGGTTCAATTGCAAGAAAGTTAGTTTTCCTAAAGAAGAGGAAGAAAATGACACTTGTAAAGCTCCTTGGGAAGTGTGACACATGGTAGAAGCTCAGGGGGGAATACTTTAATATTATTCAACTTATATATATGATTTTTCTAATATGAAAGTTTCATTTCCAACCCAAAACTGTTTAGCTCCCTTCTTGCTCTTTTTGGCAGACTAAAGTGACTTGCAAGTTTTTGCTTGGTATGGCTAACACATAAGGTTTAAAGAAAAATGATCCTAGGGGAATATTATAAAATCAAATAAATTAAAATAAATATAATAATTTATAGGATTTTTTAACTATGATTCATGAACCATCCATTCAAATTGGATTGTACAAAACTACCTACTCATCTATGCACCCTTCAGGTTTTCCTTTATTCTAGGCAAGTCTATACAAACTAGTTATTGATATTTATTTCAGATATCATTGGATTCCACATATCATTATTCATACAATTTGTTTCATGTTTCAAGTGGTTATTAAATTCTAACCAACTCAATTTTCAATAGGATGTAGTTTTATGAGTTATGGGTAGTTTTTCATCACTCTTAGGTTGTCATGTTTTGTAAGTTGTTCCAAGGGGTGTAGAGAGGTTAAAAATAATTTATTCCATTTATATTTCATATTTTCACTTTTAAAGTTAATTTTATAAATCAAAAATTCCATGAATGGTGGCCAAACATGCATATACCCATAGTCTGTCAAGTTCATAGCTGCTTCCTTGCTTTTTCACTTGTATTCATGTTGAATCATGTAAGAAGAGCCTTTTTATCTTGTTCATAAGGTTTTTTTGGAGGTTTAAAATTATTTAATAAATTACTCTAAGGAATGGGAAATAATACTATAACAATCATATTGAAAGCTTCATACAGTCAGTCATTGAAGCTCAATTAACAAGTTTCCTCATGAGGAAATTCATGTTGAAAGAAGGATGTTGTAACTTAATTCATATATTTTGAGGTTTGAGTAATTTTATTGAAGTTTTTATATGGATATAAACTCAAAAGAGGGTTAATACAATTCATATTGATTAGTTTTTACTTAATGCCTATATATGCTAAAAAATCACCTACAGGTGGTCATGGCATAAGCACATTGGTCTTTGTTTGAGAGAGTACATCATAATAAGACTTTCCTTGGGATATTAGTAAATATAATTGAGAATGGAAACCCTTTTGAAAATTTTATTTTGAGAAAACTAATATTTTGTCTTAATCAAAGGTAGATGACTGAGTTTAGGGCACACAGTCCCTAAAATTACCAAAAAAAGGTTAGATGGATTCTTATGAATATCATAAAACATGATTGAATGATGTTTGACACATATAGTTTGATAAGTCTTGTATCCCTTGGTATGGAGAGGTACTATGCCAAGAATTAGTTTAGGTTAATTGATGGAGAATGGTTGTTGAGAGGCCTAAAGATGCCTAAAAAGTACTAAGAATAGACAGTGAGATCTAAATGACTGAGCCACAAAGAGACATATATTCACCCAACTTAAAAATTAGGCCTAAATATGTAGAATTGGTTTAAAAGGATCCAAGTGACACCTATGGTCACAAGAGTCACCATGAAAGAGTAGTACCTTATGTTTGGAATCTTTAAGCTTGCTCTTAGTTTGTACATATGTCTGTGAGTACCTATAACATGTAAGATATAGAATAAATGAGTTGATATGGGAGTTTGTGTGACATATAAGATACTAAAACTCAGTATAAGTATAAATAAATGTTTTATGACCATATAAAATTATTCAAGAGATCTTTTCACATTGAAACTCAATACTGAAATCCCTAAACATAGTCACAGCAGGGTCTAAGAGGAATTGTCACAGTCAAGGGAGAAAATAGTGTTTTGGGTTTAATGAAACATGTAGGTAAGTATAAAGTGAAGTGTACATTGTGTGACCTTATAATATATATAAATAGGTTTATAATCATCATGACCAAGTTCATTAGACCCTTGTATTCACCTATAGGCAGGGTAATGGGTAGAACTCCTTAGTTTGAGAAGTGATCTCAATTTGAGGCCTAATTGCTGTTTAAAAACCTTCAAGGGTGAGTCATTATTATGAGTATTAAATTATTTGGTTTCCATGATTCATAAATAGCTTCAATATCATCATGATCAAACCCCAATAGGTAGTGGATTACACCTACAAGTTGGCTATAAATCTATCAAAAGAACTAAGCCTGAGAACTTTGATATTGGACCTTATTTAAAATATAATGTTCCAAGTGAAGTTAAATAATGGTTTAGATAAGTTTTTATATAAATTATAATAAATATAATTTTCCTAAACATATTTTTTCTTTTACAGGCAGGCCTTTAAAGCAAGTAAACACAGTCATAGCTAGGGTATAGTAGAAAAGGACCAAGGGTGGTGTTTTAATGGTGTTTAAAGGCACATAAGGTAAATGAAAGAAAAAATAATGAATAAAATGACCTAATTGGATCAAAATAAAACCCTTATTTTTCATTATAAATTATAAATAGGCTAAAACATGCACATAAAACCATGCATCTGACTGTGTTAACAGTGAGTCAAGGGATACTCAACCTAAGTAGATAATTTCATGAGTTAAGAGAAGTAGAAGATTGAATAAAGGAATTGAAGATGGGAAACCTCCATATGTACCATGATAAAATTTATATGTATTGATCAATGCAAACTAATTATGAGAGAGTCCTTAATGAACAAACTTAGCCCATTCCTAGAAATCTTACATTTTCTACATGTGAGGGAACTAGTCTTAAAATTGGAGGTTTTGAGAGGTAAAATGGATTGAAAAGGAGCCAAAAATTTTTGGGGAGGATAATTAAGTATTTTTAAATCCTATTCCACACTTAATTTTTTTATAAAAATAGGTTAGATACCCCCTATTCTATCTTAGAATAGGGTTACTTCCCTTAAGCAAAGCATACATAATTTTGTGAGAAAGAGATCATTGGGTGAGTATGGGATGGTATATATATTGGATAAATGTTTTAAAATATTAAAAACATATAAAAAACATGATAAAACAATAAATAAGGATTAAAACCAAACAAGGTGCTTTAAACCTTCAGAGGAGCAGGCAAACCTGCTAGGTAAGGCTAAGCCTAGGGGTCCAAATGAGAAGGTTTAGTCACTTTGAACATGGAATGAGATTTATCACCTCTTTAATTATGTAAATGAGATGTATTAAACTTTATTAAATATATTTATGATCAAGGAAATCAAATAGGGAGGTCAAAACATCAAATGTTGTAGTCAGACTCATGAAGCAAGGCTATGCCTAGGCCCAAATAAGGAGCCTTCTTCATTTACACCATGAAATATGATTTGAAACATATTTTATAATCTACAATAGGACCAATAAATATGTTTTTAAAATATCATAGTTAAAATTAAGTCAAGGAGAATCCATTTTTAGCTTAAGAGCAATTTAGACTTGTGCAAAAGAAAGAAACAATCTTGAGAGGCCATTTTCAATTGCTCACATCTTTTATAAGGATATACATGGGAGAAAAAAAATTATGGGATGTTATAATGGTTTTTATAGGCCATATTTTGGAATTTTTTCTCAATTTGGATGTCCTAACTTTATGAACAATTGTTAAGACCGAAAATAGGTCTAAAACCCTACTAAACCCTTGTTAAGGACCAGTCTTGGAAAATTGAGTTGGAAAGATACTCTAAGGAAATATTTTTATCAGAATAACTATTTTAAATTTTACATTACCTCCCAAGTCTACTCCAAAAAAATTTACTGTATGGACTTATACGGATGGAGGCAAAAACAAGATTTTTCTCATTGTTTTATGTGTTGTGTAGGTTATCAGAGGAATTAGGAAATGAAAAAAAATTTAGGTAGAATATTTAAACTTATATAACTCTAAATATTTATTTTATTTCATTAATAAAAGTATAAGTTCCATAACTAGGCCATTACTTTTAGCCAGTCAAATCTGGCATATTGGGCAAGCTAGAGAGAAGGGAAGAAATCTTCAAGTAAAGTGATTTTAAGGTGACCCTGATTCTTAAAAGGCCATGGATGGTCTTGAAAAGTTCCATAAATTTCCTACCACTCATTTTCATGGATAACTGATTCTAATTTTGAGGCCAAGTGTGCAGGGTGCATGGAAGGGTAGTTTTTAAGACAATAGATGATGATGGCTCCTTTTTAGTTGATTTTAGAAGACCAAACATGAAACCAATGCATGGAGATGCATGTTTTAGAGCTTACCCTTAAATTCCAATCATTTTACCTACTGTATATTAGTTACAATTCATTCAAATAGGCCTAATCATGGAGGTATTTTTTTATACAATAAAAGGAGTTTTAGGCCACTTTACATAACTTTGATGACTTGAATTGACATGCATAGCTACTATCCTTGAATGGTTTGACCAATTTCCTATTAAAATTCATGGATAGATAAAATATTTTGCTTTAAAAGTGTCCTTTTGACCCTTGGACTTCTCTCTCTCTCTCTCTCTCTCTCTCTCTCTCTCTCTCTCTCTCTCTCTCTCTCTCTCTCTCTCTCTCTCTCTCTCTCTCTCTCTCTCTCTCTCTCTCTCTCTCTCTCTCTCTCTCTCTCTCTCTCTCTCTCTCTCTCTCAAAATCTCTAAGTGTTGGCCATTTTGGCATTGTATTGGATATTAAACTTGAGTATGGTGAATCCCTACTCAATTTTACACCTTTTGATCAATAAATTACTAAGTTTTACCTCTTTCATGATTGTATGTTGTGTGTTTACTCAAATTTGTGATATTTCATAAGTGAAGACTAAGGATTCCTTAGCATGTTGCTCATTATTTTCACCTATTTGTATTTTCTTCTTCTAGGGAATGTGATGTGTTCTAGGAGATTTCAAGGTTTAATTTAGTTATTCTTTTTATTCGTTCCCTCATAATCCTCTTGTCTAGTTCTCCTAGCTTTGTGCATTCATCTATAACCCCATAATGTAACATTGATGCAAGAAGACATTAATTGAAGAGTGTATGTTTTATTTGTCCTTTTATTTTAAGTGTAGATATATATGGTTGGATTCATCAACATATCTAGTGTATCTCATCCATTAAAGTAGTTTTATTTCAGTTATCCCTCACTCTTTTCACCCCCCAAGTTAGTAGTAGTAGTGAAGTGGTATATTTAGGGAACTAACCCTATCTAGAGATTCACCTCATTCCCTAGGTTTCCCACAAGCCTGGAGGTGATTCCATTATGCCACTTAGATGAGGAGAGATTTGCATCTCCTCAAATGGTGAAAATCCAAGTGACAATAGTATGGTCTCTTATCAATAAGGGGGTGGGGAATTCAAATGAGAACTAATCGAAGCAATCGATTGGGAATGGGTGGTGGATATATCTCCAAAGGTAGCACACCATCTACTCATATGGGAATAAATTTTCTCAACATTCACATGAAGCCTTTTATTATAATAATTTATAATCACATGTATCTCTTTAAGTGTTAAATGTGAAAGTTGGTCATTTTAATCCCTTTCAAGTGAATATAGAGTGGTAAGAAGTCATGGGGAGGCATATTTGGACAAGTAAAGCTTAAAATATTTAAAATAAGTATGATTATATTGGTTATACAATTAACACTCCTATTCCTTATGGAACATGAAAGTATCATGGGTTTTTTTTTGAGGTATGGTTACATCTCAAATCCTATAGGTTATGTGTCATTTCACAGTCTTGATTTACTCAAGAGTGAGCTCAAGGGTTTTCCCCATGAATATGGTAGGAAAAAAATCCCATAGTTTGGATACTAACCATGGGTGTTGTGAAATAGCAATATCTAGGAAAGCAACATAAGAGGACAACTATTAGAAAATCATCAGGTAGGACGACACAAAACCAAAGTAATATCAAACAACCAAAGAGGTATCCAAAACATAGTTGAAAACAAAGCCTTATATCTAACAATAGGAAATTGGTTAGGGGATCTCTAAAAAAATAAAAATATAATGAAACCTTATAGAAGGTCCCATTGAAGATGCCAAAATGTACCTTTAATAATTTATATGAGACAATAATACTTGGCATATGGGAAATAAAAAAACACCTATTGGGATGGACACATAAATCCACTAGATGTTTATGGTAGTTATATGGTTTGTCATCTTGTATTAGGCTAAAGGTAGGCTCACATAACCAAATAGGATTTGAAAGGATCACATAATGTGAGGGAGGGCCTAAAAGGGCTTGTTATAGTGAGGGGATGTCAAACTCACTCCAAAAGATTATTTTAGATCAAAAGGTCTCTTAGTGTCTAGGTGGTAAACATGATGAGCAAACATATAATCATAAGGAGTAGGGTGAGATAAATCGTGATTACATTATATATTGTAAATCATATCCTATTAATCATATTGATGAACTTATCATCAATATTAAGAGTGATAATACAACTACTAAAGATCAACAAGATTCCATGGAGGATAAAAATATCATATAATATCTTAACATGAATCCACATTAGATTGATGCAATGTTAATTATAGCAAGATATGAGAATAAAAATATCTCCAAGTTTCCACATTAGATATTCATACCACTACGACCAATACTTTTCCTATGCTTGTACCATTTATGACCTATGTGACATCCACCCAAAGTTTGTGGGTAACATGAGGCCTTCAACATATTTTGATACCTATTAATTTTTAAGAAGCCATCACCTTTTCCATGATGGATACACATGTTCCATTTCCAACATTTCCTAATGTACATTCTATTGACCAAATTTTTAAAACTCTACATTCCAAGGTTTTGCCACAAAAGTAATGTGTATCAAGAGTTAGTTTTTTATTATTATTGGTAAATGGTTTTGAAAGGGATCATACCCAATACAAAAAGGCTCAAAATATAGATAAAACAAGGAAACCCATAACCAAAAAAGGCTCAAAATCTAGATAAAAAAAGAGTACAAAAGTGGTTTTTTTGAATAATAGGGACCCCTAACTACAAAAAAGGTTTAAAAAACTAGAAAAGTCAAAAGAAGGAATCAACAAGGAGTATCCTGATAAACAAAAGCACCAAAAAAACAAATCAACATCAACTTCATAGCACCAAAGTAGCAACAAGATAGTAAAATAGAGAAAAGGAAGCTTCACTTGAGGAGCTTGTTGAAGCTATTTTTGAGTCCCTCTAATGCATTAAACAAATTGAGAGTAGTAGTTTGAGATGGGTCTATCATATTAATGGTGGTTAGAGCATAAGTCTTCTCAGTGCCACCCTTCCATAAGCCTGGATGCAAGTTTTTAAGGGTGAAAACTTGCCTAAATTGAAACTAAAAGAACTCTAGAATGTCCTAGTGTATGGCCTTATAATCAATCTACCTACCCCTAATATGATCCACAATGTCTTATAAAGATTTCATTATTTTAAAAATATCTTCCATATTATTCTCATAATGGGAGGATTTATCCACCTTCATCTTTCCCTTATTAATAATATTATTGAGCTGTGTGACCTCCTTCTTGACCTTAGTGATCTTTTATTCAAGCTACATAGCTTGAGCTTTGAGCCTAGGTTCCTTGAGATTATGTTGGGAGTGACTAGAATCCATAGAATCCTATCCCATGTGAAATCTAAGAGCTGGACCCTTGCCTTTATCACTACTTCTAAGCACTTTATTGGGAAGAGGAAAAGGTGAGGAATGAAATCTAGGATTCTTAGTCTTAATCCTTCTCTAAGTAAGAGGTTCAGATGGGAAAGGGGGAAGAATATTACAAATTATAATTTTAATAGATATTAAGTTATAGTGATGATGCAAAATAAAAATACCCCTTCATGAAGAGGTAGGGCACATTTGTGTGCCCAAAATTTTTGAATAGAAGCTTCCATGGATTACAAGATATAATATGGGAGGCTAAACCTTGGGTCCTTATGGAAATGGTTCAAAAGAAGTAGATGATGAATTGATATAGTGTTATACCTACCCTCTAATGTCACATACCTAACCAACATACAAGCTAACTCATCAAAAGGAGTAGGGAGAGAGGAACACACAATACTAGCTTTGATAAATTCTAAGGCATTAATCATTGAACCCTCCAAAAGACTTTTCTCCTCCACAACCTTGTCAAAAAATTTATAAATAACTTCAAACCATCCCTGCTAAGACTAGTTACAAAGGTAATGAGTTCTTTGATGATAGATAAATTCTTACCTCTATAGTCGATAACCTTGTTTTTCCAATTGTTGGTAAAAGTGATAGAAATGTGATTGTTATGTTTTTTTATCTTGTATGTGAAACTTGTGAAGAATTCCACATCTAACATCTTCCAAATTTATCCATTTGACTTCCAATTTAGGTTACACATTAGCTCAACATGACATGGAGAGCCACCCATGGCATTAGCAGTGGTTCTCAGCACAAGGGTACATAACATAAAACTAACAGACTACTCCCACACTACCTTTACATAGCCTTATACCTAAGAAATTGACAATAAAAAGAAGACCAATGTATGATAACTATATAATAATCTTAAAGAAGGCATGTGAAATCCAAATAAGGATTATCCTTCACTTGAGTGATCAAATCACTCGTATCATAGCTAAGCATAACCAATTTCCCCTTCATTGAAAATGATGTCCTTAGTATTTTTTGGGATTTGGTAATGAGCAAACCAAAATTGAAGTTGTTTATTAATCACCCCATATTATCAAAATAGTATACCACATGGTTACCTTCTCTATAGGTGTGACATATCTTGTAATTTGAAAAGGCCCACATATATTAATAGCCTTCAGGATGGAGCTTCTAACAGTCCAATTAGTTGGATGAATACCATTGAGGTGATTAATGATATTCAAAGAATCACCTTTAATTATTATATTTGTGATATGACAATATCTCATTAACCTGATCCCTTAGAGAACAACAAGTGCCTCAGTATAATGGTTGGATTGTATGCCCATAAGTCCAGCATAGGCAACAATAAGATTGGCTAAGTGATCCCTAATGATCCCACCTCATCCTAAAACCCCTAGATTTCCTTTAGAGGTGCCATCAAAGTTTAGTTTGTACCAATTTTTTGGAGATATCCATTGAATAATAGATCTATCAATAGTAGGAGTTCTAATCTAAAGATCACTAATAATGATATTCCAATTAGAAATAAATTTCTCCTCATTTTTAGGGAGAATTTGATTTTTGGGAGGATTGAACATAAGCACATTTTATTTTTCATCAATAGAGATGTCTTTGATTAATTTTTTGTAGGAATTCTTGAAATCTCTAAAAATGACCACATTCTTAGCCTTCCAAATCCTCTAGAGGGTATGTGGGAAGATAAGTTTCCAAAATCATCTGAGCATGCTATGTCTAAATGGAATCTTTCATTGCTCTCAATCCTAAAAAATATCTTCTGGAAATGTCCAAGAAACCTCAAATCTATAAAATATAAGACCCCATACTTATTAGCATAAAAATAATGTAAGAAAAGATGATGAATGTCTTCAAATTCTTCCCTAAATATGTAACACATGTTAGGTATAATTTAACCTCTTTTGATAAGATTATCATTGGCGAGAATCCTTTTATTGAGAACCATCCACAAAAAGTGATTAATATTGGGAGTGATCTCCTTGAACCATATCCTGCTCCAGTCAAAATTAGTAGGTATCTCCTCAAAAAGTAGTTGATAACCAACCTTAACAATATAAGAACCATAAAAATAATTAATCCAAACAAAAGAATCCCTAAGACTCAATTAGTTGATCTAAATGTTATTAAGAATCTCTTAGAGAGAGGTCACCATATCTTTAAAATCAAGCCTGTTATAGGAGATAATATGAGTGAGGTCCTTCCATTGAAACTTACCATTTTTGTAGTAAATGTAATCACTAACTCTATTGCCATTATGGGAAGAAAGATAACTCTCTAGATAAGTCAAAGAGTTGTTCTATTACAAATTTTAAGAATTAGCCCATCTATCTTTCTAGAACATAATATCCTTACCATCACCAAGTTTCTATTTCAAACCCTTGTCAATGCAACCCCTAATTTTGATGAGGTTTTTCTAGAAAATAGAGCCATTCTAAATAAGAAAGTCTTGAGAACATTACTGAACTAAATACTTGGATATGATAATATTAGTCTAGGGCTGATCATCCTTTAATAATATCCAACCCATTTTGGAGATAAGAGTTGCATTCATTGTCCTGATGTTTTTAATACCCAAGCCTCCCATTTTCTTGTGAGAACATGCCTTATCCCATGCCACAAGATGGAATATATTATTATTCTCAGTACTAATCCATAAATAGTGTTTCTAAATCCTTTCAATTCTATGATACATAGCTAAAGGAATAAAAAACATGGACATAATATAAATGGGAAGATTTTATGAATTACTCTTAATAAACAGACACTTACCTGCATTAGAGAGAACAACTCATTTTCAACCAAAAAAATTATTTTAGAATTTATCAATAAGAGTGTTCCAAACTATCATATAAACTTTCCCTATACCTAAAGGAAGCCCTAAATAAGTAGTAGGGAGAGAGTTAATACTTCAACCTAAAATTTGAGCAATCTTCTTTTGTCGATTAGGAGGTGTGTTGAATAAAAACAAATAACTCTTATCATAATTGATTTGTTGTCCTAAAGATTATTTATATAATTTAATAATAAGCCTCATGATTTTAACTCCCAAAATGGTATCTAAAAGAATTATAATTGTATCATCAGTAAATTATTGATGGGAAATAGTAAGATCTAGAGAAGTGGGTCTAAAACCATTAATAATATCCATAGAAATGGCTTTGGTAATGGGTTGGCTAAGGCTATCCACCATAATAATAAATAAAAGGGGAGAAATTGCGTCCCCTTACATGATACCTCTGCTACTAGAAAAGAATCCCACTGGAGATCCATTAATAATGATAGAAAATTTAGGCATAGAAATGCATGAATTGATGATTTTTTTGAAATGAGAATAAAATCCAAATTTCTCTAGAACTCTATCAAGGAACAACCAAGACACTCTGTCAAAATATTTATTCATATCCAGTTTCATAACCATACCTACCTTTTTACTCTTTTCCATAGAATGGATAGTCTCATGAATCACTACCACCCTATCTTGAATGAGTTTGCCTTTAACAAAACCTCCCTATTATTTGGAATAAAAACCAGTAAGAGGGGCTACAATATCAAAGCCAAAGTCTTAGTAAAAATTTTATATAGCACATTGGTAAGACTAATGAGCCTAAAGTCCTTAAAATATTTGGCTCTATTTTTATTAGGTATTAACACTATGAAAGTGTTATTGATCTCCTTAATAACGTTACCCATTCTGATAAATTCATTAGTGGCTTTTAGTAGATCTACATAATAAATATCCCAAAAATGTTGAAAGAAGAAGATCAAGAATCCATCAGGACCTAGTGATTTATCTCCTTCCATAGATAAAATAGCCTTATGTAATTCATAAAGAGTATCAGACTTAGTAATGCTAAGGAAATCCTCTTTTAGGCTGAGATTATTAGGAATTGAGTCCAACAAAGAAACAACATCCTCCTCAGAAAAAGGGGTATTATCATTCAATAAATTCATATAAAAAACAAGGCCTCCTCTTTAATATTATAAGGATTCATGGCAATTTATCCATCTCTAAATGAGACCTCAAAGATTCTATTATGGGATTTATGCTTAAGGGTGGTCATATGAAAAAAAATACTATTTCAGTCACCTTCCTTAAGCCACAAGGCCCTAGATTTTTATCTCCAGAAGGATTCTTCATGAGCACAAATATTATGGAAATCAGAGAGAAGAGATTTTTCTAAATAGAAATCTTTGACATTCATACCTTTGGCAGCTATTTTTTTCCAAGTAGGTTAATTCCTCTTTGATCAATTTCTTATTTTTGAAGATGTCTCCAAAAACATTCCTATTCTAAATTCTAACCTTTTTTGACATTTTTTAGTTTTTGGATGAAAAAAAACTAGGTTATTCCCTCAACCTCTAGCTTCCACCAATCTTGTATCTTATCTTTTAGCTCTAAATGATCAAGCCTTATTTTCTAAAACTTAAAAGAGGTATGCCCAAATTCAGCAAAAAAAAAATGAAGAGCACAATAGGGTTATGATTCATCCCAATTCTAGGTTGAGAATAAAGATGGAAATTTTGACTCAAAATCCAATCCATATAAATAAGAACTCTGTCAAGTCTAACTTGAATAAGTTCTTCACCTAGTCTTCTATTAGACCATGTGAATGGATTACCATGAAGATCCAAGTCAATGAGATTAGAGAAGGAAATAAACATTGAAAACTCATCCATGTCCACAATGTAACTAGTGGAACCCCCATTTTTCTTAGATGGAGTGAGAGGGGTATTAAATTCTCCCATAATCATATAATGAAAATTAGGGCAAAGGCTTCTAGAACTTTGTAGATCTACCCAAAGTTGTCTTCTACCATGAAGAGTGTTGGCTACATAAATGTTTGAAAGCACCCAAACCAAGTTGTTATCAACAAAGTGAAAAATAATAACAAGATAATTATGAGAGGCAAAAATAAATTTATTATTAACAACTATAGGATCCCAAAGAACAACAATACCTATAGATGCACCTTTCGAATCCACACTTATGATGTCAGCCTTATTCCAAAAAAACCTCTTGCTATTGTTCAATAATTTAGAGTGCTCATCTTAGTTTCTTAGACCAACAAGATAGAGAGATTACTAGTCTTTATTATTTAAGGGTTCTCCATTTAGCACCTCCATTGAGGCCTCTGATATTCCATGAGACTATCTTCATCTAAAAAAATTTAAGGGATTACTTGTAGGATGGGATAAAGTCTTTTGAGTCTCATCTACAATATTTATTTGGTTTTATTTTATCCTTTTATTAGTGTTAGTTGGTATACCTTTTTAATTATTATCCCCTATATCTGTAATCCTTTTACTTGACCTGGTGACTCTAAAACAAGAGGTTTCTTAGTTATCAAGTTGCTTCTTTTGTCTAATAACAAGGCATCTGAGACCCCTTCAAATCCTTTGCTTCTCCTTTTCTTATAATTGAATTTTATAAAATCAAGAGATAAGACATTACTATTATCAGTAAGGGTATCATTATGAGTAAGAGTTAACTCCCCTTCCTCCCTATCTAGGCATGATGCAGTCATTCCTTGCTTAACTACCACATCAACCAAATCTACCTATGTAGAACCTATAAATGAATTGATAAATAGCTATTCTCTGACTATTTCAAGATGTCCATGAAGAAAATTTTGAATAATCTTATTTGGATATCTAGACTTAGGTTTTTTGAGAAAGTTATTTTATTCATGATCAGTTTCTTTAACTATAGTCTCAAGAACACCCTGATCAGATTGATAAGTTGCTTGGAGGGTCTTACATGAGGAGGTCTATCTATATAGAGGTTAAATTCAAGTTGTGTATCTTCTATTATCTAGTAGGGAGGGATTTACCTTTGTTTTTGACTTCAATCATCTACTCTATCCCTAGATCAACATCATGATGCTATCAGAATGGCTCTTCAGAACTTCTATAGGGAAAGCTTTATTTGGGCTTTGTATGAGATGAATCTTGACCCTATTATTTCTATCATCAACTTGAAAAAGTAGCCTCATAGGTCTATCTTCCCCATATTTCTTATCTCTTTGTGTTTTAGTAGAGTTTCATTCCCTCTTTCTACTATGGTGTTTTAGGTCTCCATAGCATTCTACAAATAGAAGGCTTTTTAATAGGGGTTTTGAATGACCCCCCTTTGTTTTGATTATTATTTAGAATTGAGGGTGCATTCTCAAAATCCTTAAATTTAGAAGGTCCCTTATTCTTATGGAACTAGGTAACTGGATTTACCTTCTCAAAATTTTTAATGCATTTGGGTACTTTAGGGTTTTTAACCATCTTTATCTCATCAGTAGATTCCTTAGATCTAGAACATTTTCTAATGAAATGCCTAAGTTTGTGACACTTAGAGCATCTCATTGAAACATCTCATATTATATCATTTGATTCAAGGGCCCCAGTTTAGATTAGAGCATAATATGATCAGGTATTTCTTGATCTATATCTGAGGAGACATAAAACTTAGTATAGGCCAGCCTAGATCTAGATTTAGTGGAATTATCAACTCTAACTAGAGATATGATAGGTCTATAAATATCAAAAGGATCTCCTCATCCCAATATTGTAGAGTAGGCTTGGTATTCTACACTAGATAGTGATGGTGTTTATATTCTCAGAAATAGGATCGAAACTAAGGTACCATCTTTTGATGAAGAGACCCATATTACCCATGAACCATGGTCTGCCCAATAAAATAGAATCAAGATATTCTTAAAGGTTAAACTTAATCAATAAGAATCTTCTAGCCATGGTCGACATGGCCATGCCACATTTAGGTTTCCATCTCATAAAATTCCATTTTTTGATATTGTCAATATTAGGTTTGGAGCCTAAGAACTTCACCATCAAGGCCATATTGGTATTTTGTATGGCACAATGCATACTCACTTCAAGGATTTGAATATGAATTACTCCCTTGTCATCTTTAGAGATTGAAAAAACCAAAAAGGTACACCCATGAGTGGTCCTAGGGAAAGCTAGCTTGTCTAGGGTTTTTTTGAAAAGTCTAGCCCACGTGCCTAATCTTGTCTCATGCTCTCTACCAAAATATTATTGTGTAGGGTTGGTGGATCAAAGATCAGATCTATCCTTGAAAAAATTCAAATTATTAGCCATTAATACATCAGGAATCATCCTATCCATAGCTTTGTTATGTGAGATTTAATTTGTCATTATATGTGCACTTTTTGTGTGACATTTTGTGTATCAAGAGCTAGTTAGTCCATGGATTTACATGATTTTATCCATAACCCATTAGCTCCTAAGATAGTATCCTACCATTTATTAAAAATATTTATATCTCCCAATATCCCATTATATGAATTTAAAAGTGATGCTAAGAAACTTATTAGATTATTCCATGAACATTCTTAGACTATGCATAAAACAAGAAATTGTTGACCAAGTTATTTTCAAGTCTTAAGGACTATGCATTGAGATGGTTTTATGATCTCCCTTCAATCCATAAGATAATTTAACCACCCAATTAACCAATGCCTAGTGTGCATTGTCATCAACATTGATTATAATTTATCCTTTGCATAAATTGTTATGCTAAATTAAGGGTCCAATGAACTAATCAATGAATATGTTCTTTGATATAAGACCATGATAGACAAGATGACCAACATTATGGCTGACAATGTATTAAAAACTATATTCAAAAAATATTTTCTAGCGTTGCTTCATGAGTCAGTTATATTTAAGAGATTCAAATCATTTTATGAGTTATTCCATAAACTGGGGGAGAAAATGTCAAGTTAAATTTTAAAAAAAAAACATAAGTATACATCAACTCTTACAACTCATTCAATAATTGAGTTTAAAATCAAATTAAATTATAAGGTCAAACCAAATGATAACAAGAATGAAGTAAATGCTACAGTCAACACAGTGTCACAATCTCCAAACCAATTACAATTTCTAACTCTACTAAAGAATTAGTTTTCACACATACCACCATCTCCTCATGTGTTACTAAATAATTTACTCAATTGTAACCTTATAAAACTCCTTACTCCATAAGATCTCAATCCAAGTATACCTAAACCAATGAATTATGATGGAAATGCATTTTTTGATTATCATTATATTTTGGGGAATTTAACAAATGTATGTTTCAAGCTAAGAAATAATATATATGATATCATCAATGATAAAATTATTATTTTTGGCACTCCTACAAATTAATCTAGACAGCAACACAATGGAAATAAAAAATTGAAAATATTTAGTGATCTTTTTCCTAAACATGAATAAAAATTTACTAAACACACTTTAGAAATACATTATGCATACAACATGCATCCTCCACCAATGACATGATCATCCATGAGATGATATCATTGGTACATTTAGTGACATTCCACCTCAATGTCCCATGATCATATTTACTAACAACAAGATAGTGTATGATGATTCATATTTTCATGCATTATTCCTACGAGCTACATTGATGAAAAACTTATACATATTGTTATGATTGATAATCGTTAAATTGATAATGTTTATTACACATAATACTTTCAAACTTTTATTGATTACTAACACTTTGTATCTTGTAAGAACCTATTGAGTCTCAATCTCTCTGAGTGCATGCTTTAAGGGGTGCACCAGGAAAGGGGTGGGCAGACCATTGGTGATTTATAATATTGTTGTCTCTTTTACCACATGACATATACACACTTGTCTCCTAAAACCATTTACCTTAAGCTTATTCTTCTCAGTCCTACCTTCTCTATTCTATTTCCTCTTTCCATCCTTTTTTTCTTTCCTTAACACCCTTTTGGATTTTTGGTTGTACTAGGTCGACTGGGTTGACCTATTATAGTTCAAGGGTATTTTTCACTTTCTTGGTTTTTTATCCTTTCGATTGACCTAGCACAAACCTAGTGAATTCTCCCTAAAAACACACTAGGTCAACTCGATCAACCCTGTATAGCTGATGTTCCTAGGAGGATTTAGGGAAAGATATACCTATATATACAAGGTCATTTCCCACCATTTAATAAGAGAAGAATTAATAATGAATAAGTGTGAATGAAGATCTACTTATTGACCATTCTACTCGAGGAATAAATATTAGGGTTACATACTTTCTTTGAAGATATGGATCTTGTCTTATAGAGAAGTATGTTGGATTAGTTATATAGGTTGTATAGCCTAGAGCTGATTTATATTGGTTATATTTACATACCACAATAATCTATGGCAAATCACCTTGGCCAAGGGAGAGATTGAGGCTTGGTGGGTTCATCTTCAAAGGTAAGTATTCCTAATTTTATTTCTCCTTTGTAAGAGTAGATAGATAATGCATTTTAATTCTTATCTCCATGTATTAGGATTATTTATACGTTAATGTGAGTATATGTATTCTAATACATGTTTAGTTTAGTTTAGTTTCTTGTTTTATTGCTTTTAACCCCCATTTTGTGCCACAAAATTTGGTGTGCACTAGATTAGATTTACTTTCTTGCTATTAGAATAAGAGTGAATGATTTAAGCCTTAGGACTCCATTAGGATTATTGTGTGATTGTGTTAGAATGTAGGCTTTGGAACCCTTCCTAATATTATGTGTTATGACAAGTGATAAAATTGATCCCCTAATTGGGTGTAGAAGATTCCTATATTGGTCAAACTCTTGCTTAACAAGTGTATTCCCAATCAGAAGTGTAAGTATGATCTACCTTATCTGATCTAGGATAATTCATATGCATGATGCATTTTTGATTGCATACATTCTGTTGAACCTGATGTGAACTAACCCTTGTAGGATTTGTTTACTTTTACCTTCATTTATTTTGATCATCATTTCTATCATATATTTTAACATACTAGATCAATTTTGTCAACCTATATTTTTATCTTTATATGTGGGTTTCCAAGAATAGGCAATTGGATTGACCCAGTTGACCCAATTTAGGTTTCTAGATTTTTAGACACCTAGTTTAGCCTACTAGGTCAACCTAGTCGACCCCTTACAATTTTAACACCTTTTTAGTAGGTCCCTATATAGCTTGATTAATTCTATTGACCTAGTTTATTGGTTACTCAAGAATACTTCAAGGTTATTCATCATAAATATTCATTCATTGCATATCTAATCCACCAAGGTTACATAGTCAACTAGATCGACTTTATCGACCCAATTCTATGTTGTGTGATGTCTAAAATAAATAGATTGACACTACCGACCTAGTTCATTTTTAGAATTTGATTTCATAGTATAGGTTTGAACCTCTCAAACCTATTCTATATTTTATGCATATAGTTTCAACACTATACCTTGTTTCAAAGTTGGAATTAACATCATATATGTTAGTAATTAGTTCACACCTTTATTTTTATGTTTCTTGCATGCTTATAATAGTTCACATAGTATAATTAGGGGATTTTTAATTAATTTCTTAGTTTCATTATTTCTATTTTATGCACACATGGATAAATCATAAAACATAAACAAACACTTTAACATTTTGTCTACCCTAGTCCAACCTACTTGGATTTCATCACTAAGGGGGAAGCTAACTTGATGCTCTAGTTAAGTATAAATCATGGTTAATGGTATGTTTTGACTAGGAACTCGACACCCTTATTATTTCAGTGTGTGAAGTGAGGGGTTAGGCCCGAATACCAAGCTTGTATCATTACCACTATAGTCCCTTTCAACCCAAACTATCTAAAACCATCCTTAGATTGTTATCTAGTACCTTGCTTATAGCCAAATTCTAATCACATTTAAAATCATTCTTAATAATCTAATTAAAAATCAAGTTTACCAATTAGTTACCTTTACTTTTCAAGTTGTTTGTTTTCTCTTTGTTAAATTATGTGTAAAAAAACTTGCATTAGCCAGCATTAGAGAAAGGTTTTACTTTATGTGTTTCAATTAGATTGGTCAGCATTAATCTAGTTGGTTATTTGTTTCCTTTCAGTACTTAATTATTTTCATTACTTGTAAATTTAGCTTGTTTCATTTTTTAATTTGGTTTTAGGCTTCTTGAGTTCCCTATTTTCTATACTAGGTTAACTCAATTGACCTGTGCTTTTTCTACCTTTTGTACACTATACTGGATTGACCTAGTTGACCCTGTATAGTTTTATAGTCCTTATTTTTATACTAGATCAACTCAATTGACCTTATATAGTTTTAGTCACCTCTTTTAACCTTTTCTTTCTCATCTCTCTTCTTTTCCTTTCATCATGAACTTTATGTTGGATAATGATAATGAGTTACTGGCAATAGACATGATGAACTTTACCAATCCTAATAGGGTCTCCCATAGACAGAGTAGGGCTCCTCTTTTGGATGATAATAATGTTCTTATTTCCATTTGCAATATGAACTATGGAACCCCTCCTCATACCTCTTCACAACATAATAATCTTTTCTCATTAAAAGACCAACTTGAGTTAGAATATACTCCATAAATGTTTTTCTTTATCTCCAAATTTCCTCAACATAGAGGAAAGAATCCTTCTACCATTTATAACCTCATTATTAGTGGCCAAACCAAATAACTTCATTCTCTTACTCCTACATTTAATAAATAATTTGGAGGTACCACTTTATTTGTTTCTCAACCTCTTCCTTCAATTTCAACTCCTTCTTATGTCATGACATCTTCTTCTCTAACATCTTCTACCTCCATGCCTAGTATCTCAACTAACATGGTGGGTTTTACATCTACTGGTCCTCCTACTGGGCCTCTCATAAGGACCAGCATCCTTAATTATTCCACTAGTTCATCTATTACTACCCAACGCAATCATGCTTATATTGATTCTTCCTCTCAACCATTCACTAGTCTATCTTTTGCTTCACATGCAAATTTTGCCACTAGTGCCTCACATTTTCATACTTCTTCTCAAGCTCATATCAACACTAATAGTGGTGCCGAAGCAACTATTACCAACACAAATACCAATTCTAATGCTTCTAATGTTAATAAAACATACCAAATTTTGTTGTAAAATCTCAATAAAATGAATACCTTTCAAGCTCATAACACAAATCAAATGATGAGAATGTAAAACCACCTCCTTAATCTTCAATCTCATCTAAAAATAATGTGTTGGCACATACATAACCAAAAATTTCCCCCTCCTCTTTGATATTCTCAAGTAAATCTCATTCCTCAACCTCCTTTAATCAATAAAACCATCAAGCATCTACAAAATAAACCTCTCACTACTCAAATTTCTAACATTGATATAGGAGGTATAACACCTAAAATTTATTATAATGGGTCAACCAATCCCACCCTTCACCTTAAAACATTTGGAAATCTTTATAAGGATTGGGTCAAACTAAATCCCTTTGTTACTACTAATATCCTAGCCAAAACTCTCATAAATGATGCCTTAGATGGGTACAATCAATTTAGAGTTCATTCCATTTATAGTTTGGAAAACTTAGTAAATGATTTAGTTAAATAATTCTAAACTAATGATCTTCTTGAAAACACTTTGGCCCATTTCATTAATTGTAAACAACATGAGAATGAAACTACCCAATCCTTTATTAAGATATGGAAGACTTTATCAAACACATGTGAACATAACATGATAGATGACAACCTTTTTCATCTCTTTACAAATGCTCTCTTTCCTAAACTTCAATATTAAGTCTGCACTCTCTCTCTCCACATACCTTGGAGGAGTCTATTGACCAAGCTAAATGTCAAGATTTCCTAATGCATCAATTCGAGCCACCCCAACCTTTTATGGGTGCTCATCTATTACTTAAGAACAAAAACCACAATATCACCAATAATGGTGTTACTAATTCTTATGACACCATTCACAATGTTCAAGTTGTTGTTCTTAACCCTTCTTTAGAACCAACTCTTTTTTCTCAACAATATACTAATCCTCATTTCTCTTCACCCAATAATATCAATGTTCAAAAACCTTTATCCTCAACTAAATTACATAAGAATCTACCCAAGCCTCTTCCATGAGAGCTTGACCCTACTCATCTTATGAAATCTTGGTATGATACTAACAAATTTTGTTGGTTTCATACCAGTTGGGGTCATTCTCATGAGAACTATAGACAACTTCATAATTTATCTATGGATTTTCTTCTTGGACCTAATTTTGATCATGATTACATTATCCATAAGTTTCAACAATCCTATGAGATTAATTTTAAGGACTATAAATCAAATGACAAAACTCAATACTTTAATCAAGAAAACACTCATTTGGCTATCTGTAAATATTCTTTACCTAATCATCAACCTATCCAAGATAAGCCCACCCCTTCCACCAATAACATTGAAAATCTTATTGAACCAACTTCCAAAGAGAATGTGGTTAGCATGAATAATATGTGAAGAGTGGTGGCTTTCATTGATTCCAAACCTATCTATACTCCTTCCCATAACACATATAGTGTTATCCAAGATTTTTCTCCAACTCATTTAAATAAGTTGAGGCAAGAAGATCTTATCACTTTTGATGAGCTAGTTTTTTATTCTCCCTTGGATAACACATCCCATTCTATTTCTACCACTCTTTCATCATCTTCAAATACTAATGATAATCAAGATTATACTAACACTTCTTCTCCCAATTCTAAAAATCAACTTAAACCAACTAGTTCATCATCTCAACATGATTTACCACCTTGTTCTAAACATTATTCTTCTTACCAATAAAAATTCCAATGTACTTTGACTCATCCTTCTGAGAAACTCCTTAACCATTATGCACATATATCTAAAAACCTTCTTATCAATTATGATGAGTGGGATCCCGTTATAGATCTCACTAATTATCCCATCCTAAATTCCATTTATTAAGCTTATGAGGACTTCCCCACATCATATAAACTACCTCATGCAGCTTTTATTTGAGATGAATGTCCCTCATCCTCCCCTAGTAGGATGAGAGGTAACTCTCTCCAGTTTCAAAGATAGTATTTTACAACAATGAAAAGAGATGTTTACCAACATTTAAAATACCATAGATACTTCTCTTTCTCTAAAATTTCCCATAGCTTCTATTATTCTCAATGAGATTCTTCTTCATGTGAATGATCCTCCTTTATTAATTAGCATCCAAATCAGTGATATCCAAGTCAAATGTGCATTTATTAATGATTTTTTTGACACATGTGTCACTTTTCTCAATTTCATTAAGACCCTTGGGTATTTCAAATGCAATCTCAAGTCTACATATAGCACATGCTAAGGATATGATAGAAGGAAAATGCCTCCTCTAGGTTATGTGTGGCTTCATATTACTATCCCACCTATCACCATCCATGTGAAGGTTATGATCTTAACTTTACCCTTTATTATAACATCTTTCTTAGTAGATCATGAACTCATCGCATGAGAGTTGTCACTTCTACATACCAATGTGTTAAATTCCCTCACAATGGAACCATTTAAAGGATTCAAGGTGATACTAACCCTTAGAATTTAAAATAATTCCAAGGTCATGGTGTATTCAATATTATTACTCTTGAGCCTTTACAAAGTGTTTAATTTTGAGAGTCTTCACATCTTAACTTTCCTATTGATTCAACCCATAGTTACAATGGGCATCCTAAGCTCATTGGTAACATTCATCTTAATATTTTAGATTTTAGTGATGATGATCCTGATGAGATTAATTTAAGGATAAAAAATTCCAATCTCTCACCTCATATCATGTCATAGCTTCCTACTTCCTTATAGCCTCATTCTTGAAAATCTCCTTGTGATGGCATTCCCATAGTCTTGACCAAGACTAGGCATTCTATTCACCACAATTCATTAGATAACAGGGTTATTCCTACCTATGTCATTAATCTTCATACCCTAGATTATGATAACGTTTATTCCTTAGATGATCCATTGTTAGGTGGTCTTGTATAAGCCCATAATGTTGAGATTATCCATTATCATTCTTCTTTACTTGAGTCTTTTCATGCATCTCATCATTTTCCTTCACTTATAGTTCCTATTTTTTGTATTTTTCCCCTTTATCAAAGGGTAGAGATGGCATCAACACCTCCAATTTCTAAGGAGCCACGTATGACTATTCTCATGGATCATGTTATGACTGGGTCTTGTGATTTTTCTAGATACCCTAACCCTCGTAGCTAGTTTACCCTTGAGGTTAGTGCAACTCTCCTTAGATCCTCTATAGATCCCACCCCTCCTTCAATAGAGCTTGCTATATTTGACCCTCTTCCTAATCCTATTATATTTGATCATGTTCTCACTCCTACTATTTTTGATTCTACTCCTACTTTTGATGCTATTGTTTCTTCCATTGAGTCTAGTTCCATTCCTTCCTCATCATCACCCTACCATGGTGATTATTTTCTTCCTTTTCCTAAGATGGTTCCTCTGCCCACTAAATGGGTTGATGAGTGTTTTTTAGCTTCTTCTATTCCTATTTCCCCTCCTTCTATGAGTTATTTTACTAAAACCACTCACAATCATATCTATTTCTTTTATGGGATAGATAACCATTCTTCCACCCATTGTCGTAAATTATGATAATATCTTGATACCTTACATCCTTCTTCCCCATCATCAGACAAAGCTATACCTCTCCTAAAGGTACTTATTGAATATTTTCCCAAGTATGATGAGGTATATTATCTATGACATCTCTACAGCACCCATCACACTGATCATTATCATATCCTACAACATCTCAATGATCACCTTATAGCCATTCCTGAACCTTCTACCACTCCTCCCATAGGTCATTCTCACAAGAAGGCTCCTCCTTATTCTCTTATGGTTCTACCTCTATTGGTTCCATCACCTCCTATGGTCCCTTCACCACATATTATGCCTCCACCTATGATCCCTTCACCTATGGACCTTCCCTCACCTATGGATCCTTCTCCACATATGAGTCTTTCACCTATGAATTCTTCTCTACTAGTGATTCCTTCTCCTCCCATAGATCCTATTCCCATGCATTATCCTAACCATCCTTTACCTAATTTTCCTCCTTAGCATGATCCTTTGATCATTCCTAGTTTTTTAGTTAAGAAGATCAAAAAAGAACTATTTGCCCAATATTCATTGAAGATTCATGAAACCTTAGCGATAGTTTGATAATAGCTTCATAGAGACCTATCCGATGTATTATATAATGTGTGTGGATATATTTACTAGTGTTTATGAGTAAATTCATGGTGATTTAAAATTTATATTTGGATTGGATGTGTGCTCCAATCTTATTTCTATCTATTATATCATTTGACACTATGTCAAATTTTTGCTTATTGTACTATATCTTGCTTATCTTATCTTTTCTCTTTTGCATATGATTGTCTTTTTATTATCATTTCTTTCCTTTCCATTTTTCCTAGATTTTTTCTCAAAACTCTCTTCTTATATATTTATGATTTTTTTGCTTTCTTATCCTTATTTTTCATAGATTTTTTGTCTAGTGATTTGGTTATAATTACCCTATTCCCATTAGTTAATATCTCCCTTTACCATGTGATCAATTACCAAATAATATATTTCATTATTATCTCCTTTTACCAACCCACCTCTGGATCTCCTTTTTTTTCTTCTTTTTTTGCAAACTAAGCATATACATGGTTGAGATTTGAGATCACATGCTAGTTCACTATTGAGCATAAGTGTCCTAGTCAGTCTTTGTCTTTGGTTACTTAGCTTCATTTAGCCTTAGCCTACATCTCATTAATGTGTATCACTATCTCTCATTCTTGGTCATTCTAAGTTCGTATGGAGGATGAATATTAAAACCTTCAAAATAATGTTAAAATTCAAATCATTTAAACAAAAGGAAATGATATCAAAAGGCAAAATTATTCTTAAAATTTAAATCACACTAAAAGACATGATTAAAATCACATATCCTTCTTCTAGTCAAATCTCAAACTCCATAGTTGGCCTCATGATAGATCCAAGGTCTTTTAGGGTGTGCTAAGACAATAGATTATAAGAGGAGAATTGAAAAAAAAATAGTGTCACCTAATTTCTCATTTTAGTACCCAATCTTTGTAGTAGACCGATGTCTCTATAAGGGGTCTCGAAGAGTGGGGAACACATTGTGGGAAGGTAGGTCTATTTTATTTTCCTTGTAATAATATACCTTCATGAGTTGATCTTAGTAGCATGCTTATCTGCCTACAAATATTTGTGCTTATAAAAAACATGTTTCCTTTGTACATAGATGACCACTAGTCACTTAGTGTCTTCTCATGTCCTTAGTATTCATCTTCCCTCCTAAGGTCTTCTCATAAGATGCCTAAGTCTTGATTTTTACATTCCCTTTTTCATTCCTTATATCCCTTATGTTTCATCTTGAGAAATATTGTTTTGTCTACTGATCACTCCCCTTGGGATTTTATTTGTGAGTTGTTTTCTAAGACCATGGATAGGACTTGGCTATCCTTACAAATTACCATATTTTCCTTCTTGTTACCCACATCTTTGATCACCCAATTTTCCTATTTATTCTACACCAGTGGTTTTATCTTTGTCGAGTTGTAATGTAAGACCATGGATAGGACCTAACCCTCCTCATAAAATGTTCCAATACCCAATTCACCATCTAAATTACATGTGTCAAATTTGAGATAAGATTCGGTTGATTATGAAGTTACACATCGTTGACATACTTTCCTGATTGATTTAGTGTATTTTATGCTTACTTAATTTCTCTTTTGATTTTATCTTGTATTTTCTAAGTGCATGTAAGAATACAACCATTTATTGAATTTTTTATACTTTTGAGCTTGAATTAGTATGACCAATTTAAGACCAATATTTTAAATTTTGTTTTTCTTTCAGACTTTCTAGCATGATTTAGTATGATTGATTGACTTAATTAATTTGTTTTATTACCATTTGTGCCCTTTTTCATAAATTCCATTTTATTAATTTGTTTGTCATATTTCCTAACATGATATTAGTATGATTTTACTTATTTTAATTTGGTGAAAAAATCTTTAACATTGATTTAAAAACAAATTCCTTTTTACCATCTTGTTTTTCCATTTTCTTGGTTCTTTATACTTAATCATTTTTTGTTATTACACATTTTCCATCTTGAAATAGTGTGTAGTATATTTTCTAGATTGATTCTATTTTTCTAAGACTTTTTGCCTATTTCTTTTCAACCATGCATGTGTATTTCATAATGCTAGAAAACAAGCCACATCTCATATATTTCCTATAGCATATACAACAAAGCTAAATACATGTGCTAGAAAGAAATATATCCTAAGCATCCATAGCCTCAACCATAATGAACAACTAAAATCAACCATGATGACAACATACACATCTAACAACTATAAAAATGATATATATATATATATATATATATATATATATATATATATATATATATATATATATATATATCATGAGTTTGATCTAACATATGCAACCATATACAATGTCCCAACTCTATGGTTGGGTCCCATCTTATCTATCTCATGGATTAGCCACACTACATGCTGAGGCCTCAATCTAACTCCTCTGAATGTTAAGTTGTAAGGAGGTCATTCAAAATCTCAATCCCTCTACCTATCCCTATAGGTGTGCTACCCATATCTATGACTCTGCCAGCTAGGTATGGATCTCAATCATCTACACTATTATAGATAGATGCATATCTTTCTCATCTTTTAGGGCTTACCATGACTATATTTTCCAACATCCATCACTATTGGTGGTATCATCCTCTCCTTGTACACCTGTATCTACCTTGATGCCTCTCTAACTAATTTAAACTAGCTCACCTGAGCTGAGGTAAATGGTACACTTAAATCCTCTAGTGTCATGGGGTCATATGGCTATAGAGTCTCATCTAGGATATCATGGAGTGATCCCCTCACTAGGGACCCCCATCTCTCCTCATCATCACCTACACATAAAAAATCACACAAGATGGATATTAGATCACTATCATATCTTATAATATCTATCTATCTATCTAAATAAAACTTAAGCAACAAATTTATTTTTACCTATCTATGTCTCAACTACTATGGTCTCACCATCTGTGTGACAACCTAGCATAGTCTCCTCATCTGTGCAGCCTCCTAACACCTCCTATGTAGGCCACCTCCTCATCTCAAACCCATATATCATGGCTCATGTCAGTCTTAGCCTACATCTAAGAGGTCTCTCTATCATCTCTTCTAGCTCACCTATGGCATCATTTGGGATGGTAATAGTCTTCAATTTCTCCTCTACTTCCTACCTCTATTGACATCATGTCCTTAGTTATCACTACTCATCTCAATGTGGAGATGGTAGTGGTACATCCAGTATCTCTACCTCTACATTCCTATCCTCCTACTCCCACTCCTCATCATGCATGACCAATCCATGGTCACTCTTGATGTGGCCTCAATGTTGGCCTCACTATTAGTGGCCTTATCCCTCTCCTCCCCTATGGCTCCTTCACATGTTAATCCCACTACTCAAGCATTAGTATTAGTGTTATTAGATGAGGTAGGCCCATCTACCTTGGCACCCATATCGTTAGATGTGGCCCTCTCCACCAAAATTAGTATTTAATCACCTCTATCCTTATTGTCACTAATACAACTATGTCCTAGCTTGATCATGTAGCTATTATGTGTTGTATAGATACCACACAATATTTTCATATCTCACTAACTATAAAACTAGCACATAGGGCATGGACCATGTTATTTGGTCCTCCATCCATCTCCTCACTCAAGGTGA
Organism: Torreya grandis; assembly: GCA_037957365.1. Classification (NCBI taxonomy): domain Eukaryota; kingdom Viridiplantae; phylum Streptophyta; class Pinopsida; order Cupressales; family Taxaceae; genus Torreya; species Torreya grandis. The sequence goes on along the minus strand of JARHVA010002152.1, from coordinate 1,003,444 downwards.
CCTACCATCAACTGCATGGAGTAACCTAACCAGCTGATATATAAGAAACCTCTCATATATCCAAGTTGTTAGTAATTTGATTGGTCCCATGGTCCTCTACCCTCTAACTAGAATCTTGTAAATATCATGTACCAATTGGACCCAGATGACTGAGTTTATGTCATATAGCACTCACTCCTCCAATATCATCCTACTCAAGGCTACCATAAATAGTGGTACCTTATCATCTGACTTGTGACATAGCACCCATTATGTCACAAGTCCTGATGTCTAGAATCTATGATGTATAGCCATAAAACATATTCACTCTTTTACTTGGTAATATCATCTCTGAGCCTATAACCCACATGGCTAAGGTTCTCTTCTTCTCTAGACTATTTGGTATCCCTATGATCACCTACACTCCTACTATAAGTAGCCCTAAGATTGCATGAACATACTCTAGCATGATATCCACCTCTATTGTATCCCCATCCACCTCCCATTTGAAGGTATTAGTTAATTATTCCCAACAACTAAGAAACATGACTAATAAATTAGCACCGAGGGAGATCTAACACATCTCTATTATCCTATCTATACCTATGGATCCTAGTATAGCCCTACTCCATCTAATACTCTATCTAAAAATTTTGGTAACCATGTCGTATCCACAAGTTGCAAAATCTTCATCATCCCTACACCCAAAAAACAACAAAGGATGTATTAGTTCCTCCATATCATGTATAGTCATAATATATTCTTTATACATTTATTAAATATTTTTAAAGCAAAAAAAAACCTAAAATTACTTTATTTTATTAATTTTTGCTTAATTTTAGCCTTCTTAGTCCTTCTTGATCTTACTTGGTCATTTCAGGCCATTCTAGCCCTCTTTCAACCTTTTTCATGCTTTTTTGTATATTTTTGGCTCTTTGGTCAAACTAGTTTGACCCAAATTTTCCTATCTTTTCATTTAGTTGACTAAAAAAATTGAGTCAACACCCTTATCTTCCCCTCCCTAGTGATGAGTTTCCATTCTTGACCTTTTAGACTACCTGGAAACTCTAAACTAGGCGTTTAACCTATAGAATATACAGGGTCAACCCATACCTACTAGGTCAACATTATGGATTCTACCTATTCTCTATCCTAATAGGTTGACTAGGTCAACCTAGTGCCAACCCCTTGTATTTTTTGAAAAAAGTATAATTTTCTTGCTTCCTACCTAAACCCTCCAAACCCATTTCATGTCTTCCTATTTGTTACCCCTAAAATCTGATTTTATTTCATTTTGACATCTAAAAATGATTAAAATTCAAAATTACTAAAAATTTACTTAATTCAATACAAATTTCAAAAATTGGTTTGAGATTCTTAGTTTCATACTTGTAGTGCACTTGTTGTTGCCTTTGGAACCTCTTCCTATCTAGCATGTTGTCTCCTCACCATCCTAGCTTAGTTTCTCTCCAGAGCTCTCTTTTCTCTCCTTCACAAATCAAAATGACAAATTACTTGTCTTTTCCCCTATTATAAAACACTATTCTAAATATAAATCTTTCAATTATTACCATGTAGATTTCTTGTTTTGCTTCTATCTTTGTTTTTACTCATCCATTTTGCAAACCATAAAATGTGTTAGATTCATGATGATTTAGAGATTAGTTTCTACTATCATATGCCTATTTTCCAAAAAAATGATTTTTGGCTAGTTTTTACGCTAACTTTTACAGGTTCATTTAGTTTTCTCTATATTGGATGCTTTCACATCTCTTATAGTCTAATTCTCTATTTATGACACTAAGGTAAGTTAAAGGTGTGTGTTTTTCAATTTAGTCCTTCTATTTATCTTATTTGTTACTTACTATAATTTATCTATCATCAGCACTGTGTGTTATCTATTTTATCTTTAATCACCATCCTATGTTGCACTTACATGACACATGATGAGATTCAATTGGGGCATATGTATACACATAATATTTTAAAAAAATTATTGATTACTGACACTTTTTATCTTATAGTAACCTATCTAGTCTCAATCTTTCTAAGTGCATGCTTTAAGGGGTGCACTAAGAAAGGGTTGGCCAGACCATTGATGCTTCATAATATTTTTGTCCCTTTTACCACTTGCCATCTACACACTTGTCTCCTAAAACTATCTACTCTAAGTTTATCCTTTTCAATCCTACCTCCTCTAGTCTTTTTCCTCTTTCCTTCCTCCTTTTATTACCTTAACACCCTTTTAAACTATCAATTATATTGGGTTGATTGGGTCAACCTAGTAAAGTTTAAGGGTATTTTTTTATTTCATAGTTTGTTAGCCTTTTAGCTGACCTAACACAGACCTAGTGAATTATCCTTGAAAACACACTAGGTCGACTGGGCCAACCTTGTATAGCTGACATTCTCAAGAGGATTTAAGGTAGGATCTACCAATATGTACAAGGTCATTTCCCACCATTTCATAAGATAATAATTATTAACAAATAAGTATGAATGAACATCTACTTATTGACCATTCTACTTGAGGAATAATCCTTAGGGTTCCATACTTTCATTAGAGATATGGATCTTATCTTATGGAGAAGTCTTTTGAATTGTTTAGATAGGTTGTGTATCTTAGAGCTGATTTATCTTGGTTATCCTTACATACCACAACAATCTCTTGCAAAACACCTTGGCTAAGGGAGAGATTGAGGATCAATGGGTTCATCTTCAAAAGCAAGTATTCCTAACTTTATCTCTTTTGTAAGAGTAGATAGATAATGCATTTATATTCTTATCTCCATGTATTAGGATTTTGTATACATTGATGTGAGTATGTGTATTCTAATACATGTTTAGTTTAGTTTAGTTTTTTTATTTTATTATTTCTAACCCCTGCTTTGTTCCACAAGATTTGGTGTGCATTAGATTAGATTTAATTTCTTTCTATTATAATAAGAGTGAATGTTTTAAACCTTAGGACTCCATTAGTTTTTTTGTGTGATTGTGTTAGAATCTAGGCTTTATAACCCATCCTAACATGATGTGTTCTGACAAGTGATACAAGTGATCCCCTAATCAAGTCTAGTGGATCTGCATATTGGTCATGCTCCTACTTAATAAGTGTATTCCTAATAAGAAGTGTAGGTATGATCTATCTTATCTGATCTAAGATTAATTCAGAGACATGATGTATTTCTGATTGCATACAACTAAATTCTTTGATACAAGACCATGATAGCCAAGATGACCAATATTATGGTTGAGAATGTATTACAAAATATATTAAAAAAATTCTAGTACTGCTTCATGATTCAGTTATATTTAAGAGATTCAAATCATTTTATGAGTTATTCCATATAGTGAGGGAAAAAAAATTAAGTTAATTTCTTTGAAAAAACATAAGTATACATCAACTCTTACAATTAATTCAAAAATGAATTTTCAAAGCAAACAAAATTATAAGGTCAAACCAAATGATAAAAATAATGAATCAAATGTTACAGTCAATAGAGTTTCATAATCTCCAAACCAATTACAATTGACAATTCCATCAAAGATTTAGTTTTAACACATACCATCATCTCCTCATGTGTTACTAAATAATTTTCTCAATTGTAACCTTGTAAAACTCCTTACTCCACAAGATCTCAATCCAAGTATACCTAGACCAATGAATTATGATGGCAATGCATTTTTTATTATCATTATATTTTGGGGAATTCAACAAATGTATGTTTCAAGCTAAGACATAATATATATGATCTCATCAATGACAAAATTATTGGTTTTGGCACTCCTAAGAATTAATCTAGATGGCAACATAATGGAAAAAAAATGGAAAATATTTAGTGATCATTTTCATAAACATGAATCAAAAAATGCTAAGCACACTTTAGAAATAAATTATACATACAACATGCATCCTCCACCAATGACATGATCATCCATAAGATACTATCATTGGTACATAGTTATTTATTTGAGCGAACTTGATCTAATGGTTCTCTTTTTTTTTACATATGTATTTGGGTTGGTGCATTGTTTACTTTTCTCCATATTCATGAGGGTTAGGGAATGTTTCATTTCCAACCCAAAATCTTTCATAGTTACACAAGTTTATGGCATGATCACCCCAACCCTTCATATGATTCAGCAAAAAATCACAATCTCTATAATGCTTCAAGGAAACATCATCTATAACAAGTTATAAGAATAACATGATTTTCACCAACACATGGGTGTAATCTAACCATTATTCTTTCAAATTTTCAAAAATTTAGTTCAAGATTACAATAGTAAATCTATGGACATTGACTACACATAATTAAAAAAACTATATTAGGTGACCTATAAAAAGTTAGAGCTTCATACCAAGGACAATGTGTGTTTTACACACTAAGGTACATTTTATCCTTTTACTCTAAAATTTTTATTATTATAATTAAAATATGTGTTTGTAGATACTAAAATCTATTCTTTGGTACTTGACAATGAGAATATTTACACACATTTGCCATGCATGACTTAAACACTTAAACAAGGTCCTAATTCACCATTCTCTCACACTTTAATGATATATTATGATTTAACCCTTATAATTTTACATACTTACATGAACCTCACTATCTATTTAAAACCTAATAAATATCTTGCATCGTCATCTCTAGACTCTCAGTTTATTCTACATGTACAAATGTTGGTTTTTGGGATACAATCAATATCATTAGTCAATACTAAATTGATCTGGTTGGTACTAACCCACTCCAAAAATGTCTATTTTATAAAATCAAACATATCCTTAGGTTCATCCCATTAGTGTATCATGTTGATGACATGAGAAAATATTTAATTTAAACCATTTATAAACAAATCAAGGTCTCGTTAAAAATGGGCTTGGCATTTATCTGATATACAATATTACACACTCAAAAAATATGCCTTATTTTTCCTAATTTACATACCTATCACTAGGAACAATCATAATCCAAGCTTGAAACACTCTAAATCCAAGTAAAATTAATCATTATCAAGTACTAAACCCATATCATTATCTACATATATATAGTGAAGGATCACAACTTTACAATCACACAAGGTGGGAGAACTATGTGTGGTTTGATTTCCCTCCTTTGAGTACTAGATACATAGGCACTTGTCAATAATTAAATGGATATGATTATGTTCAGCTCAACCCATTACACTTTCTCTCATTTTTAGGTTTATATCCCTCAAAATCACACCTTGGGTTTTAAGACAAAGGAGATTAATTTTTAGAGCTATGGACATCATCAAGGTTTAGGATCGCAAACACATGACAATCAAAGACAGTCGTAGATGACCATAAATGCATTATTATCTATTTTCATGTAATTAAATATTGATTAGGAGGTCAATATAAATTATTGATACTGACTTGATCCTATGGAACTGATCTATGTAGATGACATATGATTGTTAGAATTGAATAAATCACAATCTTATTTTAGAGACAAATGAAAATTTATTTCTAAAATAATTAATTTGTGGTCACTCATTATATATGCTTAACTCATGCATGATTCCATGGTATTTGACCACCCTTCCTTCACTTTTTATATGGATGACTTGTTCCTTCTAGCAACTAATAATCTCAAAATGTCCCTATTTGTCATTGCAAATAGCTTAAACTAACTTTTAGACTGATCCACACTTTTATTTTAGCTATCTCTGCTCTTCAAATAAGATTGATCCTTTTATCTTATCCCTCTCCTCAATATTTTCCAATTTTGATAGGCATGACCTATCACCAAATAATGACTAGTTTCTCAAATTAAAATTTACCTGATGGGTCATCCCACATGGTTCACAAGTCCCATATGAAGGAATTCCAAAATGATTTCTATAAATACAAATTTTCTATCCATTATCCATTAGATGCTCATATTATTAAAAATCACCATAATATATATTTGTACATTGATAAAAAATACTTGTGTTTTTTAATACAGAGTCCACATAACCCTAGTAGCCTTGAACTTAATAAAACATGAAAAATAATGCATACTAGTAATTGATCTAGATATGAGATCAAAAGAAAATGTATACATGAAACCAACACAAGATATATGTGGGTAAACCTCCTAGAAGTAAAAAAACCCACAAATATTATTCATATTATGATAAACTAATAAGTACCTAATATAGTCTTTCTTCTTCATTTATCTCAACTCTTCTTTTTTCATTACATATCTCATATTAAAATCTTTATTATATAGGTAAGGTAATCTGATAATTATAATGTGACCTTTTATAACTACCACATTAATGGGTATAGCTTCTCTAAAGGTCATTTAATATATTTTATTATTTATTTACATGAATATAAACTCATGATAAATAATAAAATATATTATTATAACTAATGTAATTAAATATATTAAAGGTATATAAACAACACCACTTAACCATTAATTTTTTTAATACTCTCTCTTAATATTAAGTGGGGATACATACCATAATCACTTTTATAACAATGAAATTATACTCCATAAACCAATCACATGATGATTTTTAAGAGGTAACAACATAACAAACTTACAATCCATAAACCATCCACATGATGAGTTTTAGGAGGTAATAATTGAATTAAACATCATTTATCATTCCATAGTCACATTTAAAGGAATTATGCTATGTAAACATAGTCACCCAATGGTATTTCTCTATTTAACTATAAATACTCAATGGCATTACACTATGTAACTACAATCACATATCCACCTTTAAAGGGATTACACTATACAACTATATATACCCAAAGGTATTACACTTCGTAACCACAATCACATAGTCACTTTTAAAGGAATTACATTATACACCCATAGATACCTAAAAGTTTCTCACTATGTCCACATATACACCTTTAAATTAATTACACTATGTTACACTAAACCACTTAGAGTGAGTTTAGGCTAACATAATTGTGAGACTACATCCCACAGTGAGAATACATCCCATAATTTCTCATAAATAATCAACCAAGCATATTAGATTTTTATAACATAAGGACCTCCATGCTACTATTTATTAGGTACAATGTATACTTCCATGTGAAGTTTACCAAAATCACATAAAGTGATATATTACAATGCTTTACAATGAGAAGGATTATAGAGAGATAGAAGGAAACACATGACCCACATAGTTGTTAAGAAGTGACATTGTTATGAACACTCTCACTCAATGGGAAATTTGATAGGTTCAAGATTGAATGAACTTCAATAGGCTTTAGTTTGTTGGTGATTCATTAGATTTTTCATCAAATCCATACAACTTTGACTATCACTAAAAATGTTGGTACAATGAGGAACTTCCACAAGACATTCTTCTATCATCCTTCATAGCCACAAGACTTCTTTAGCAACTTCCACATGAAGTGCTACAAGTGATAGCACCTAAACTAAACATAAACAAATATACATAATTAAACCCATAATATCATTATATGGTTAGCATTACAATAACCATATAAATTAGCATTCTCAAAGGAAGAATAATATAAACTAAAGTTTACAGTTCTTTTTATATACTAAAGTATCTATTTTACTAATTTCCAATGATCCAAGTATGGATTCTTCACGAATCTAGAAGAAACACCCACATTATATGAAATATCTATCTAATTAATGGTTAGATAAATTAAAATACCAATAATATGTTTGTAAAGAGAGGTTAGCTTTATTGCACATAGTTTTTAGAACAAACTTTAACACAACATTCAATAGGAGTATATGTAAACTTGAAATCAAGCATGTTAAATTTAATAAGTAGGTTATATGATGCACATATAATAAATTCATTAATAATCAGATACTAAGTTAACCAAATATTACATATCTTATTAGGAATAATTCATATTATAATTTGAGTCATGAATATTTATTCTTTCTTTTAAAGTTGACTCTAAAGGTTTATGTTTTATACTAAATCAACAAAAAAAATTATAAAACAAATGTTTTAACATGTTTTATACTTGATTTTCTAATAAAAAATATTTTAGTAAATAAACAACACTATCCACGTAGTTGATTACAAAACAATTTGAAAATCACGAATAATTGTAACAAGGGTGAAATTTTATAGTGTCACAAAGACAAATTATACACTAAAATTCATATTGGGAAGCTTTAAATTAAACAAAAAAACATCCCAATGTGTTTGGAATGCATGAAAACTTATAGATCAATTGGTCACATGACCATCTTCAATAAAAAAATATGACAAGATAAGGGTGTCAAAAATGTCAAAAGTGTCACAATATTCACACATAAGAGATTGGATGGATAACAAAAGGTCATTTAGACTAATTATATTAAAAATTAAAAATTAGTTTTTGACTAAAAATAATATTGGGATGGAGATTTGAACACAGGAACTAATATTTACAAGAGGTTTCCAAAATGGGACTAGCCAACTATCCTTTGGCCATTACAAGTCTACACATGTAAAATATATTTTTTAAATAATATTTAATTAATTTTAATTTTTAAATCAAAATATTAAATGCATGTAAAATAAATATTTTTTTAATATATAAATAAAAATAATTAAATATTTTTAGATAAAGATAACTCAACAAAAAGGGACACACCATCCACTTGTTTGAAATAAACGTAATTAATAATTCATGTATTTAATAAATACTTTGAAAAAATATTATTAACCATTTATTTTCATGTTCCAGACAAGCTAGAGATTAATGGTACTTATGTGGATCTTCAACAATTCATATCTCATTCCACATGCCTCTATTTGCCCTCAAATTTTTCTAGGCCTTCTAATTTTGCAAGATAAAGCCATTGCACACTTCAACATCTAATCTTTAACTTAGAATTTTATTGTAGAAATTTTCCTTGGTGTATATGGATCATGGGAGAGAAAATAACTTGAAGATCTTGAAAGAAAGCTCCACATGTTCTTAAAAAGACTCAGATGGGCCCAAAATAGGAATATTTAATATCTTGGGTAAGCAAACAAGCTTTAGAGATTGAGAGATGAAAATTTTTGACTGATTTTCAGCACATAGAGATCATACAAGTTGAAGTATTATGCTTGGGAGGAGAGTGAGGAATGAGCTATGGGAGTTCAAATTAGGCAAAGTAAAGGTCTAAATTACTTGGAAATGGCCAAACTAAGCAAATAGAGAGATTGGAACTGAGATGTATTATAAAAAATCTAATATTTCATATATTTTAACCTCGCACATGCCAAAAAAGGCACTCCAAACTGATTTAAACTTTCATAACTTCAACAGGTAGATTTAAAGGCTTTACAAGAGAGATTGCAGGCCAAAATAACTAAGATTTAGCCACTATAAAAAGAGATATAGCAACTAAATCAACAAAAATTAAAGCCTAGTTCTTTTAGTTGCTCGTGTTATATGGTCCTGTTTCCTGGTTTTTTGTAATATTTTGACTATGGTGTAGCCAGGTCTATGTAAAACTTGGGTTATGACTTGTGGTCTTTCTGGTGGTTTTAGGTCCATATAAAACTTGTTTATGATACTTCTTTGTAGTAGGTTTTAGGTTTTTCCTGTGGTTGTAAATGCTTCATCTTTCTATCTTTGTTTCAGGGTTTCGGGGTCCCTTCAAAACCTATTTTTACCTTAATCTAAAACAAAAATTAAATTTTGATTGATTTTTAACTATTTTTATCCAATATAGGCTATCAATCATGTTCTAGTGGAAGAAAATCAATCAAAAAAATATTTTGATGCCTTTTAGGCTTTTATAGAAGTGCTAATAGGGCAAAAAATAGAGATCTAGGATTTAAAAATAAATGTCAAGTTGTAAAAACACTAAATAATAAGTCATTATTAAATTTTATAAGATCTAAGCCTTCAATAAACCAAAAAAATGTGTCTAAAGTTTATTTTTGCTTGAAAATGCTTCTAGTTGCTCAGATTTGCAACTAAATGCTCTACAAACAAGAGAAATGCATAGATCATAAACTTTTGATGAAAAGAGAAGCTCAAAAAACTATCATGAACATGATTTTAATAAAAATGAGCTTGAATACAACTCAACAAGTCTGATCTACAACCTCACCACTTGATTAAACACCATTTAGCTCTGATACTATGATAAAACATGAAAAATAATGCATATGAGTAATGGATCTAGATATGAGATCAAGAGAAAAGGCATACATGAAACCAACATAAGATATAAAAAGGAAAACATCTAAAAGTTAACAAACCTACAAATATTATTCATATTATGAGAAATTAATAAGTACCTAATATAGTCTTTATTTCTCTCACTTCTTCTCAATCAATATTTACATAACTTGAAAATATGTTCTCCACATTTTCTCATTTATCTCAACTCTCCTTTTATAATTACATCTTACAATATAAACTTTTTATTCTATAGGCAAGGTAATCTAACTATTATAATGTGACATTTTCTAACCACCACATTAATGATTCCAAGCTCTCCAATGGTCATTCAATATATTTTATTATTTATTTATATAAGGATAAACTCAAGATAAATAATAAAATATATTATTATTTAACCAATGTAATTTAATATATTAAAGGTACATAAATAACACCACTTAACCAATAATTGTTCTAATAGAGCTAAGTTTGAGTACACCTCTAAGATCATAGGTCATTATTAAAGCACTTAATCATATTAAGATTTCACCAACATTTAGTTTTTTTTACTAGTATTTCACACATATCACCATAACATGAGATAACTACATGGAGTTTGATCCCTCTTCGAAGCATTGGTATGTAGGAAGTACTCAACACAGTGGTGTTGAAGTCTATCATAGTTTCAGCCATTCACCTTTTTTCTATTTTACTCTATTTATTATTCATGGTCTATTGATTTAAGGTTACAATTAAATAAGAAGGTACATAGTGGCTTATGCAATAGATCAAGACCTCCCACATAATTAAATAAGACATATATGCACAAGTGAACCTATCATATTAATCACAAGGATAAAACCCTCATAAGATGTCAATGCACCCTAAGGACACCATTGTAAGTTGTCCTTACCCAATTCCAGCAATCTTATATTAGATCCATGTGAATCCTTGTTTCTGATTCATAGCATCATTACATAGTCACACACTCAAATCTATAGTCTCAATCACAATCCTGTATTTATATTTACCAATTAAGTAGTATTTATTTGGTACTTTTATCTTTTATCATATTTCTAAATTTTTTAAGTTTTAAATCAATTTGTGTCTTTTATTATACATCTATCATAATCTCATTTTACTCAAAAATTTATCTAATTAGGATTAAAACTAGTTTAACTCTCAAATTTGATAAAACAGATTGGTGAACTTGATATATTATTTGTTTGTTGAAAAACCCTAACTATAGATGTTACTAAGATTTTTATCCTTTTGTTGTTTCATATTTTCCAACTAAGTTGTCTTTATTTTGTACTTTTCTCTTTTAGAATATTTCTAATTTTAGTAAGTTTTAAATCAATTGGTGTCATTTATTGCATATCTATCATAATCTAATTTTACTCAATAATTTATCCAAATAGGATTAAAACTATTTTAGTTCCCAAATTTGAGAAAATATATTAGGGAACTTGATCTATTATTTATTTGTTGAAAAACCCTAACTATAAATATTACTAAGGTTTTTATCCTTTTTTTGTTTCAAATTATTGTCCTTTTAGATTTGATGGATTATTTATTAGTAACAATCTTCCAAGTTTTTACTTCATGTTTTGTTCCATTTAATAAAATTTCTTATACCTATCTTAGATGAAGTAATACACTAAGTTTTACTCAAGTTTAACATTTTAATATTTTATTTGATAATACCATAATGGCCAACCTAGTTAATGTATTTGATGTTAGAGATAAAAGATATTTATAATGGTTTCTTTCAAATAATAATGAGATACAAAGTATGTTTATAAAAATTGTTAAATATAAAATCAAAAAGGCATCTGAAGTCCAATCTATATACACCTAATATTTTCACTTTTTATTAATTATTGATATTTTTATCTTATAAGAAACTTTTGAATCTCAATTTCTCTAAGTGCATTTTTTTAAAGGTGCACTAAGAATAGGGTGGTTGGACCATTGATGCTTTATAGGATTGTTGTCTCTATACTACCACTTGTTATCTACACAATCATCTCCTAAAACACTTCCCTAAACTTTGCCTCCTCTCTTGCACTTTCCTCTAGTCATTTTATGATTTCATTGGCCCCTCTCTAAGCCTAAAACCATTTATAATGGTTTACATTACATTGTCATCCCCATCGACCCTGTAATCCAATTGATATAACTCATTTAGGGTCTAGGTCTGACCCTGACCGACCTAAACCAAGACCTAATATGTTTTTATCAATAACAATATAGATTCCATTACATCGACCCTATCGGATAAAATTTTGAAAAATATTAGGGTTAGATTCAACTATATATACACATTTATTTCATCATTTATTTAGGAAGAGAAGAATAATAATATAGTGTACATCTACTTATCCACCATTCTATTTGAGGAGCATAGCTTAGGGTTTCAATACTTTTTTTGGAGATACAGATCTTATCTTATGGAGAAGTCTTTTGGGTTCATAAAGAAGTTGTGTATTCTAGAGATGACTTATCCTTGTTATCTTTACATATCACAACTTATTGAAAATTGCCTTGGCCAAGGGAGAGATTGAGGCATGATGGGTTCATCTTCAAAGGTAATTATTCCTAACTTTGTTTCTCCTTTATAAGAGTAGATAAATTATCATTTTTACTTCTCTCCAATGAATTAGTATTTTCTATACATTCACATGAGTATAGATATTCTATGCATGTTTACTTTTTATGTTTATCACCCCCACTTTATGCCATAAGCTTTGGTGAGTATTCGATTAAATTTTTACTTTACTTAACCTTTATTTAGTGAATATAAAAACATAGGACTTAGCTAGGGTTATTTTATGGTGTTGCTTGATTAGAGGCTTTAGAACTCTTTATAATGATGTTATTATGGTAAGAGATCTATTGATTAAGTTTAAAAGATCCATCTTAATCATGATCCTAAATGTTTCAACAATCAAAAGTGTAGGTATGATTTATCTTCTTTGAACCCAGATTGATTTATAGATCAATTGCATTTCCCTTTGTATACATTATAGTAACCCTAACATGAATCAAACCCGTGTAGGTTTTTTTTCATGCCATCATTTTATCATCATATTATATTTTTATATATTTATAGTACTTTATTGAACCAGTCGGTATAGCTATAACATTTTGTGCACATGTTTAACACACAGTCACTCTAAAATGATTATTTTGTACAGGTTTTCATAAAATATAGTCTATTAGCTCGATCAGTTTGACACAATATTTTTCTTTATCTCCATATTTTCATACATAATCAAACCAGTCAACTCTATCTACTATTCTCTTCTATCAACATACACATCTATAAACATAACTGAACTAGTCAACTCTATTTGTCAATTATCTTTTACCATACAAGATTGCAAACTTGGTCAAACTAGTTGACTCAAAAAAAAATTAAAACATCATTTGAATATCAAAGCATACAAATTTTTAATCATAAACATCTTAAATCCCATCAAGGTTCATTTATTCCTCTCTCTATCATTTTAATTCTTCTTTTAGTACTATTTTTCACAAGTTTACATTCTATAAAACTATAGCCCTTCAATAAATTGGGTTATCTTGTTCAAAATAGTTTTGTAATCTATCTTCCATCTTGAAGGCATATTAAACCTATTCAACTATGTTTTTATAGATCTTATTTCTAAAAAATAGTATCAACTTAGTCGACTCTATTCTATACTATTTTCATATAGTGTCACCTGAACTAACTTCATACTCTTCTCAATCAAAGAATTAATCTCTATTTGTTATTAATTAATTCACCTTTCCTTTTCAATTATTTACTTTCTTAGAGAAACAAACATGTATTAAATAGGTGGTTTTTTAAATTATAGGTTTAGTCACACGATTTTTTTTCTTTTGAACACACTACCAAATCACTTTTCATTCCAAAATAATTAAACAATTATCTTTCTAAGGTCTACCTACTTAGATTTCATCACCAAGAGGTGAAGCTGACTTAGTTTTCTAGCCAAGTATAAATATGTAATTGATGGTATATATTGTAAAAGCTCCCAGCATCTTATTTATATGATATTATGAAGTGAGGTGATAGGCCACAATATCAACTCAGTACCATCACTAATAGATATCTCTTTTAGCCTAAACATTTTAAAACCAACCTTAGATTATTTTCTAGTTCCTTATTTCAGCCAACTTCCCTATCACATTAGAAAATAAACTTTATTATAACTTAATAAAACTTAGGATGACCAATTAGTTAGCATTTAGTTTCTATTATTTTATTTCTCTTTGATCATTTTATTTTATATTACAAAACATGCATTTTCTAGTATTGGTACAAGGTTTGTATTATGTGTTCTAATCGGATCAACTACATTGATCCAATTACTTGTGTTCTTAATTTCATTTTTGCTTCAAAATTATCTTACAAACAATTTATCTATTTTATAACACTATCATTTTGGTTAATAAAATCTCTTACAGATTATTTAGCCTTCCTACTTGTAGTACACATTTGACCTATTCAATTGTATATTATTATCTTTCAGTTGTTTTCCCTAGTTTATAGAACATAGTTGACTTGCATGACTATGTATCCTTATCTTTCAATTTTCTTCCCTAATTTATAGAACATAGTCGACCAATTTGAATTTGTATCCTATTTCTAATTTTGTCTTTGTATCACCACTTTAGCCTATCGAAGTTGTTGCCAGGGTCTGAATAACGTGAATGCAATGGTCAAGTGATCACATGAGACGAAGCTGGTGCACACCACAAAGAAGCTAAAGCAAAGTGAAAACACTGAAAGAGATAATTTGCAAAAGACAAATAGGAGCAAAACCCAATATTCGATTAACATGAGATGGCCATAATGAAGAATACATATAGGAGAGCTCGTAAGTAACTCCTCCACAAATGGTGGTCAAAGCACCCCAAGAATAGACAATAACTCCTCCACAAAAGGTGGTGACAAGGTGCTAAGAATAGAGAAGTAACTCCCATACCTAGAATAGCCAGTCAAAGGAGTTACCTATGACATTCTTATGACACATCTATGACACACATCTCCACATAAGCTAGCCTATCCCATAAATGTAGGAAAACTCCATGTATGCACAAATATATAATATTCCATAATTAAATAATAGGGAAAAATAAAAACCTACACTAACATAGCCTCCTTATCTTATCATGAACTTCTTTTTTGAGGATAACATAGATTTGAATCAAACAGACATAATGAGTTTTATGAAGCCCAATAGGTTTTACCTAAAATAAATTGTGGATTATACTTTAGATGAAAGTAATATACATGTGTCCACTCATACTACCAATTATGGGACTCCTCATTCATCATCAGTTATTAATCCTCTTTTCTCCTTAAAAAATTAGCCAAAATTAGAGTACACACCTAAAATGTTCTTCTTCATTAATGAGTTTTCTTAACATAGAGGAAAAGACCCTTCAACTATTTAAAATCTCTTGATAATTGATCATGTAGAAGAACCCCATTCACCATCCCCTACAATTTCTCATGGATTTTAAGGTGACACCTTCTTTAATTCTCAACCTCTCCCTTTTCCTTTGACTCCTCATACTATGACCTCTTATTCTTTGATTTCTTCAACCTCCATCCCAAGTATCTCTACTAACATGGTAGGTTCAACATCTAATGGACATTTTCCAAGGCCCCTCATCCTCAATAAATCCACTAGTGCATACTTTTACACTAATTTTAATCATGCTACTAGTGTTTCTTTTGCTTCTAATGCCAATCATTCCATTAGTGCATCTTTTTCTACACATGTCAATCATGCTACTACTGCTTGATTTTCTTTCAATGTCTCTCAAGCCACTAGTTTTGTGCATGCCACTTCTCATATTGCAACTCAAACCACTAACAATAATTCCAATGCTTCACTTACCATGCAAACTAGTCAAAATATTGGTCAAACCCATCAACTCTTATTTCAAACTCTTAATTGAATGAATGTTATTCAAACTAATAATGCCAACTAAATAATTCAAATATAAAATCATTTCATTCACCTTCAAAATCAACCTCAAATTTTTCCATTGGGAATACAAAATCAAAAATACCCCCACCCACCTTAGGGATTCTTATGATAACCTCATTCCCCAACTACCCTTTGTTAACAAAATGATCAAATATATCTAAAATGAACCTCTTATAAATAAAATTGCTAATATAAACATAGGTGGTATCACACCTACCATTAGTTATAATAGGTCAATTGATCCTACTTTACATTTAAAAACATTTTTTAATCTCTACAAAGATTGGGTCAAATTAAACACTTGTGCTTCTATCAAACTATTAGCAAAAACACTCTTCAAATATGCATTAGATTGGTACAATCAACTCAAATTCAAATCTATCACTAGTTCGAAAGGTCTAGTTAACTCCCTACTACAAGAGTTTCAAACTAGTGACCTTCTTGAGAATACCTTAGCCCATTTTATCAAGTATAAGCAACTTGAAATTGAAACCACACATGTTTTCATCAAATAATGGAAGACCTTGTCTAATAAGTGGGAGCATAATATTTTGGATGATAACCCTTTTCATTTATTCACTAATGATGTTTATCCCAAATTATAATATTAGGTTAGGACTCTCTCTCCAAGAACTTTAGAATAAGCCCTCAACCAAGATAAATGCCAAGATTCTCTCATGCGCCAATTTGAACCATCCCAGCCTCCAATGGGAACTCACATGCTAATTAAAAATAAAAAATTTCATGCTACCAATGATGGTGTCACTGATTCTTATGACACCATTCACAATATTCAATCCATCACTCCCAACCATGTTGTGTAGCATGTTCCCCAATAAACAACACCCTTAATCCTTAATTATCTCAAATAGATAACATTAATGTTCATAATTTTTTATCCTTAACCAACCTTAAAAAGTGTCTACCAAAGCCTCTATCATGATATATTGACCCCATTCATCCTATCAAATCATGGTGTGATCTACTTTTTTTTTTTGGTTTCATGCAAATTGGGGCCACTCTCATAATACTTGTAGACAATTACATAATCTAGCTATGGATTTTCTCCTTTGTCCAAACTTTTATCACAATTCAATTATTCATAAATTACAACAAGCATATGATATAGCCTTTAAATCTCACAAAACACACAAAAAAATGAAGCTTTAAACTAGGTTAATTCTCATCTTTCCATATATAAAGATCCTTCCTAATCATCAAGATAGCAATGATAAGCCTACTCCTTCCACAAATAATGTTGAAAGTAGTATTTACCAAACTCTTAAATATAATGTGGTAAATATGGCTAATATGTGAATCATAGTAACTTACATTTACTCTAATATAACCCACACACAATAAAGATCCCAAATATTCTATGTTATCCAAGATTCTTCCCCATCTCATCTAACAGAGTTAGGGAAATAGGATCTTATCTCTTTCCATGAATCACTTCCAATACCTCAATTGGATAATACCCCTCATACTATTTATACAACTACCCCAACATCTACACCCATTGAAAACATTTATCAACCATCTAATAACATTTCTTCAAATCAATCACAATAAATACCTGAATCTTCTATCTCATCATCTAAAGACAACCAACCAATTTGTCCTCAAACTAAATTGACCACATATTATCAACATAAGTTTGAACACACTTCTCATCCTCTTTCTTAGGTGTTATTACAACATTACATGCCTCTATCTATCAAAGCCCCATGGGTTATGATGAATGAGACTCCATTGCAGTACTTACTAATCTCCCATCTCAAATACCCTTTCTTGAACTCATGAGAACTTCCTTGCATCATTGTAATTGTTTGATCAAAATTTTATTTGAAATGATCATCCCTCATCCTTCCCTATCAAGATGTGAAGCTACCTTATTTGGGTCTAAATATAGTATATTTAAATAATGCAAAGTGATGTCTATACACATTGATGAAACAATGGGCACTTATCTTTCCCTAAAATTTCCTATTGCTTCCATGATCCCAAATGAGATTTTACTTTGTGTGGATGATCCTCTATTATTTATTAGAATTCAAATATATAATATCCAAGTCAAGCATTCTTTGATTTATTAGGGTTCATTAACTTGTGTTGTTTCCCTTGACTTCATTAAAACTCTTGGATACTTCAAGTGTAATCTTAATTTCATAGGAAGTACATGCCAAGGTTATGATAGAAGGTAAATGCTACCTTTATATTGCATGTGGCATCCTATTACCATCCCTCCTATCACTATCAAGTGAAGGTTATGATATTTAACTTTCCCCTTTCCTATAATAGCTTTTTTGGTAGACCTTGGACTCATTGCATGAGGGATGTCGCCTCTTCTACCTACCAATGTGTTAAGTTTACACATAATGGTGATATTTATAGTATTCAAGGAGACACACACCCTTGGAATTTAAATAATTAAAAGAACATGGTGTATTCAAAATTTTAACCCTTCAACACATGCCTATTTTCCCATTTAAGGAATCTCAATGTTTCAACTATCCTATCAACTCTACTCGAGGTTATCATGGTCACCCCAAACTCATTGGGAATATACCACCTAACCTATTAGATTCCTATGATAATGAGCCAAATGAGATCAGCATCAAGATTAAAACTTTAGATTTATCTCATCATCTCATCACCCATCTTCTATCATCCTTGAAGTCATATTATCATCATCCACCCATAGATGATAAACCTGTGGTCTTAACCAAAACTCAACATTATATTCATCATGTAACTTCTAAGGAAAATATCATACCTACCTACACCATCAACCTTCATACACCAAATTATGATGATTATTATAGTTTAGAAGATATATTTATAGGAGGATTTATCTAGGCTAGAGATGTTGGGATTCTTAGATATCATACTTCTTTATTTTAGTCTTTTCATTCATCTTATCGTATTCCTTCTTGTATAGTTCCTAATTTTATTTTTATTCCTCTTTATCATAGAGTAGAGATGGAGCACTCACATGCTACACCTTTAATTTTAATAGAGCCTAATAAGATCATGTTCATGGATCATGCTACGACTGGTCTTTATCATTTTGATAGATACCAAGATCCCTATAGCTTATTTCCCTAGAGATGTTGGCTATTCCTCTTCAGCATTTTGTGCATCCTGCTTCACCCTCAGTTGAGCCTAGTCTAGTTCCTAAACCTGTTCTACCCTTATTTGAGCCTATTCTAGTTTCTGCTCCTATTATACCTTTAGTTGAGCCTCATCTTGTATTTGATTATGTTTTTCCTTTAAATAATCATAGCCTAATCTCTCCACCATCTTTTTCTCCCCTTGGTGATGACCTTCTTCCTTTACCTATCTTTATCCCTTTCCCTTCAATTGGGCTGATCACCCTTAATATAATATTCATAAAGTTACCATTCATTGGACTAGAGACTACCAGTTATACCATCCTTCCCTAGCTTTTTCCTCTACTTCACCCATAATTAGACACCTAATGTCTACTAAAAAGCATATTTATTGCTTCCATAGTATAGATATTCATTCTTCTACACATTATCAAAATTTTAGGCAATATATCAACATATTGCATCTTACCCTTCCCCAACCCAAAGACAAGGCTATACCTCCTCCCAAGTTGTTACTGTAGAGTAAAAATTTACTCTACGTTTCATTTTATTTTTCATTCATGTGCCACAAAATTTTGTCTTTTCATACTTTGGTTTGAGATGGCAGAGTTTTGAAACAGAGCATGGGCTCTATTTTCCTTTTTTGATTCATTTTGTCTAAGTGTCAAGGTAAAGCAAAAATTGACAAGTGTTGTTCTCTAAGGCATCCTTCATCAAGTGGAAACACCAAGTGTCATCGTTCAAGGAACCTTTCATATTTTTTGTGAGTTGGTCAAAATGTGCGACATATCTCACAACAACTTAGTGGAACACTCCAAGTGTCATCATCTGTGGTTTCATATCGGCACCCGCATTTCATCTCTTTTTAGTGAAAGGTTTTAACAAGTCAAGTATCAAGATCAAGTAGAAAGTGCCAAGTGGCAGTCGTGAAAGGTCTCATTGTTGCTTTTATAAAAGTGATGGAAGATGCCACGTACCCTAGCAAAAGAAAGCATAAGCCACCATGTGTCACGGTCTGAACTATCTTCATTTTGCTCCACTAATATAGCAAAGATGGTGGTGGGTCCCAAGTTTTGTTTCTTTAGCAAGCAGAAGCCACCAGGTGTCACTGTCTATGAAAATGTGAAATGAGACCCAATTATTCCTATGGTATAAACAAAGTAAAGTGGAGACCGCCATGTGTCATCTTCTACAGGTTTCTAAAAAGGTAGCTAGAAGAAGCAGAGACCACCACGTAACCCTAGCTGAGTAAAGCGGATATTGCCATGTGTCTTTTGATGAAGCAGTAGAGTTCACCACCTATTCCTATGTCCCTTTTAAAGTGACTCAGGTAAGAAATACTATGGGTCTTATTTTCTTTTAAGCTGTTGAAGTTTAGAGGAAGCAGATTGTGACAAGTGTCAAAGGTGGAATGATCTTGAGAAAAGACACCAAAAAAGTATAAGTTATGTGGAAAGTGCCACGTGTCTTTGATGTGTGTTGTGGAACATGACAAGTGTCATCCTCTGGTGTTTCCTAAAGTAATAAGAATAAATTGGCTAAGTGTTACTTAGTGTTTAAGAGAAGGGAGCATCTTGCAATCTGTTTTAGCCAATAAACTGCCAGAAGATGAAGCATTTTAGAATCTATATAAAATCTTCTATTAGACACTTTTAGTTCAGTTAGATTTCATTTGGGCCATTATATTGGGAACAAGCAAACAATCTGAAGTGAATCCAGGGCTGTAAATAAGGGTGCAAAGATCACCAGAAAGAGGATCATCATCAATTATCAAAGAGAATTTTGGAGAGAGAATTATTGTAAAGAGTCTAGACTTTCTAGAGCTATGACTAAGTAATATCATTTTATTTTGTCTCATTTTCTTGATTTGAAAGGTTTATATAACTATACGTGTTTCTACACCTCTTATATGACTAGAAAATTCAAATAAGAAGATTTAACCCTATTCCTTTGTTGATATGTTCTATGTCATTTGCAAAAGTAGTCTAGGCTGTAGACTTTCTAGAGTTGTGATTAGGAATGTCATTTGCTTTTGTATCATTTTTTTGAGTTTAAAAGTTTATATAACTGTATGTGTTTCTACACCTCTTATATGACTAGAAAATTTAAATAAGAAGATTGAACCCTATGCCTTTATTGACATTTTTTGTATCACTGCAAAAGTAGTCTATGATGTGAGCCTCTATTTCTATTATTTCCATCTTTTACATTGATCATGCACTTGTTTGCTCTTAAATGTAAATGAATCCTACATATAGTCTCACTATGCTTAGGATTAAGGTCGAATTACATTCAGGTGCATCACCATAGATTAGATTTCCTTTCTTGCATTTGTGTTTCTGATTTAAATTCCTATCCCTTTTCCCAGTATCTACTTAATATAGAGAAGAACTAGCTTCTTTAAAATCTGGAGGTTGTTTCAAGTCGCAATGACATTTTGGTGTTTATTACTAATGAGCTGATCAATATAAAAAGATAGCAGAATACTTTCCCTAAGCCTCTATATCAAGGCTATCAAGGAAATAGATTTTCATCTCAACCAAACCAATATCAGGGTCCTCCAAGACAAACTAACCATCAGCCAGCAAACCAATTGGTTTCAGTTCCCACACCCTCATAGACTATTCCTCCCTATTCAAATAGGGAAATTGTTCTAGGGAAAAATAACTATGTAGATAACACTAATGCCTGGTGTTTTCCTTGCAATAATGCTCATACAACTAGAGATTATTCTATGGGTAATTTACAACAAAAGGTGGCAGAGCAAAGAAGAATGGATGGTCATTTTGAAATTTCTAGTGATAATCAAGCCTACCAGTCTTCTAGTATGCAGAATTCAGTCCTAGTGGCTTAGATGCAAGGGATGTCCTTGCAACAGGAGGAAGAAATAGCCCCAAAACATGATTTGTTCTCATGGGTTGAAGATTAAGAATTAGTTTTCTTGAATGAAGCATCTACCTCCAAAAAACCAGTGGTGCAATCTAATTATTACACCAAATCAAAGAGAAGGATGGTGGAATAGCCTGAGATTGTAAATAGTCAAGTCATGGAGAATCCTCCATTTCAAGGATAAATAAACATGGCTATCAGTCAAGAAGTGTCCTCAGTCGGTGCAAAATCAAGGGACTCTTGCCCAAATTCAAGAAAAAACAAGATATACTTATTTTCAAAGAGCTTAGACTCTGGGACCAATAAATGTGGTGGATCAATTGAAGAAGACTCCAACACAAGTATCAATATGGGATATATTGGCTATTCCTGAATAGAAGACACTACTACAAGAAGCTCTATAAGGCCAAGCAGTGCCTAAGGGTACTATTATCAAAGAAAGACCTGTTGAAAAAGAAAATCTCAAAGATACAGTTTATCTGCAGACAACAGCCCTAGTGAATAATACAATAGAGGTAAGCAAATCTAAACTAGATCTATTCTATTTAACTTTGATAGTGGGTAAGAAACTACTGCATAATGTAATGATTGATTTAGGGGCTAGTACTATAGTAATGCCCAAGCAGATAGCTGATGCTTTAGAAATTAAGTATGAACCACTCACTAAAGGAGTCATACAGCTAGATGGCAAAGTATTACAAACCATAAGGAGAATCAAACAACTCTAATTACAATTATATTCTTGTCCCAATATAATTGTAAATCAAGATGTAGTAGTGATAGATATACCTCCTATTTTTGGCTTATGTTTATCAAGAGACTTTACAGCCAAAATAGGGGGATATATGTCCCTTGATTGGTCTCATCTCATCTTAAGAACCAAATATGGTTCAAAGATGAAGATATTGTCTAAACCAATATATAAATATCACATCACTAATGAGCCCACTGCAAAGTTAGAGGCAACCCATGCTATGATAAATAAAGAAGAAAGGGTTTTGTTGAAGAGCTAGGTGAATGGACTGGATATAATCATGAAGAAGAAAATGATCATTTATTAGCTATGATGTAAAGTGACCCATATGGAAATTATGACTCTATTGGTTTGGGCACTTACGTTATACTTGATGAAGATCATAGAATTCCAAATGTTCTAGGGGAAGAAAAGTCAAAAGATAAATCTTCTACCAATCCTCGGGCCTCTTATAAATTCCAGATTCCTAGTGAGAAATCACAAGTGCATACCTTAACCTCTGATGAAGAAGAAATAATTTCTGGTTTTCTTCTTACTTTGCAAGATGATGTAGAGGAACATGGACATTTCTTGGATCATGATTTGAATGATTTGTTTGAAATCATTGGGTCAGGTTATACCATTTTTCAAGATAGTTATGAGCTGGTTGTAGAGGAACAAAATAGCATTGAGCCTCAATTACATGTGCAAAATTATTGACAAACTTTCAGAATTATCCTTTCAAGATATTGGTAATTTTGAAGTTATTAAAGAGGATGATCATGCAGTAGAACTTGAGTTTGAGGAAAAAGGAGTTAAGTCAATAAATGATATATGTCAAAAGGCTTTTGTTGATGAATAGATGGTCATTAACTTCTTGGTAAGACATCCCAATATCAAGAGCCGATATTCGATGAGCTTCCAAGAACAAGAAGAGCTTATGTATGTTGAAAGCATGTTTGACTCAGACTCACTCAAATGTAGGCAAATCAATGTGGCATACATAGAGGGAAATTCACCAAAGCTATATCCAATTCAATCACTTGTATGGCAATATAAGCTTGCTTGTCATGAAAGAGACTTTAGAAATTTTTCTTTTGATCTAGGAGGGAGATAAAGATGCTTCATTAATGTAGTTAGGTAGTTTCCCCTTTCCGTGTTGCTTCATTTTCCTACTTTGTTTTCCCATTTTTTTTGTTTTCCCACTTGTATTTTAAATAAGTGTTCTTTGAACATGTAGTTGGAAACTCAAAATTTTCAAAATTTTCAAAAATCTCCAATACATTGAATGTCTCCCAAATCTTTAGAAATCCCCAAGGTACCTTGCACTGCCACTTGCATAACATGTCTATCTTGTTATTCCATAAAGATTGAGTAGGATCTGCTAACGGTTATCTGAGTTTAATGCCATTTTGAGACTTGATAGGTCAATAAATACCTCTTAGCAAGAGTTAAAGTTTACAAGTTTTTAAACATTCTTGCATTTGCGTGAAAATATCCTGCTACTTACATTTTTATGTGCTTAGTAAACTTGCTTCAGTGAAAGTATTTCCATTTTTCAAAAGTTCATACAAGCTATCATAGAGAAGATATAGAGATGGAGGGGGCACAATATTCACAACAAGGAGCTAGGATGTATGAATCCCTTAATAAGTTTCTTGTAAGTAAATCATATGCTTCAGCTCCCGTGCAGCCATTGAAGACCTATCCACAGACCAAGTTTCCTGAAGCTGGTCAAGTAAGTGACCCAGCAAAAATAGAAGATTATGTGGATGGCATCATGGACCCAATTCTACAAAGAGCTAGTAGTAAAACTCTTAGAGAAGGGGCACATCAAAGGTGTCTATAGAGGGCCAGAGTAGGGCAATATGAAACATTCACCATGAGGATATGGACCTCAAAATTGGCTCAATTTATTATCCCAACTGTGCATCCATGCCCCAACCTGGTCAAATTATGTGTAGACTTGTTCCATGCACCTTCATGCACCATTCAACAAGGTCCATTCACAATGCAAATCACACTACAAGCTATCAGGGATATGTTAGCCCCACATCATGATAGTACAGTTATGTTTCCCAATATTGCTAAAATTCAAAGAACATGGGCAAACATCAACACTCAGTTAAGATTCCTGAGATTTAAATTACAAATGGGTGATGATGACACTATGGTACCCACACTCCCTGAACCAAGAGCTCAATTCACCCAGGCTAGCCAAGATGCATTGTCAATGATAGCTTTCATCTTTGGCATGAAAGATGATATGGTAGTTTATGTAGAATAAATGGCTATTCTCTTCAGGCTAAAGACCATTGATAAAACCCAGGAGTATCGACTCAACTTTTCTCAACAAATTTCTTTCTCAATGGTAGAAAAACTAGCCCATTTCAAATCAAAAGGAGTGTTCAAGTATTCTTCTTATTTGTTCCACCTTATGCTTTTTTAGAACTCTGACCTCTTTGCCCAACATATGTATCTTAATATGTATGACCTAGATTTTGATCTCCAAAGGACCATGCCTATGTCTGCATGGACACACATTTTGTCAAAGGCTAGTGACCCATATAAATTTTGGGAATTATTTGTTACCCCTTTTTTTTCTACCTCAGCCTTGAACTAGTTATGAATGATTATTCCCAAGTGTTTCAAATCTTTTGGCCAATTGCCCCATTCTTTGTGAGTTCTATTTTGGATCCCACCATACCATTATAAGAGTCCATGGTTTTTGTGGGGAACCAATATTGCTACCTAATATTTTGTCTCATAGGTTAGGATTCCTAGAGGTCACCAGGAAGGTATCCATAATTGACAATGAATTTGGTTCTAGGAAGAGAAAAATAAAAATGTATGATCTTCCATGGATGACAACAAGCATGGTTTTGGAAACTAGGGATGCAGAATTTGTGTTGCTCAGAAAGCTATCCTTTCTGGGTTTCTTTCTAGTATAAGACAAATGGGTTTATGACCCAAATGGTTTCATAGCCTCCTAGGTAAGGACTCATAGGGTGGCAACCACAATTGCACATGAAGGCCACCCCTTTTGGGAGAATAAAAGAAATCCTAGGGAAGACACTCCTAGTTTTTATGTTGAGTCAATAGACTTGCCCCTTCCACAAAATAGGCCATGGGAAACATTCTATGTCAAACAAAAGGATTATGATCCTAAAGTCAAAATGACATCTGGCTTAAGAAGAACATTAAAGAATAAAGACTAGGATGCCAAAAAAATAGAGGCCTATTGGAAATATAGGCAAGAAATTTGTCAAACAACCCATTCTTTCAGAAACATAGACACAAATGAGAGATGGGAAGAACTATGGGATGAGTGTCATCTATCCCCTGTATCTAGCCCAGAGACAAGTAATTTGCTAACATAGGGTAAAGAGTAGGAATCTAGGGCCAAATCAAGCCAAGAGTCACAAGCCTTAGAGCAAGCTACAGCTACAGTAATTGTATCTATTTGGCCCCAATCTCTCAGCGCCATAGAAATGTAAAAAATTATGGTGCCTTTACCATCACAAGCTCTCAATTATAGATATTCCCAGTTCCCCACAAGCATTATTGAAAGGAGAAAAAATGTAGCTAGAAGAAGAGACACCCAAGAAATGAAAGAGGGTGCAATTTCAATTTGGTTTAGAAGAAGAGACAGACACCACACAGTGCCAATTATAGGGTACTATAATCACTCCTCAGGTGAGTATTAATCCTCCCTCTCCTTCTCAGTCTATTTCTTCTCCCATTGGCATGATGATTTCATCTAGCTAGATGACATCCTCTGCCACTTCTATCATTCCCATTTCTCACTTCACCCCATCTATGCCAACTCTGGCCTTAACATTAGCTCATTTCTCTCCCTCTATTCCCAAGAAGCTTTCCCCTCAGATTACCCATAGCCAATAATTGGCTATTCAATATGATTTACCACAAGGACATCCTTTTGTGAGTGGGCACATTGCCTCTCCCTCTAACTTCTAGACCCAAGAAAATGCTGTGAGGAAGGCAAGGAAATCCCGAAGAGAGAAAAAGAAGATCAAGGAGAATAAATCTTTGGCTACACCCAATCTACGGTCACAATTTGACCCCATCCAGTAGCAATTGATGGTGACTCATTTGTCACCAAATGTAATAAAGCCAATGGAGCAGATGTAGCTGGAAGATTACATGATGAATTTGGTGGCCATTGACATGTCCCTCTTCAGGCCATAAGACAAAATTGAGCTACTGACAGAATCCACTTCTATAATTACTGAAGACTACTTGAAGATATCAAGAAGGCTATAGAAGATGGAAGCTGAGCTAGCCAAGGAAAAGGCAAACTGTAACAGTTTGACCTCAGAGATCAACAGTAAAAAAAATGAAATAGATAATCTAAATAAATAGTTGTAAGATATTGTTTCTCTTCAGACTCACCGGGCAGTTCAGGCCTAAAATGATTCATTAAAGGTAGGGCTCACATAGGTAAAAGATGCGGTGATGACCCTTAGGCATGAAAAAGTAGCATTACAAGAAAAATGTGAGGGACACCTATTGTAGGTTACCCAATTGCAACAAAAGCTACTAAGTGAATAAAATAATACTATGGTTGTACAAGCCCAACTTCAAGTAGAACAATAGAGAGCAGCACAATTGGCACTGGAGTTGACTAATAGGCCAAAGAGTGTCAGAGTGTTAAGTCTGGTAAAGGAGCTATATGAATCCATGTGGAAGAGAATCTCTTCAAAGATTATTCAGCTTAGGCCATCTCTCACCTTCTTGCTAAATGCACAAAAAATGTGCAAAAATGTGGAGAGTTCAGTTATAAATACTCTAGCTATAGTCTCTGAGAGAGTAATGGACTCATAAACATTACTGCAAAAGCTCTATGATGCCATGAATGCAACATTATCAAAAGCAGGAATCAATGATAGAATGGTCACTCCAAGTGAGTAAATGAGGTTCTTAATTGCAATTCTATAGCCACCAATTGCAGAGAGCTTCTAGATGTCATGAAGGAAGGAATCAATGAAATGAAGTAGCATATTGAAGATCTAGTAAAATTAGGTTTTCCTTCTCCATTTCTTGATGACAATATCATGTTGATGGTAGAAGAAATTGAACCTTTGCTATTGTCCAAATAGAAGGATCAAATAATTTTCTAGGATCTAAGGGATGATTCATCAGTCCCTGAAGTAGAATTTGTTTTAGTTCTTGTTTCCCAGCTTGAATTCAAATTGAAGGCTACGATTCAAATTTTGAAACATTTTTCTCACAAGGATATTATTAACCTTGATTTAGCCTTTAATGAATTGTAGAGTAAGTAAGGATTATCTGATGATGAGTGGTCTACCTACAAAATAGCATTGCTAAAGCTGTGATTTTGAAATTTTGATCTAGCAGGAGTTGTGGTTTCTTTTTGAGCAGGCTTAAAAGTCCTTGGGGTCACCAATAACTGTAGAGTAAAAATTTACTCTATGTTTCATTCTATTTTTTAGTCACACACCACAAAATTTTGTCTTCGCATACTTTGGTCTGAGATGGCAGAGTTTTGTAACAAAGCATGGGCTCTATTTTCCTTTTTTGATTCATTTTGTCTAAGTGTCAAGGTAAAGTAGAAACTAACAAGTGTCATTCTTTGAGGCATCCTTTATCAAGTGGAAATACCAAGTGTCATCATCTGAGGCACCTTTCATATTTTTTTTGAGTTGGTCAAAATGTGCCATGTATCTCACAGTAACTCAATAAAATGCACCAAGTGTCATCATCCATAGTTTCATATCGGCACCCGCATTTCATCTCTTTTCAGCGAAAGGTTTTAACAAGCTAAGTATCAAGATCAAGTGGAAAGCACCAAGTGGTAGTTGTGAAAGATCTTAATATTTATTTTATAAAACTAATGGAAGATGCCACGTACCCTAGCAAAATAAAGTGGAAGCCACCATGTGTCATGGTCTAAACTATCTTCATTTTGCTCCACCGATATAGCAAAGATGGTGGTGGGTCCCAAGTTTTGTTTCTTCAGCAAGCGGAAGCTGCCAGGTGTCACTGTCCATGAAAATGTGAAATGAGACCCAATTGTTCCTATGGTATAAATAGAGTAAAGCGGAGACCACCACGTGTCATCTTTCAAAGGTTTCTAAAAAGGTAGCTAGAAGAAACGGAGACCACCATGTAACCCCAGCTGAGTAAAGTCAAGATTACCACATGTCTTTTAATGAAGTAGCAGAGTTTGCCACCTATTCTTGTGTCCCTTTTAAAGTGACTCAAGTAAAAAATGTTGTGGGTCTTATTTTCTTTTAAGCTATTGAATTTTTGAGGAAGAATATTGTGACAAGTGTCAAAGGTAGAATGATGCTGAGCAAAGACACCAAAAAAGTATAAGTTACGCAGAAAGTGTTGTGTGTCTTTGATGGGTGCTATGAAATAAGACAAGTGTCATCCTCTGGTGTTTCTTAAAGTAATAAGAATAAATTGGGTAAGTGTTACTTAGTGTTTAACGGAAGGGAGTGTCCTACAATCTGTTTTAGCCAATAAACTGCCAGAAGACGAAGCATTTTAGAATCTATATAAAAAAAATTGTTAGACACTTCCAGTTCGGTTAGATTTCATTTGGGATATTAGATTGGGAATAAGCAAACAATCCAAAGTGAATCTACGGCTATAAATAAGGGTGCAGATATCACCAAAAAGAGGATCATCATCAATTATTAGAGAGAATTTTGGAGAGAGAATTGTTGTAAAGAGTTTAGACTTTCTAGAGTTGTGACTAAGTAATATCATTTGCTTTTGTCTCATTTTGTTGAGTTTAAAGGTTTATATAACTATACATGTTTTTGTGCCTCTTATATGACTAGAAAATTCAAATAAGAAGATTGAACCCTATGCCTTTGTTGATATTTTTTGTGTCATTTGCGAAAGTAGTCTAGGCTGTAGACTTTCTAGAGCAGTGATTAGGAATGTCATTTGCTTTTGTCTCATTTTCTTGAGTTGAAAAGTTTATATAGCTGTACATGTTTTTACACCTCTTATATGACTGGAAAATTTAAATAAGAAGATTGAACCCTATGCCTTTGTTGACATTTTCTATATCACTTCTAAAGTAGTCTATGTTGTGAGCCTCTATTTCTATTGTTTCCTTATTTTACATTGATCATGCACTTGTTTGCTCTTAAATGTAAATGAATCCTACATATAGTCTCATTGTGCTCAGGATTAAGGTTGAATTACATTTAGGTGCATCGCCATAGATTATATTTCCTTTCTTGCATTTGTGTTTCTAATTTAAATTCCTATCCCTTTTCCCAGTATCTACTTAATATAGAGAAGAACCAGCTTCTTTAAAATCTAAATGTTGTTTCAAGTCACAAGTCCCACATCTTGAAACTTCCCATTGTTGGTGTTTATTACAAAGCACAATTTTAAATCATCAACAGTTACCTAAGTATATTCTAAAATATAGAGAGGTGTATTGTCTTTTGCACCAATGTGGTACCCATCGCATCTATCATTGCTGAATTTTCTAGCAACATCTTCATGATCACCTTATGACCATTCATTTGTCCACTATTCCTCCTCACATATTTCATCCACATATTAAGGATCCTCCTTTACCTATGGCTCCTTATTGACATGTGGCTCCTACTCCACCTACATCTTCTCCCCCACCCATGGTCCCTTCCCCACCAATGGTGTCATTTTCATGTTTCATAGATATTATTCCTATTCCATCATCTATTCCCCTTTTTGAGTATTCTACACACAAGACCTCTCATGAGCATGATCCTTTAGTTATACCTAAATTTTATATTGAGGATATTCAATGAAACTCTTACTACAATTAGAATCTATCTTCACAGAGATATTTTAGATGTTATAGATAATATTTATGGATAGATTTATTAGTATTTATGAACACATCATGGTGTTATTTCACTTTATTCTTTTTTATTATTTAAAATTATACTTGTGATCCACTTTTATATATATCTTATATCATTTGACTATGTGTCAAATTTGGTTTCACTCATCTATTTCACATGGATATTTATATTATACATTTTCTATTGTATATGGTTTCATGTTATTTCATCTTTCCTCATGGTTCCTTTTCATGATTTCTATGATTATATGATTATATTTATGAGTTCATTTATTTTCATATATGTCTTTGTCTTTTATCATGCTTGTTTTCTACCTTATATGAACAACGTGGATAATTTTAATTGTGACTTGGTTATACAAAGCTTGTTCCTCTTAGTAATCCTTCTTTACCATGTGATTAGTTATCAAACAAGTCATCTCATATTAATCTTATTATTACTAATCCACTTTTGATCTCCCTTTATTCTCTTATTTCATTTTGCAAACTAAGCATACATATAGTTGAAACTTCATATAACAATTGGTTCATAGGTAAACCTAAGTGTTTAGTTAGTCTTATATTTGGATACTTAGATTATTTTAGACAAGTATAAAGCTTATTAGTGTGTATTAATTTTATCCCTTATGTTAGTTATTCCAAATCCATATGGAGGAGGAATTATAAAATCCATAAAATATAAAATCCAAATGATTTTAACAAAAGGAAATGATACAAAAGGCAGCATACAAAGTCAAAAGTCAAAATCACAATAAAAAATGTGATTCATAGCATATCTCATTTTTTAATTGAAACTAAAACTCCATAGTTGGCCTCATGATAGAGTCAAGGTCCATTGGGTTATAGTAGGCTACTAGATTAGAAAAAGAGAATAAAAAATCTTTTAGTGCTACCTACTTTCTCACACAAGTACCCAATCTTCATAGTAGAACAATGGCTTTGTAAGAGGTCCCGAGGAATAGGGAACATGTTTTTGGAAGGTGGGCCCATTTTAATTTTATTATTCATATAACCAACATGATTTGATCTTAGTATCTCACTTATTTTCCTATAAAATCTTTCTTATGTACTTAGTGTGCCTCATGTTTCCTAAGATCTTATCATAGACATTTACATTATGATTTTTTTTACATTCCCTCTTCCATTTACATTCCTAATATTTATCCTTGAAAATTATTATTTTTTTAATTGATCATCCCCCCTAGATTTTCCAATTTTTAGTTACATTGTAAGACCATGGATAGGACTAGGCCTTCCTCATAAATTATCACATTACAAACATCATTTTAAAAAAAAAAAAAATCATAATTGTTTCCACCTCATTGGTGTTCCCTTTTTTATTTTTAATGTAAGGCCATAGATAGGACTAGGCTTTCCTCACAAAATATTCCAATACCCAAGTCACAATGAATCTACATGTTCAAATTTGAAATAAGTAGTGATTGATTGTGAGTTACACATCATGGACATGCTTCCCAGCTTGATTTAGTATGTTTTATGCTACCTCATTAATATTTTACTTTTATATTCTTATTTTTTGATTGCATGTATTCTTACAACCATTCTATTAAATTTTTCATACTTCCCATCTTGAATTAGTGTGATCAATTTAATTTCATTTTAAATTTTTTCTTTAGTTTTATACTTCCCAACATGATTTAGTATGATTAACTTATTTTTTTTATTTTTATACCATTTGTTTTCACTTTACCTTCCATTTTATTATAATATTTTTATACTTCCCAATGTATTACAATGTGGTTTTATTTTTAACTTGCTGCAACTCTTTTACATTGTTTGAAAATATTTGGTACCCTTTTTCCCATCTTTGGTTTATTATATTTAGTCATCTTTTATTAATTACACTTTCTTATTGTGATATAGTGTGTAGTACATTTTTTTTTTATTATTTATATTTGTATAAGAAATTTTTGCCTTTTTTTAAACCATGCACATGTATCACTTAATGATAGAAAATAAAACACTCAACATATATTTCCCATATCATATACAACAAAAGTTAAATACATGTGCTAGAAAGAAATATATCCATGCATCAACATTCCAATACAAGTACAACTGATGATATCAATAGAAATGTCAATATTTATATATATAAGGTTGGGTTCCATCTTGTCTATCTTGTGGCCTATCCATACTACCCATAGATGCTTGGGACTATCCCTTCTAAGTGGTACATTATAATGAAGCAGTCTAGGATCTCAAACCTACAACTTATTCTTTTATATTGGACACTTAGACTTTCACCTATCCAATCTAGATGGTAGTAGTTATGTGTGTCACTCTCCCATATGCCAGGGCCTATCAAGTATGTGCCTCTCCCCCTCCCACCCCTACCGATGGATGTAGTCCATCTCCACATGTCAAAACCTACCTCATGGCATCTTCCACTAGTCTAAACCAACCTTCCTAAGCTGGGGTAGATGATACCATAGGAACATCTAGAGTGGTGGGGTTGTATGGTGTCAGCACCCCATTTAAAATGTCATCATATGTAGCCATAATCAAGGCTCCTCATTAAACCTCCTCTACCATAGGATCTATAAAACCAAAAAAATAGGCATTATATATATATCACACACACACACACACACACACACACACACACACACACACACACACACACACACACACACACAAGCACACGCACACGCACACGCACACGCACACGCACATGCACACGCACACGCACACGCACACGCACACGCACATGCACACGCACACACACACGCACACACACACACACACACACACACACACATATCAAAATCATCTATATACCATAATCATAATGAAACTAGTAGACTATACAAAAATTAAAATCAAAATTACAACATTTCTCACAAATGTTGGTGTCACTAAGCACCATCTCTCTATCTACTCACATGTCAAGCACCGTCTCTCCATCTACTCACCCACTGAGCACCTCCTCCATGGGCCACCTCCACACTAGTGTAAATATAGGATTCACCACATGAGTACATCATGATCCTCTCCTCAAAGTTGTCTTTATGGATTAGTTATGTCTTAAAACCATTATTGAGTCCTCTTGTACTACATTCCTCACCTGCATCTCCTCTCATTGATAGTGCCTCTACCTCTGATGTGGCCATAGTAGTGGCTAGTACTATTACTATGGTGCCTATTATGTACATACTTCCACATCCATAGTATCTCTACTACCACATGCTATTATGCTTAACTAGACCATGGTCTAGCATATTAAGGCATGATCACTGGTATCTCTATTGATATCCCTCCTCTTCCCCTCCCTCTTGGCTCTCTATCATGTCATTCCCAATAAGTAGGCACTACTAGAGGGGTCATCAAGTGTGGGAGTCTGAACTATTTTGGTAAGCATTCCATTGGTTATAACTCTATCCATGATGTGTAGTGGCCTATCATTTATACCCATGCCAACCTATAGTAATGGTCATCCAACTAGGCCATACAGTAGTAATGTGTGTAAGGATACCACATGATCTATTCTCATATGATAGTCTATAAATTTGGCATGTGGGGCATGACCTATGTTACATGGTCTTGTCTCCACCTCACAACCTAAGGCAACATATCATCAAACACATGGGGGAACCTAACTAGTTGATACATGGAAAACCTCTTGTATATCCATATGTTTAACAAAAATATAGGCCCCATGGTCTTCTTCCCTTTAGAAATCATCCCATACATATCATGCATGAGTTAGACCTAGATGATAACCCCAAAATCATAGAGTGTTCCCTAATTCTAATATCAACTAACATAAGGCTATTACATACAATGGTACCTTAAAGTCCAACTTATGACACAACACTCATATTGTCACAAGTTGTATCACTACCTTTTAGATGTCTATAATGGCTATAATAAAACATAAAAAAATCACCCTCAATCTAGGATAAATATTATATGATCATGTTGCTCATTGGGCTAGTGTTCATATAGATCCTCAGATGTGTCAGTCATCATTGGTACCTCACCTATAGGAAATCCAAGAAATGTGTGGACATCCTCTAGAGTGATCCCCACCTCAATGGTATCCCCATCCACCACCCATCAGCAAATGTTTTTCAACCATTCCCATGATCTAAGGAAAATGACAACAAAATCAATACTCAGTGGGATCCATATCATCTCCATAATGCCTCTTAAACCCAGAACAATTAGTCAAGCTCTATCCACATCACTCAAATTATTTATCAAATCTGGTAGCCATGATGCATCCATCAATAGCCAATATCTCTAGCATCTTTGAAAAATATCAAACAATAAAGGATGTATTATCTCTCCATGTCATCAATGTTTAAAATACATTCTTCAATATTCATAAATTAACTACATAATCAGATGGTTTGATTTAGTTTCTTATATTTTCTAATTTTCCTACACAATCAACCTATTTAATACCAAATCAGCTCATACCCTTTGTTGATATTAAATTGGACCTTTCCATTTTCAACTAAATCAACCTATTTTA
This sequence comes from Torreya grandis, assembly GCA_037957365.1. Classification (NCBI taxonomy): domain Eukaryota; kingdom Viridiplantae; phylum Streptophyta; class Pinopsida; order Cupressales; family Taxaceae; genus Torreya; species Torreya grandis. Next base: position 968,228 of record JARHVA010002152.1, on the reverse strand, counting down.
TATTAAATCATCTCTCCTTCCATTTAACATACTATGTCAACCTTGTAATTCACATTGGACCCCCTTTTGTAGAATATATTGGCCCTATTCCACCAATTGAATTAGCCTTATGGTACATAGTCATCCTTGTCCTCATTGTAAACTATGTCATCCCATTGTTACATAGTCATCCATCCTTTAGAATACTAAGTTAGCCCACTACTACACAATTGCCCCTATTTTCTACTCACCTTATCGACTAAGATCACTAAGATGACTCTATTTATTTATAATGGCAACTTTTTGACCATTTACCATTAATGCCTTAGGCATCTATTAGCTTGACTTCTTCCTACCTAGTATCCCATTCTATCCCTAGTCTACCTAAAATTTTCCTAAGGTTCATTTTGCTGCCTAGATTTTGCCTACTAGTAAATTTTCTATATCAACTCAATTTTAAATAAAATTACTCAAAAAAAATAAAATTCACAATTGTTTTCCTATGTTGCACTCACTACAGCCACTAGGTATCCTCCCCATCTTAATTTTCATCTATTCACCATGATGGATCTGTTGGAACACAACTAGATACTGAGAGAGGGGTGAATCAGTATATCAATTAAAATTGGTCTTTTGATCTTTTTAAAGAAAATTCAAAAGAATATGTATATTAAAAGATAAATGCAAAGATCACATACAAGCACAAATGCACATGACACAAGATTTATACATGGAAAACCTAAAGGGAAAAACCATAGTGAGAATAGTTAGTAGAAGCTAATTTTATAATCTAACTTCATAGTTCAAAGCCTCATTAACAAACCTCATTGGTTAAATTTAAAGGAACCCATCCTAAGGAGACACCAATTCCCTATTTTAAGATCACCAACTCTAAATAAGCACCTGATCCCTAATTTGAGTACCCACTCAACTTATCTGATGGCAACAACCTATCAGACTTTTCTATGGAGCTACAAATCTAATTTACAAATTAGATTCATACATGAATCTAGATATTTATTCTTTATTACAGGTCTAATATGAAATAATCATACTCTACACATTTCTTTGTGCCTTTCTTCCTCTATGATCCCCTCTATTCCTCTCTAGTCCTGTGTCTAGATATTGTTTTATTCGACACCATTCATTGCCTTCACAACCACTCTACTCTATTTTCAATTTATCTTAATAGAAAATGCAATTATTTAGTAACATTTTTTTATCTTAGATATCATATATATAAACAAATGATCTAGGGTTTACTTCTTCTCTTTGTGTTTACACTTAGACTATAACACATCATGCCAATTTTGGACTTTAGGTCATTATGACTTGAACTGTAAGTTCCCACATTTTAATTCTATTAGCCTATTGGTTATCATTACACCAAAGGATTTACATGTTAGTGCCCTATATAATGGCTAGAGCTAACCATGACACCTTGAAATAGATTCCATGCATCATGCCATAATTTTAGGTATATTTACTATCTATAGATTCTATTATACTCAATTTTTGATGCACAAGCTATTTAATGAAGATGGGATCAGTCAGATAAATCAATATCATTATTTATGTCAAGATTCATGACTTATATGCAGGTTCCTACATGTTTTTGTAGCTAACCATTTATCTAGACATGACTTTAAATGTTGTCATTGATCATACCTTTGGTGCCATGATCTGATGGAATCTATTTAATTAGCTCAACTTTAAAATACATCCATTTGATCACCTTTTCATAGGTTCACTCTATTTGTTAGATAATTATATGCTTTTAAACTTTATCTCTATTAAGATGTTAAACATTGAGCTCTTTATTCCATGTAAGTCCACTCAATCCATTAGATCTTTCTCACCCAAGCTCATGCATGCCATTTAATCTCCAAATATGCACATACTTTACCTTGACTTGGTCATTAAACTTTGACACTTTGACCTCATCTCATAGCTTCCTATATATTTAGATTGTTTCTACTCCATTGATCTACTCAAACCTACTTGGTCTTTAACATGTTGTTGTGTCAATAAACATCGATCACTTTATAGCATTTTAGTCCATTCACTCCATTGGATCTCCTTTGCATGATCACCCATGCACTATCAGATCTTTTGACAAGCTAATATTTATATCTGATAGGCTCACTCTCATTGATCCTCTATCTAATAGATTCATGTTCTTATGACACTCAACATTAGTACATTCACTCTAAGGGAATTTTGAAACTTTGACTTCATCATGCTCTATTATATCTCAAATGTCCAATTAAGCATGATCTATTAATCTTCTCGATAAGCTCAAATATTAACTCTAACAAGTTTATGCTCATTGGGTCTATATCTAACAAAACCTATGAGTGTGACACTTATCACTTGTGTGCTCACTCAGAGCTCCATTTGACAATTTGACTTTGCTTCACTCCATTGCATCATCTACGTATGATGAAGTGTAATCCATTGATCTAGCTTAGACATAATATAAGGTCTAAGACTTAGGAAATATTAAGTCTTTTGAACTAATAATTACTAGGTTGAGGGGTCAGTTTGGTGATAATGATATGAACTTAAGTTACCAATTTTGGGTTATACTAAGTCAATATTAAAATATAACTTTTATTATTGACACCATGGCTAAACCCTTAGGGTTTTACTGAGAAACCCTATCCATTCTGAGAGATAAATAAATCAATTTTGAGCTCATTCCTTCTCCTCTAAACCTATCAACCATATTTATAGAAAGTACATGAAAAAACCATAATAGATCTTCTATCTATTTGACTTTAAACATAAATAAATGGTCTCTATAAAATCATGACAACTTTTCACAATGTAACTATGAAACATGTTCTTCTCTCCATCAATCTTTCTTGATCCTTTTGAAATCAATGACATTCATAGTGTCCCTTTTGACATCAATGACAATCATATTGCCAAAAATCTCCCCCTTTGGCATTGATGGTAAACTAAATGCTCTAATGCAAACTTAATGCTCTGATCTTCTAATAATTTAACTCCTTCTCTAGCATTGCCTGCATTAGCTTCTGATAAGTATAAACTAAAGTTGTTCAAACCAAACTTTTTCCCCCTTAGGCAATGGCAAAATTTCATAATACTCATATTGGACATTTGTTATGCTCTTCCAAACTTTTACAAAAAGCATTTGTCACTTTTATACCACTTTGACATCAATGAAAAAGGGACTCCTCACTATTTGTCTAAAAGTTCTCCCCCTTTATCAAATAAAGGAGTTTGTCCAAGAATATACAACTTTAAACTCATTAGTAATTTGCAAAAGTAAACATACCTAAGTTGACTTTTCTCTCTTCTTCCAAGGATTAATAAATCTTCCATGAGACTCCCCCTGGAATCATGCCCTATCACTAGCAATTTAGTGATGTGGTGTAGGAGCCATCACTCCCAACTTCTATATCATATTTTCAAATTATTCCTTGGGAAGAGGTTTGGTCAATATGTTTGAAATCTAGTCCTTAATTATCACATATTCCATTGTGACCTCTTGATATGTAACCCTCTCTCGTAAGAAGTGATACGTGATTGATATGTGCTTGGTTATTGAATGCATCACTATATTCTTTGATATATTTATAAAACTTGAATTATCACAAAGAATAGAAATAGGTGACTTATACTCAACCTTGATGTCCTTGAGTGTTATTTTTATCTAGAAGACTTGAGTGAAACATGCCACTACTGCTACATACTTTGCTTCCATTGTAGAAAGAGTAGCTAACTCTTGTTTTTTGCTTAGCCATGAAACAAGTACATTTCCAAGAAAAAATGTTCCACCACTAGTGCTTCTTCTATCATCCACACTTATTACCCAATCAACATCTATATATGTTGTCAAAGTGAAATATTCACTTTTAGGGTACCATAGGCCATAGTCAATTGTGCTCTTGATGTATCTAAAGATCATTTTCACTACATTGACATGTGACTCTTTAGGATCAGCCTAAAATCTATCAACCATGCACACTACTTACATGATATATGGTCTTGATGTAGTTAGGTATAACACGCTACCTATCATAGATCTATATGTAGTCTGATTTACATCAAGTGACTCATCCTCTTTGCTCAAATTGCATCTAGTTATCATGAGAGTATTAATTAGTTTGCTATCTTCCATTCCAAATTTCTTGAGCATATCCTTGTATACTTGGTTTGGGATATTAATATCCCTTCATCAGATTGTGTTATTTGTAAACCAAAGAAGAAATAAATTTATCCTAGCATAGACATCTCAAATTCACATTGCATTTGTGTAGAAAAATCTTTACACATTTTACTATTTCTATCACCAAAGATGATGTCATCTACACAAACAAAAATAATCAGCATATTATCACATTTTGATTTCAAGCATAAATTACTATCTACACATCCTTTGTTGAAACCTTGTTTTTTTAGGTATTGGTCTAATCTTGAATACCATGCTCTAAGTTCCTATTTTAGACCATACAGTGCTTTCTTCAATCTCCATACGTAATATTCATCATTGTACAACTAAAAACCTTCTAGTTGTTTAATATAGACTTCCTCTTCTAGGCTCCCATTCTTCACATCCATTTGATAGACTTTGAACTTCTTGTAAATAGAGAATTCTAGAAATATTCTTATAGCTTCCATTCTAAAAATTGGAACAAATGTTTCCTCAAATTCTATGCCTTCTACTTGTGCATATCCCTTGTACACCAATCTTACTTTATTTCTTATAACAACTCCATCTTCATTGAGCTTGTTTCTATAGACCCATTTTTTTTCTATCACATTCTTGTTTGAGGGTCTTGGAACTAATTGCTAAATTTTGTTCTTTTCTATTTGGCTTAATTATTTTTCCATGTGTTTTAGCCAATTCTCATTTTTATTAGCTTCATCATAGCTCTTAGGTTCAATTTCAGACATTAAAACAAAACTTACTTGATCCTTATTCATTTTAGCTCTTCTCCTTATCTGAACTCCTTCATTCTTATTGCCAATTATCTACTCTTTAGGATGATCCTTTTAAACAAATCTTGGAGGTGCCTTTTTATTCTTTCCTCATCCTCTTCACTATCTACTTCTTCTTTAAGATCTACCTCTTCATTATGAGATTCCTTTTTAGGTTCAACATGTGTTATACCTTCTTCAACCTTGACATATATTCTCTCCACCATCTTGTGTAGCCTATTATTGTAATATACATAGGATTTTCTTTGAATGGAATAACCAATAAATATTCTTTCATCACATCTTAATTCAAAGCTTCCCAATTTTTCCTCCTTTCTTCTGATGTAGCATTTGCTTTCAAACACTTTAAATTACTTAACAGAGGTAGGCTTTCCATACCATAGATCATAGGGAGTTTTGTCACTATTTACCCTCAGTTAAACTCTATCTATGATGTCTAATGTTGTTTAGACTACTTCTCTCCAATATCCATCAAGTAACTTGGCCTCCTTTAGCATTATTCTATCCATTTCCTTGACTATTCTATTCTTTCTCTCAACAACTCCATTTTGATATGGAGTCCTTGTTGTAGAGTAGTGCCTTTTGATCCCATGCTTCTCAAAATACTCTATGAATTCATTTTAGGTGAATTTTTCACCTTTATCAAATCTTAAGCATTTGATTTTTCTTCTAATCTCATTTTCAACCATGACTTTAAAGATCTTGAATCTCTCAAAGGGGAATTTATCATTCAAAAAGGTTACCCATGTCATTCTTGAGTAGTCATATACAAATAACATGAAGTACCACTCTCCTTTAGATCCTTTTATCTTGGTAGGAACACAAAAATCAATATGAACTAATTGTAGAGGCTTTGTAGTTGCATACTCTTTTATTTGAAAGTTGACCCTTGTCTACTTGCCTAGTTGACACTCCTTGCAAGTAGTATCTACAGATTTAGTTATCTTGGGCATGTGTCTTACACACTTATTTGAGCTCACTTTGACTGGATTATCAAAGTTGACATGACCCATTATCCTATGCCATAACAAAATCTCATCAAACTTTCCCATTAAGAAACTATTACCATTTAATTCAACAAGATTGTAGATATTACTCTCAGTCCTTTTCCATTCTACAACTATTTTTTAGATCTCTTTAGCTTGCAGCCTTCTACATCACATGTGACTTTATATCCATTGCCACATATTTGGTTGATACTTAACAGATTATGATTCAATCCTTCAACATAAAGGACATCATGTGTAGGTAGTTTACCATATATGTTCAATGTTCATTTACCTTTGATCCTTAGTGTTGTGTTATCTCCCAAGCTAATAGATCCTTCCTTATATTTTCTCAATTTGGTGAAATTGCTCTTATCACCAGTCATATGCTTTAAGTAGCCACTATCACCCATAAATTCTACACCTTGGCATGGAGTGTAGTCTGAGCAATCATGGATTGATTTTTCACTCTCCACACATCCTTGGGTTTCTTATTTAGCTTCTTTTTATAAACTTGTGAGTCTTTTCTCACACTAGGAGGCATGTCTTTCTTTACATTATATATTTTTATCTTAAAAATCTAGTTCTACAATGTTTAGCTATGTGATCAAAGTTATTGCAATTATAGCACATTATATTTGTATCTACCAAGGGTGTAAATAATTTTTTTCTTACAAAATTGATTCCCCTTGTAGTTACAACTCTACAATTACTAGCCTTATGACTAAAATTATTATAGCTATAAAAATAACCATAAAAAGATAATGAATACATGGTCATATCGTTTCTTGGTGCATCATGAGGAATTCTTCTAAGCTATGGCTTCTTCAATTTTCTCACCTTGGTGTATCCATCATCATCAACTACCTTTATTTTCTTTTTTTCTTCAGACTTCTTTTCAGGTTTAGCTTTTTTCACATCTACATTGCTTGTGTTTGTCTTTGTATCCTTGCAAGATTTATCTTTCATTACTCCTGATCCTTCTTTTGATTTGAATTTTTTATATAGGTTAGCAGATGTACTAGTTGAGGAACTTTTTCCCTTCTCATAACCAAGACCTAATCTCTCTTTGAAGGGATTTTGAGAGTTGATCAGTTCATCAAGAATGTATGATCCTCCTATCAACTTTAGAATTTTATTTTAGTTTAACTTTAGATTTTTCAATTTATTTTCTCAAAGACACTATTTCTACCTCAAGCTACACACATTCATCAGATTCAGATTGTAGTTCTATTTGGCTACATCTTCTATTATTTTAGCTTCCTTAACTTGTGTCTTTAGCCTAATTACCATATGATCAAATTTCTCAATACTTTTTCAAAAATTCTCAATTTCCTTTTGTCCAAGATTCTTTTATTTTGAGTTCTCTTTTCTTAGCTTGTCAATCTCATCTAGAGCACATATGAGCTCACATTCTCAATCCACATATCTTTCTTCTTCTTCATCCAAGTCTTCAAATTCATCTTCATCTAAATTTATAGAATTTGATCTTACTATCATGAACAAGGATTCATTTCCCTTAACCATAAAATCATAGTCATGATCATCATTTAAGCTATCACTATCTTCCATTGAGTCACTATCTTCTTTTATGTACATACCTTTTTTGTTTTTAAAGAAGTTCTTCTTCTTGGGATAGTAGGGTTTTACCTTTTTGCTACTCTCTACTTGATCTATGTTATCCTTTTTATTATAAGGGAATTTAGAAACAAAATGTCCTATTTTAGCCATAGTTAAAGCATTTGAAGGGTAACTTACCTTTGTACTTTCTAGATACTCTCTTTAGTTTTCTAACAAAGTTAGCTTCTTCTTCATTAGTCTCCTCAAATTTAGATGTTGATTTGTCTTCTTTTGCTTGATTGGATACTTTGAATGCAACTTCTCTCTTGAAGGTATTTGTCTCTCCCATTCTCATGTCATAGGCTATGAAGGTTCCATGCAACTCATCCATTATGAGCTTATCTAGATCTCTTGATTATTCTACTAAAAATAATTTTAGAATCTTACCTTGATGGCAAAGATATTAGGACCTTTTTGACAATGATTGATTATTTAATTTCGTTCTCTAAGGCCTCTTGATTACATTGATTGTTTCATCTACCTTGAGGAGGTAGTATACAATCCTCTTCTTTAGTCATTTTAAGACTCAAACATCCATCTATATGTTTGTATCTTGTGCTTGCTTTACCTTGTCATCACCTTCATAATGTTCTTCAACTTGTTCCATACCTCTTGTGCATTTTGATAGTGCATCACTTTGACAAACTTGGATTTGGACAATCCATAGAGAATAGAATTATTTTCCTTAGCATTGCTCTCATATGCCTTTTTGGAAACCTGATCAATAGGATTTATAGTAGGGGTTTTATAACCATTTACCATAGACATCCATACATCAAACCCTATTGAAGATATATATGCTTCCATTCTTATGCTCTAGAATGCATAGTTAGATCCATCAAAGATAAGTGCTTTATTTGATGAAGATCCTTCTTGACTAGCCATTATTTCACTATTCCAAGATCTATCTAAGCTAATTAAGCATCTTTCAAGGAAACTTGGCTCTAATACCAATTTTTGGAACACAACTAGATACTAAGAGGGGGTGAATCAGTATATCAGTTAAAATTGGGCTTTGAATCTTATTAAAGCAAATTCAAAGGCATATGTAGATTAAAAGATAAATGTAGATATCACATATAAGCACAAATGCACATGACATGATATTTATACATTGAAAACCTAAAGGGAAAAACCACAGTGAGAATAGTTTCTAGAAGCTACTATTCTAATCCAACTTCATAATTCAAAGCCTCACTAACAAACCTCACTGGTTACATTTAAGGACACCCATCCTAAGGAGATACCAATCCCCTAGTTTAATAGTACCAAATATAAGGAAGCACCCAACCAATAAAACTTTTTTATAGAACTATAATTCCAATTGATAAATCAAATTCATACATGAATCTAGATCTGTGTTCTTTGTTATAGGTCTAATCTACAACTAATCATACTCTACACATTTTCTTTGTGCCTTTCTTCCTCTTTGCTCCCCTTTATTCCTCTTTGGTCTTATATCTAGATATTTATTTATTAGAATTCCTTCATTGTCTTCACCAACCACTCTACTCTATATTCAATTTATATCAATATCAAATGCAATTATTTAACAACATTTTTTGTGTCCTAGATATCATATATATAAATAAATGATCTAGGGTTTGCTTTTTATCTCTATGTTCACACTCAGACTATAACACATCATGACAACTTTGAAATTTAGTTCATTATGACTTAAACTATAAGTTCCCACATCTTAATTATATTAGCCCATCAGTTATCATTACACTAAAGGATCAACATGTTAGTGCCCTATATAATAGTCAGAGGTAACCATAACACCTTGCAATAGATTCCATGCATCACATCATAATTTTAGGTCTCTTTAATATCTATATAATCTATTAGACTCAATTTTATATGCACAAGATATTTAATGAATATTTGATTAGTTAGATCAATCAATCTCATTATCTATGTCAAGATTCATCGATTATATGTAGGTTATTACATGTTTATTTAACTAACCATTAGTTTGGACATGAATTTAAATGTCTATCATTGATCTTGCCTTTGAAACCATGATCTAATGGTCTCTATTTAATTGGCTCAACTTTAAAATGCATTTATTTGATCACCTTCTAATAGGCTCATGCTATCTATTAGATATTTGTACGCTTCTAAACTTTAGCTCTATTGAGACATTAAATGTCAAGCTCTTTATTCCATCTAAGTCCACTCACTCCATTGGATATTTCTTATCCAAGGTTCCACATTCCATTTAATTTTTTAATATGCATGTCTTTTACCTTGACTTGGTAATTAAACTTCAACACTTTGACCTCATCTCATAGCTTCTTATATCTTTAGATCGCTTCCACTCAATCGATCTACTCAAACCTGCTTGATGATAAACATCAAAAATATTATAGCATTTGAGTCCATTCACTCTATTGAAACTCTTTTACATGATCACCCACAAACCATTAGATCTTCTGACAAGATCAATCTTTATATTTGATAGGCTCACTCTCATTGGTCCTCTATCTGACAAACTCACATGCTTATAATACTTGGTATTAGTGCATTCACTTGGAGGGACCTTTAACACTTTGAATTCATCATGATTCATTGGATCTCCAATGTTTGATTAAGAATGAGCTATTGATCTTCTCAAAAAGATTTAATATTAACTCTAATAAGATTAACAGTCATTGGGTCTTTGTCTAACAAACTCTGTGAGTGTTGCACTTGTCACTTACACACTCACTCGTAGATCCTTTTGAAATTTTGACTTTTATTCACTCTATTGGATCATATACATATGATTAATCATGGTTTTTTGATAAATATTGGACATAATATAAAGTCTAAGACTTAGGAGATATTAAGTCCTTTGAACCAGTAATTACTAGGTCGAGGGGCCAATTTTGCAATGATGATATAGACTTAAGTTGTAACTTAAGTTACCAATTCTTGGATATACCAAGTCAACATTAAAATAAAACTTTTATTATTGATTCCATGGCTAAAACCTTAGGGTTTTACTAAGAAACACTATCCATTCTAAGAGCTAAATAAATCAATTATGAGCTCATTCTTTCTCCTCTAAACCTATGGACTATATTTCTAGAATGTACATGAAAAACCTATAACATATCTTCTATATATTTTACTTTAAACATCCATAAATGGTCTCTATAAAAGCATGACAATTTTTTACAGTGCAACTATAAAACATGCCCTTCTCCATTAATCCTACCTGATCCTTTTGACATCAATGACATCCATAGTGCCCCTTTTGACATCAATGATAATCATATTGTTAATTGGCTCTCTAGTCTCAAACTCGATCTCTCAAAGCTCTATTTTCTTATAATAGTAAAATTAAAAAATGAACTATTGTTCACCCTATTTATATTTACTATTCAAATTTATTTTCCTATCAAATATTTACGACTAGTTTCTATCTTTTGATTATCTCTTTGTTTCTACTAGTTCTTTTTCCAAAATATAAGATGTTCTAGAATCTTGACATTGTAGAGAAATTTTTTAGATGCTACATGTATCTATTACAAAAAATTTGATTTTTCACTCTTTTTTATAATTTCTACATGTTCACCTAATGTTTCTTACATTAGACACCTTTACATTTGTTGCATCTTATTTTTTATCTACAACACAAAGGTAAGAAAAGGTATGTGTTTTTTAATTATATCCTTTCATTTATATTACTTGCTTCTTACTATAATTTCCTTAGCTTCAATGTTGTGTGTTACTATGTTATTTTCCTAAAGCACCATCCCCTATTACATCTACATAACTTATAGTGATCTTCAAGTGGGGCATATGTATACACATAATATTTTCAACTTTTATTAATTATTGATGTTTTTTCTTTTGTAATAACATGTCGAGTCTTAATAACTCTAAGTGTATGCTTTAGAGGGTGCACTAGGAAAGGGGTGGGTAGATCATTGGTCTTGGGTTATTTTCTATCTATACCTTTCCCTAGGTGCATGTTGAAGTAACTAGTTCCAAACAAGTTGATGTGCTATAATTTTATGTAAGACTATGTAATCAAATCATGTAGAAAGAAACTAGTTCTCATGGGTTTTTTCATATGGTAATATACTCATTATATATTGGTGCTTGAACATATACATTAATCAATTACTAAATAGAAAAATAAATACACATATATGGACCTAGTTTTAATTAAGTGAATAAACACAATTATGATAATAATTTCCATGATATTCAGAGTATTCATTGATTATGTTTAGGTAACATAGATTATATTTATTATATCTAAATGAGATCCATAAGTTACATTATAGATGAATTGGAAACTTAGTGATATAAATTAACTATAAATTATAGTGTAATATCAAGGTTATAATGATTTTCATGATTCCACTATTTACCACAATCAATAATGTTTAACAGCATCAAAAATCTCTACACATGGGTATTTATACTTGGTTCTCCCTAACTAGGTTATTATAATAATTATGACACTTTTAGTGAATATCCAATGATCTTTATTAAACTAAGAGTTATGGTAGTTGTCTAATTTGTTTTCCTAAAGACTTAGGCCTTTACACCCTTATATTACCATGCAATGTTGGATCCTCATTACCAAGTGCCTATCTTCATGTAGGCCAGTGCCAAACTCATGTATGATTGGAGTAAATTCTATCCTTGAGAATCATTTCTTAACCATTTCTTACTTCCTTCACACTCCCCAAGTCTTTTTCTAATATTTTGATCCCTTATCTCTCAGGTTCTCTATTTGTTATGCCTCCCCTCTAACTAGGTATTCTCATACCATGATATCTTGCATCATGGTATTTTGTGACATTCTCCTTCTGTACCATTATCAAAATACTTAGCCAAAATTCAAGGTCTAGAATCACCCCACACTATGTTATTAGTCCATCTCAAACTAAGCATTGATTTCATCTTCAATCAAAAAATTTGGACCAACCTATTCATTTTACTTTTTGACACCCTCCCAATTTGATAAGGTCTTGATCATCTTTGTTATTATTTATTCAATGGTCACTTTCAACGTTTTGGTGTCCTTGGGTTGGTTGAAACACTTGATTTCTTTATTGAATAATTTTTCAAGGGATGTGGAAGCATCCTTTTGAACTTTCACAAGCATAGTGACCTCATCTATAACTTGTCCTCAGAATACCATAAAGTTGGAATTTATTTATTGTCAATTCTCATTTATTATTTTTTTCATTATTTTGACATCCTTAAATGCCTTCATGCACTCAATGTGGTCTTTTATTAACAAGTTGGCATCAATCAATTTCTAATTCTAAAACTCTCCTCGAGTAAAGCTTATAAAATTTTACTAGTCTGCACTAGATTCTCAAAAATTCCATTTAGGATGGGAATCACTTCCCCAACTTAATGCAAGGCATGCCTAAACACTCCTACTACTTCAATAAATTATTTAGTTGCCCATATTATTTCATATCTTGGCACAAGATTCTATTTACATCATTTCATTAGGAGGTCCATGAGGGTCTCTAACTGTTCAATATCCTCATCCTCTCCATCTGCTAGTGTTAGGTCTTGGCTCATAATAGCCTTACATATATTCAATGTTTTGACCTTGGATACTATCACAACTTCTAACTAGAATTTTAGCTTGGCTACTTCCTCTTTGAGTGTATCTAAAGTGGTGATTTATTTATCAAAAAATTCCACCACCCTACTATGTTTTTATTCATCCTAACATGCATAAAATTATGTAAGCTCATTTTGTCATGATACCTCAAAGACCATTTTTAAGAGTTTTACGCTAGCTTGTAAAGGAGAAAGCTAATGGGGATTGACCCAAAGGGGTGTGAGTAGAACCATCTCTTGTGAATTTAATACAAGACTATCAAGAGGCATCTCAAAATGGCATTCTTAATTGTACAAGTCAATAAAAAATGACATCTCATGCTGGGTGTGAACAAAGGCATCTTCCAAATCAAAATATGAATACAAATAAAGCATGTTATCAAGGATGCGTATTTGGTATTGGGCATAAAGGTTGGTAGTTGCATCAGACATTTATGGTTTCATAGAGTTAGCTATCTATTTTCCTTTGATGGGGTCCCACTTAAGTATCTCAACATCCTTATCCTACTCTAGTGATGTGGTGTTGATGTCAAATCCATTCAATTTTTATACTTCAAATGCATCCCTCTATTCATCAAGTGGATCTTCAATCTCCATCTATGCATCTTCAAGGGTGGTCTCTTCCTTGTATGATAGGGTAAGTATCTTCTTTGAATCAATCTCTCCTTTTTATTTATCCGTCCCCACAATCCCTCTTAGTATTTCTTCTAGTTCCTCCCTATCACCGTCCTTAGGCTCTTATATTTCTAATTCCAAAGGAATAGTTTTTATTGTGAGAATTGAGCCTTCCAATTGACTTACTAGTGGATCTCTTCTTATTGAAGAATCCTTATTTGGTGGTGGCACCTTCTTAAGTGGTGAATCCCTTTTTAGTGGTGCCTAGGTATTCCTTTGCATTTTTAGTGGTTATAGTTGATAACTTGTGTTGGCATCATGCTTGATACACTTATTCCTATCAAGTGGTGGCACTAGGGAAAACTTATTTATCTCATACTTTGTGCTTCCCAAATATTTATTCTTAGGTTTCAACATATAAAAGATATTATAAATTGAGTTCCCAACAACATTGAATAAATCTTGATGTTGATTTTATTTGTCTTATACTTTTTTTTATATGGTTTCTTTCTAGGGTATTCATACATTTTGTAGAGAGAGTGAGTCTCTAAGTCAATTTATTCTAATTCAAGTGTTATTTATTGAGTTTCATTTATGTAATTAATATATTTCACAAGTATCATGTTGTGAAAGCATAAGGCAGCTTCAACCAAGCAAAAATCACTCCATATAGGGTCGTCTTGATGCATGTGAGAGAAAAGTGTTGCTTGACATCAAATTTGGCTTGATTTCCAACCTTTTTAGGCAAGTCCTTTGGAATATGTGATTCATTTCCAAATTCTTCCTTCATACCATCATACCATGACTTCATCTTGAGCTTGTAATTTAGGGTAATATGGCCATCATAGGTGAATGCCTTATAATACTCTATAGGGGACTTGTTATTGATCAAGTATATCCACCTCAATTCTTTATAGGTGTAATTAGGTACACTAATTTCATCAAAAATTATTAATAAAAAGAATACACCCCATGAGAACCTATGGTTAGACATCTAGTGATCCTTCTCCACATCTGTTATAATTTTATTGGAAAAATACATTTCCTAGTTATACTTTAGGCCTTCGATGGCTTGGTGAGAAACATATAGGTGGGACATATCTAACTCCTTCCATATATCACTTTTTCCAACCTTTTTCATGATAATGTGCATGGCTACTCGAAAGGAGGGATCTTGTAAGTTATTTATGTGCATAACATGTCCTATTTCTAGTATTCTAACATTGTGGTTGTCTTTTCTATTTCTATTGATTCTTTTGAATCAAATTCAAACTCTACTCTAAAGCACTATAACCCTGACACCTTGTTAATTCTTTCATCCATGATTTTCATCTGATGCCCAAAAAATATATAATCCTCATACACATGTGAAAGTATAAACTTGACCTCATACACATGTGAAAGTATAAACTTCAAATCATATACCAATTCACTCTTAGACTAACGCTATAGGTTTTTCAAAATACCTAATTTTTTGCATGCAGTGCTAATTTTGGGTATTGCATTTCGATCAATGGAGGAACTTGATTTTTCTTATTGGTTGTACACACCATCCCTATTCCTTTACCTTCCATGTGTTAACCTTATTTTTTATATTTTTCCTCCCTAATTAACACTATTTCCCCACTAATACTCAATTCTTCTTCATTTGGAATGAATAGTAGTGGCTCACTCTGTTAGGCCTTTTTATTTGGCTACATCACCCTTTGTGGATACTAAAGGTTGAGGCATAACCATATAATTTTGTCAAGTGAATATTTTGTTTATTATTTAGGTATCTTGACTCTCCTACTTTGATGCCCATTAATGGTAGATGTTAACCTCTATAACCTATAACTTGAAGTGATTCACCATGTTCTTTCACTTTAGCTAGCTCAGGCTATTTTTTTAATCTAAAATAAACTTTAAATGATCAATCAAAGACTATAAATCAATACTCTACCCTTGACTAGAATCACCTAAAATTATTTGTTTTCTCTTCAACTCTAAAAAATTCACAATCATAGCAATGGTAAAATGTGAAATGAACCAATTTTCTATTTTTTAGGTTTAAGGAGGTAATTTTACATTTACTACCTCCCCTCTCATCGATCATCACTTCACACAATAAATGTGATCATCATTATTTCCATGACATGATTTTGGCACACTTATAATTAACATTGCCTTCTTGTAGTAATGACATGTAAGGTCTTGCACTTTTCTCAAAGTTCATGATAGCTAGAGGAGAATTTGAATATTCATACCAAAGTAATATTCATTTCAAAGGAGATAATCATTATTTACATAAACAAGCTTATGGTTATACACCACATCTTTCTTATACTTTATCCTTATACACCTTCATTTGTGCACCTTTGTATCTATGTGTATCCTAATAGACCATTCCCTGGCATCTTGTACATGTAACACCCTTTACCCCACATTAATTATGCTTTATGGTCTTCTAAGAGAACATAAGTATCAAGTTGAAAATGAAAACAAAATAACAAAAAGGGTGCACAACTAAGGCAATGCTTTATTGAAAATAAGAAATACTAAACTAATGGCATATTCCTTATTGGTACAATCAAGAAAGACATAAGTAGAAAAATATGACTATAGCCAGCTACTATTGTAATGAGCTACAAGAAATTAGCCATCAAAAAATTTTAAGTGATACTCACTGAGAGGACAAATGTTCTAAATAATAAATGGACCATCCAAGTGAACATAAAGCTTCCCTAAATGGTATGTGAACTTGGAGTCATCAATTAAGACTTACATCCCAGGTGTAAAAGTCTTATGTTTGAGGTGGAGATCATGCCATTCCTTATATTTGCATTTCTCTACATCTTGACTCCAATGAGCAAGAAAATGAGCTTTATTAAATTATATCAAGGCATTTAGGCATGATTTTAATGATGCTTCATCATCTATCCATCTAATGCATGCAATACGAAGAGAGGGAATCAAGAATTTTATTAGACTAATGAATTCAATTTCAAACACAAGATTAAATGGTGTACTTTTTGTATACACATAATATTTTCCAACTTTATCAATTATTGATGTTTTTAATCTTATAATAACCCATCAAGTCTCAATCTCTTTAAGTGCACACCCTAAGAGGTGCACTAGGAAAGGGGTGGGTAGACCACTAGTGTTTTATAGGATCGTTATCCCTTATTTCCCCTTAATATCAATCCAACTAGCTCCTAAAACATTACCCTAAGATATTGCTCCTCTTTTGCACACTCCTCCAATATTTTACCACCTTTTGTACCCCTTTTCCTAACCTAAAACCCCTTTTGATAGTTTACATGACTAGGTCAATTAGCTCAACCTTGTACTCTTATTGATGAAACTCATTTAGGGTCTAGGTCCACTCTTGGCTGACCTAACCCATGACCTAATGAAGTTTTTTTCAATAATTATACTAGGTTGACTAAGTCAACCCTGTCATCCAAAACGTTTGGAAGGGTTTAGTATTATATTTTCCTATATAAACACATCCATTTTAGTATTATTAGAGAGACATCAAGAGTTATTATTTATTTGTGCTTCTTTACAATCTTCTCTTCCACCATTCTACTTGAGGATTCTTAGCTTAGGTTTTCTACTTGGAGAATCTAGTCTTGTGAAGAAGTCTTGGATGCTTTGGCCTTTCGTAGTGATCCTTACAAACCAAAACAACCACTTTCAAATCCCCTTTGGATAAGGGAGATATTGATTCTCGATAGGTTCATATTTTAGGTAAGTATTCTCTAACTTTTTCCTCTTTTTAGTAAATAGAAGTAGCATAAGTATTGGCTTTTGAATAATATTACTCTTCTTCTCCATGTATTAGGGTTTTTAATCATAGATTAATTAAGATTCTCATATGCCTATTTATTTTGATTTGTTTACTAACCCCCATATTTTGCCACAAGATTTAGTGATCACTAAATTAGATTTATTTGCTTTACATGTTATTAGTATAGTGAATATGAAAACATAGGACTTAGGTTTATTACATGATTTTACTTGACTGGAGGATTTGGAACTCTCTTTAGTATTACTATTATGGTAAGAGATTCCCTAATTAGATATAGAGGATTCACATATTGGTCATGTTCTCTATTATCTAATGTATCCCCAATTAGAATTGTAAGTAAGATCTATCTTCTCTGAGTTAGGATTGATTTATAGATTTGATGCATTTTTTATTGCATACATTATGGTGAACCCAACATGAATCTAACTCTTCTAGGTTTTATTTCATGTTTTTCATTTTTTGTCATTTTATTTATTATTTTTATATATTTATGATACTAGTTCAATAGGGCCAATATAGTTTCTAACTTATGTGCATAGGTTTAACACACAGTAACATCAAAATGACTTCATTCTTTCGATGTAGGTCTTCATCATAATGGGTTACTAGATTGAGTAGGTTGACACGATAATCTTATTCACTTCCAAATAGGCTAATAGGTTAAATAGGTTGACATAATACTCTTATTCAAATCTAGAAAACATACTAGGTCAACCAAGTTGGTATAGTATTCCAGATAGCTTCCAAAAAACATACTAGGTCAATTAGGCTAGTATAGTCATTATGATAGGATTCAAAAAATAGGGAATTACAGAATTAGGTTGACCTAGTTGACACAGTTGGTAGAATTTGCAAGTAACATTTAAGACACTTCAACAAAATTCTCACATTCCTCATCATCTTCCAACCCACCAAGTTTCTTTCTTTCTCTCTCTTTCATTTCAATTCTTCCTTACAGTATTGTTTTACATAGTTTGTATTCTTTAAAACTACCATCATATAGCAAACTAGGTTGACCTAGTCAACCTAGTTCTATATTATATCTTCTATTTGAAAGACTAGATCGACACTATCAACACAGTTCTTAAATACTCTTACTTTAGTAGCACAGTAGCAACACTATCAACTTTATTGTATAATGTCTACATACATTGTAATCTATATTGACTTTTTACTATGTTTCAATTTGGAAATTAACAAATACATGCTAGTAATTACTTCACACATTTATTTTAAATTATTTGCATGCTTAGAATAGATCACATAGTCTAATTAGGTGGTTTTTCAATATACCATTTAGTTTCACTATTTTTCTCTTTCTTGCAAACACTACCAATTCACATAATTTCAAAATGCATTTAGACATTTATCTACCCAAGGCATACTTAGATTTTATCACTAAAGGGGAAGCCAACTGGTTTTCTAGCCAAGTATAAATGTGTGGTTAATAGTATACCTTATAAAATCACTAGACACCCTTATCATTGCAAGATTTTGAAGTGATTGTGTAGGCCCCAATACCAATCAAATACCATTTCCAACATAGATCCCTTTCAGCTTAAAAGTCCTGAAACCATCCATAAATTACTTTTTAGTTCTTTAATTTCATCCAAATTCCTTATCACACTTAAAATAAAACTTTATAATAATCTAAAAACATTCATGATGACCACTTATCATTTTATTTTTAAGTTGATTGTTTGCTCTTTGCTCATTATATGTTGTATTGTAAAAACTTGCATTATCAAATGTTGGTGCAATATTTTGTGTTGTGTGTCTTAATTAGATCATTCTCATTGACCTAATTGATTTTGTGTTTCCATACATTTCTCACTTTCAAAGTATATTTTTTAAAAATTCCCTATTTTTAGTACATTATGGTTATGTCCAACACAGTCTTTTATAGACTATTTTTCTTACTTAATAGTACTAGGTCAACCTAGTCGACTCTATATCTTTTTTTACCAGCTAGATTGTATTACTAGGTCATCCCAATCAAATTTTTACTCTTATAAGGCTCTATTTTTCCTAATTTATAGTACTAGATCAACCCAATGGACTCTATACTCTTACTACCTATCTTATCTATCGTAGTTCTCTATTTTCCTTTAGCATTTTGTTCATTTTTTTTCAAGTCATCATAAAATCCCCTATCAAAATATTCTTAGACATCTAAATCAATTTAGATTATATATAGGATGTTCATTTCTCCCTCTTTTTTCCTCCTAAGATAACCCTCACTCTTGGAGTATCTCTTCCCCTCCTATGTCTATGGATTATAACATAGTTTACATCACACCTCAAGATGAATCAGGTAGATCTAATCCTTTTTATTCCTATTAATAAAATTCTTGTCTTCAATTATTTCAACATAATATGGGAGTAATTAACACTTATCTAACCAATAATCCCACTAATAATCCATATTCTAATAACCCTCCCCTAATACCAATTTGGGGAGTTTTCTTACAAACACCAACCCACAAAATTGATATGACTCAACTTCTTGCACAAGTCATATAAAAAATGAACATAATGAAAACTTCTAATGCCTCTCAAATTATGCAACTACAACATCATTTGATTAATATGGCTAATCAACCTTTACCTATCCATCCTCAAGCCAATCCCAATTTTATTCCTCCACCTCTTAGAGATGCCTCAAAAAATGTTATTCCTCAACCTATAATGAATAACAAAATATTCAAAATGAGCTTTTGTCTCCTTTCATTATATCTATTTATATTGGTAACATATCTCCAACTATCAATTGTGATGAGACTAAAGACCCTACATCCTCTAAGAGTGGATCTAAATTAATACTTTTTCCACAACTAAAATTTTAGTTAAAAATTTCACTAGTGATGTCTTGATATGGTACAACCAACTTCCCAAAATTCCATTTGGTAACTTGAGAATTTATTCAATCCTTTAGTCAAAGAGTTTCAACATAATGATCTTCCCAAAAATTGTCTTAGTCATTTCATCAATGCAAAGCAGTATCCCATTGAATTAGCTCATGATTTTATCAAATGATAGAAATCTCTTGCCTATAAAGCTGACCATAACATTACTAATGATAATTTGTTCAAACTCTTTATAACTACTTTAACTCCTCTTCAATATAAGGTTCAAAAAATTTCTCCCCAAACACATAATGAAGCTCTTGACCAAGATAAATGTCAAGACTTTCTCATGAAGCATTTTGAACCTAATACCAAATTCCTTAAAGGATCTTCTCAAACATCTACTAATGTTATCACCAATAATATTCCTCAAACCAAACCTATAGTTTCCAAATTTGACACTCCCTCATCTTTTCACATACCTCTCATTGTGTAGCAAATGAAATAATTCTTACCAACCTCCAAAATTTTTACTTATCCTAATAATCCACCTAAATGGTATGACCCTAATAAATTTTGTTGGTTCCACGTCAACATTGGTAATTCCCATAAATATTTTATAAGAATTATTAAATTTGTTGTGTCCTACATGCTTGGTGATTCCTTTAATCATGAAGCCATGATCAACCTTTGTCATCAAGAGTATAATACTGCTTCTAAAAAATGACAAGTTTCCAAATATTCTTCCTCCAATAACCAAAAATCATTTCCCATAGCTAATAATCAACAAAATACCAAGGATTTTTGTGTTATTGATGGCAATTATGACTAATATTATAAAAATTCTCAATATATTAACACAGCTAAGCTTAATTATCATAGAAAGCCAACTCACAAAGATCCTATCACAAAACCTAAGAAACCATCTTTGGAGGAACAACTTCTCAAATATAGTTAAACCACTAATATATATTTGGAAGCCCATGAAGAACAACCTCTTCTTTCCAAACCCCCAATAACTTCCATCCCTTCAAAATCTACTTTACCTTCTAAAACTCATATTGGTTATTCTTTTAAATCCCATTGGAACTCTCTATAAGAACTTAACTCCATGCCTTGAAAAATTTAACTTATGGAGTTAGTTCATACTTCCCTTTATCATCACAAATTCCTTATACAAAAATTATAAGAAATCGAAGATCCATCTACTATAGATGAAGAACCACCCTCTGTGAGCCTCAACCAACCAACATGCATACCATTGAAACCATTTATTCTTATTTTAAGCCTTATATTGAATTTTTTGAAGAGGACATGATTAATTATGAAATACTTTTTGCACCAATGATCCACCACTATTCATTAAAATGGCCATTAACACTACCCTTATCTATAAATTTTTAGTTGACAAAGGATCTAGTATTAATGTGACATATTTTTGGCTCATCCAATAACTTGGTTATAATAAGGATCATCTCAAGAAAATATTCCTTACTTGTCATGGATTTGATAAAACTATTCAAAATCCACTTGGTTTTATTTGGATTCTCTTAACAATCAGACCTAAGACTATTCAAACTAAAATTATGGTCCTTGATGTTCCCCTATCTTGTAACATACTCCGTGGTCACCCTTGGACTCATAAAATGATGGAAATAATTTATTTTGGTATCCAATGAATCAAATTCTTACATAATTGCAAATGGTATAAGTATGAGGTTGATCTTAACCCTTAGAGTATTTAACTTCCTAATCCCAAATCTCAATATTGCATTCCGACCATTCCTACCATCAATAGTTCTCCCTTACCTGAGTTCATCAACATCAATCTTGACTTAAAATTCACTCTTAATGATTTATATGATGATGAACCTAATGACTTACAACATACTTTCAACACTACCAAGCTAAATTATTATATCTCAGAGTGGCTTCCTCCTTTATTACTTCATGATCGTACTATTCCTCTCATTAATGAGACCACTAATCTTCCACCTCTATAAAATGATAAAGATACTTCTTTACCATAATATTCCTTCACATAAAATGATTATGGAGTGGCCAAATTTTTTCAAGATCCTCTCATCATGTCTCCCAAAAAATTTAGTAACATTAGGATTTCACCTTCTAAGACTCCCCCTAAATCTCAAGCATGTACCATTTATCTAGCCCATGATGATATCTACATAATGGCCCAATCTCAATCTTGAGTCTTATATGTTCAAAATTATTAGAAAATTTTAGCTCAAGTACATGCTTTTAATTAGGATTTTCATACCATTTCTATGAATATTAAATTATATACCAAAGGTCATGTGCCTCTTGTTAATTTTTCACTTCTTGATACTCCTTGGGTGGTAGAAAAAATCATAATTTCTAAACCTCTAGATATTATTACATATTATTTACCACCTATATATCCCATTATTACATCTGATCCTTCCCCTATCAAAAAAACTAATGACACACCAATCCCATCCAATTCATCTACTTCTACTCCCAAGATTACATTAGATGCCAAGGCCACCAATGTCCATCAGATACATTCTAAATATGATTTCCATGGTAATCAAATTATTTATATTTAATTATATGTTGATTATTATGGTCCTCTTCCCACTTTGCCTAGTGATGAAGTTATTCTTAAATTAATTCATGCCTGAGAACCTCAACTTCCTCGATAACATCACAAACTTGGGAATTTTAAAAATGAAGACCCTTATTTTAACAACCTCATTGCTAGCATTGATCCTAAAACTAATCCAATTTATTATTTACATAATGCACAATACCATTTCCAAGATGTAAATGCTATGTTTATCAAAGAAACTACTCACATTGAATATGGTACTCCATCATTCCCTTGACCAATTACTATCTCTCACAAACTCTCACCTATAGAACCTAATAACTTTAGCTTATTTTTTAATAAATATCATGAGATTTTTTCTTGTTCCTATGAGGACATGCTTGGTATTGATCCTATCATTGTGGTGCATAACATCATCACTTATCCTGATGCCAAACCTATACATCAAAAGTGGTGACAATTTCCACATGAGGTTTACACCTTATGTCACAAAAAACTTATCAAACTTCTTAATGTTAAATTTATTAAACCAGTGGATTATTCTAAAAGGGTGTCTAACATAGTTACCATTTATAAAAAGGTTACTATGGTCATTTAAATTTGCATTTGCATTTATTTCTATAATCTTAATCTCACTTGTCTCAAGGATAATTTATATTTACCTTCAATAGATTCCATTATTGATTTCATAGATGAATATGAAATTTTAACTCTTATGGATGGCTTCTTAGGCTACAATCAAATTCACATTGCTCCCATGGACCAAAATAAGACAAATTTCACCATAGAATAGGGTACCTATTGCTATGTTAAAATGCCCTTTGACCTCAAAAATGTTAGAGGTACTTATCAATGATCAATGACTCATATCTTTCATGATATTATCCACAAAATTTTACAAAACAATGTGGATGACCTCATTGCTAAGTCTAAAATTTACAAGACTCATCTTTTTGATCTTATCATCATCTTCAACAATCTTCTAAAACATAAAGTTAGACTAAATCTTTACAAATATGTCTTTAGTGTCATATCTAAAAAAAATAGAATTCTTAGTCTCTCTTTGTGGCATCGATGTTGACCCTACTAAAATTATTGCTATCATCAACATGCCCATCCCTTGATCTATTCTAAAAATTTGCACTTATCTCAATAAACTTGAGACAATTATACAATTCATCCCCAAAATGGCATACCATATCCATTCCATCAATTCTCTTCTTAAGAAAGGTAATGCTTTATAATGGATGTATCCTTGTCAAAAAGACTTTGATAACATGAAATAATCATTTCTTCACCTACTTACTCTTTGTCTTCCTTCAAATTATCAACCTTTAATATTGTATACCTCTTCCACACTCATATCAGTTGGGGTAATGCTTACCCAATAAGATGATACCAAAAGAGAGTACGTTATCTACTATATCAGCCAAGGTCTAATCAATTATGATAAATATTATATAAAATTTGAATGTGATTACCTCAACATATATTTTGTAATTGAAAAGATATAACATTACATGTTTTATTAGACCACTTATGTTATCATTCATTTTGATCCCCTTCATCACTTCTTCTTCAAAGCCTTTCTTCCTAGAGATAGAATTGGAAAATGGATGGTCCTCCTCATAGAATTTAATCTCTGAACTGTTACCTAAAAAGTTATCAAAGGATAAATCATAGATGATCAACTTGTTGCAGCTCTTGTGCTCACTATTGATGACCTTCAAGATAACCTTCCTGATGACAATATTCTCTATATTGAATGTCTCAATCAAGCCATATCTATTAAATATTACTTCCATAAATTCACTACCTATTTAGAATAAAGTAATCTCAATTAATCTACTATCCTCCTTGATACTACTAAAACAAAATTAGTTATCGAAGAACTTTTTGAAATTAATATCAATTTACATGAGGATACTTGGACCTTTCATTCTGATGGTGTTAAATAGCTTTAAGGAGCTGGGGAAGGTTGTATTATTATGATCCCTCTTGTAAAATCACCTTTTTATATTTTTTCTTAACATTCAATGTCACTAATAACATGGTTGAGTATGAATATTTAATCTTAACCATAAAATCTGCTCTTGATTTAGATATCTAATATCTACATGTCTTAAGTGATTCCCAACTCATTTTGCATCAATTCAATGGTTATTAGCAATGTAAAAGTGAGAATATCATTACTTGTCATCATATTTCAACTACTCCCACCAAATATTTCATTTCTTTCAGAATCGAGCCTATCCCTCAAGATCAAAATTCTATTAATGATTCCCATGCTTCTTTAGCATCTCTTTCCCATCCACACTAAGTTCTTTCTGATCCTTCGTTTATTATCCAAGTAATAAAATATCCATCTTATATTTTACACCAAGATTCACTAATCTACCACATTAAGGCTGTCACCATTTGATGAATCCTATGTTACAAATACATTATTCAATTTCTAGAACATTAAGCTTATCCTCCCAATTTAGACTCTCATGAAAACACTCGCATTTTTAAACAATCTTTTAAGTATGTATTTAGATATTAACATCCTTTATTTTTGAAATGTTGAAGGTAACTTATCCATTATGATATGTAAGATGAGGTTCTTCCTCTTCTTAAATAATCAAATGGGGGAATTTATAGTGGACACTATAGCAGACATGTTATATCCCATAAATGCCTATGTATGGGATAATTTTGGCCTACTCTTGAAAAGGATGCCATAAAATTTGTTAAAAAGTGTACTCCTTTATAACTTCATGATGATTTAATTTATTCACCTCTAGTTAAGATTTAAACTATATAATCTCCCTGGTCATTCTCCATGTGGGGATTAGATCTCATAGATTAATTACCTTGCTCTCAAGATGGGCATGTCTTTATAATCATAGCTATCAAATATTTCACCAAGTAGGTTGAGGCCATGACCCTTATCAATGTAAATAGTACCACCATCTCCAAATTCATCCCTAATCAAATCATTTTCCACTTTCATGTCTCTCATACTATCAGTTCAGATAATGGTGGTAATTTTAAAAATAAGGATGTCAAATAGCTTTGTGTTAAATTTAAAATCAATCAAAAAATTTCCATACCCTATCATCCACAATTAAATGGCAAAGATAAGTCCACAAACAAAATTCTTAATAAAATTATTCAAAAGATAATTCAAGAAACCCACATATATTGGCACCTTCATCTCTATCTTTCTCTTTGGGACTATCAAACTAGCATATGTACTACCACTAGGGTAATGTCATTCTCTCTAATATATGGTTCTGAGTCAGTCCTTCCATTAGAATTTGAGATTCCCTCTCTTGATATATCTCTTCATGGTATCATACTTGATGAATAATTACATGAATATCACCTTCATGCTCTCAATTTTTTTGATGAACACCATTTTTCTACTTTACAACACAATCAATAATATAAGTCCCGTATTGCCAAACAACATAATAAATGAGTTAAAGTTCACACATTTAATGTTGGTGATATTATCCTTAAATTGGAATACACTCATGACAAAAAAGGTAAATATAACTAAAAATAGTGGGGCCCTTATTTAGTTAAAGATATTCTTGGTCCAAGTACCTATCGCTTTCAAACTAATAAAGGCCATATTTTCAAAGAGCCCACCAATGCACAATTCTTAAAGAAGTATTTTGCCTAATATTTCCCTTCTTTTTATGCTTTCTATATGTTATCTATATAACACTTTTTGTAGGTTATTTACAAGGTCTTACCCTATATAATAGTTCTTTATTTTCACAAACCTTAGTCCTTCCATTTTTGGTCTTTTGGTTTCCCCTTTTCTCATGAGTTTCATTGTAAAACTATGGATAAGACCCAGTCTTCCTTAAGATGTAATTTTATCCTCTTTGTTGTCATATTTTTTACACACTTTTTGATAACCCTTGGGTTTATCTTTTATGATTGGTAGTGTAAAACCATGGATAGTACCTGGCCTTCCTCATAGATACCATTTTTTCTTACCTCATTTATTTTAAGCATGCTTTGTATACCCTCATGGGTTTCTCTTTTATGATTTACAATGTAAGACCATGGATAGGACATGGCCTTCCTCACAAAATCACCATCTTTTCATTACTTTTCTAGAATGTGTTTTATATTGTGTACGAGTTCTTTATCCCTTATTCTCAGCTTTAGATTTTACTTCTTTTGGTAGATGGAATTTGAACAACAATATGTTTTAACATGTTTTCATCTATTTCCCTCATTATTATGATAAGGAATCACATTTTACTATCATTTTATCCTTTCTTTTCCCTTTGTCACATTTTTTATGATTTACAATAATTAAAATTATTTCATGTTTCATTCCTCTTAGTTTCCTTTTCTTTCACCCCACATTGGATAAAATAAGGTCAAAGTCAAAATAACACTTTTATTTTACCTAGATTTATGATACTCCTAGACACCATGTTCTCTAAAGTTCTCTCTTAGAAACCAAGTCCCAAGTATTCAAATGAAAGTCATCTTCAACACCCATGTTTGGTTTTTCAAATCCATATGGAGGAGGGATAGAAAAATACATCAAGAAAGTTAAAAGTGAAATTATTTGAAATAAAAGGCAATGATATACAAAAAGCAAAATATAAATATCAAGAAGTCAATATCACACCAAAATACATGATTACAAGCACATCTCCTATCTCCAATTGAAGTTACAAGTCCATAGTTGGCCTCACAATAGAGCCAAGGTCTATCAGAGTGCGGTAGGCCAATAGATTGGAATAAGAGAATTAAACAAACTATATGGTGCTACCTACTTTATCACTCAAGTACCTAATCTTCATAGTAGACCAACGGTTTTGTAAGGGGTCCTAAGGAATGGGTAACATGTTGTGGAAAGGTAGGTCCATTTTAATTCTCATTCATATAGACTTTATGGGATGATCTATATACTTCATTTGTTGACCTAAGATTTATGTGGCTAAAATAATTTCTTTAGAGTCCTTAATCTTTAAAGTCCTCTTGTTTTGAAAAACCTAATTTGAGTGTCTTAACTTTGATAAAGAGTTCCTCTACCTTGATTTTTCTTTCATTTTCCCCTTTACCCATATCATTTCCTCCCCTTGCTGTGAAAATTGTGATTCTAAATATATTTTCCCTTGCTTTATACTTCCCCCTTCTTCACATCTTAAAAACATATTAGCACTACTTTGTTTCAGTTTTATCTATCCTTAAGAATAAAAAAATATTCTTGAGTAACTAGGATTATTTTCTTTACACCATGGTTCTAAATTTATAGACATGTTTTACTTTCTTTTACCATTTTTCATTGTTATACCACCCTTTTTTTGGACACCTGAGTCTATTTCTATTTTCATGTACTTTTTCCTTTATTGAGTAAGGCTAGCTTGTTACTTCTCACTCCCTAATGTTTTTCTCTCTTTTATGCATATTTTCCATTGATTATTAAGTAAGGATTGTTATTGCTTACTCATCAATGTTGTTTTACCATTTTTCTTGCCCATATTTGTTTAAGGATTGTTACTACTTTTACATTGATGTTTGATTACCATCCTTTTGACATGTATCCTTGGTTTGACTCGGTGAGTTTTCCATTCTTATTTAAGGTTTACTTTTTTGAATATTTTGATATTTAGTACCCTTGGCTTTTTTATTACCCAATTTACTCTAAATTTTGACTTGGTCATTTGGTCTAACATATCACTTGTCACCCCATCTTGCCAAATTTCCAAGTATATCCCATCCACATAACACCAGTTAACTTGGATTTCCTACATTTGTTTGTTTTTTCTCTTTAGTTTTGTTTTCTTTGGTTTGTCAAAACTAATCTCTGCACCCTATACAATCAAAACTAAAAACATAGCAGATAATGATCTAGTGATAAAGGTAAGTCAAGGTATGCGTCGCATTTACTTTTTTATTTATTTCCTTTTCAATCATTTACTTTTAATTATTTTTTATTTAAAATACTATAATTTTTTTAGCTTTAGTTTTATGTGTTACTATGTTCTTTCTTGAAGCACCATCCCTTATTTCACCTGCATGACACATGATGAGCTTTGAGTGGGGCATATGTATACACATCATATTTTCAAACTTTATCAATTATTTATTTCTTATATATTGTACGAACACATCGAATCTCAATCTCTCTGAGTTCACACCCTAAGGGGTACACTAGGAAAGGGGTAGATAGACCATTAGTGCTTTGCTAGATTTTTATCCCTTATTGCCACTTATTACAAATCCAAATAGCTCCTAAAAAATTCCCCTAAGATATTAATCCTATTTTTCACACTCCTCTAGTATTTTACCACCTTTCATACACCTTTTCCTAACCTAAAATCTCTTTTGAAAGTTTTCATGACTAGGTCGACTAGGTTGATTTTGTACTCTTATTGGTGAAACTCATTTAGGGTCTAGGTCATCTCTTGGTCGACCTAGCTCGTGATTTAGTGAATTTTTTACCAATAATGATACTAGGTTGATTGGATCAACCTTATTGAATGAAACTTTTAGAAGGGTTTAGGGTTAGATCTACCTATATAAACACATCCATTTTAGCATTATTAGATAGACATCAAGATTTTTTATTCATTTGCAATTCTTGATAATCTGTTCTTCTACCATTATACTTGTGGAGTCTTAGCTTAGGGTTTCTACTTAGAGATTTTAATCTTGTAGAGAAGTCTTGCATGGTTTGGACTTTTTTAGTGATCTTTACAAACCACAACAACCACTTGTGAATCCCCTTTGGCCAAGGGAGAGATTGAGTCTCAACAGATTCATCTTTCAAGTAAGTATTCTCTAACTTTTCTCCTTTCCTTAGTAGATAGAAGTAGCATAAGTATTGGTTTTTGAATAATATTACTCTTCTTTTTCATGCATTAGGTTTTTATTCATACATAGATTAATTAATATTTTCTTATGAATGTCTATTTCAATTTTTTTACTAACCCCCATATTGTGCCACAAGCTTTAGTGAACACTAGATTAATTTTTTGTGATTTACTTGTTATTAGTATAGTGAATATGAAAACATAGGAATTAGTTAGGGTTATTACATGATTTTTCTTGACTGGAGGCTTTGAATCCCTCCTTAGTATTATTATTGTGGTAAGAAATCCCATAATTGGGTCTAACAAATCCACATATTGGTCATGTTCTTGATTATCTAATATATCCCCAATCGAAAGTGTAAGTAGAATATATCTTCTTTGAGTTAGGATTGATTTATGGTTCTGATGCATTTCTGATAGCATACACTTTTGTTGAGGTGCTTGTAAGTTATTCAATAGGCCCATAGAACTATAGACACCTCATCATCCCGATCAATGCATCCAATATTACATATCTTTATGAGGGTTAAGTCTAAGATTTTGTAGAACACCTCAATAGTGTCATTTACCTAGGGATGATATAGCATTGTCTTATGATGGGATATCATAAATTCAACTAATAATACTTGGATAGTCTCATTTAATAAGTACATACCATAGTCACTGTTAAAACTCAATGGATAGTCAAACCTTGTAATAATATTTTCCTAGATGAAGTGCATTACAGTTACTGCAGTACAATCATGTGTTGGCATAGCTTCAACCTAGTGAGTGAGATAATAAATTATTTTGATAACATAACATGAACCAGTACATCATTTGGATAAGTTTATGGGGAAAATAAATTCAATGGCCCATTTCTAAAATGGTTCCTATGGTATAATAGGATGTAATGGAATTGCATCCCGATGATTGGCTTTCCCCACATGTTAGTAAATATCACATTGATGTGTTGTAACTTTATATCTTGGAAAATTTTAGGCCACCATAAAGTGGTTAACAAAACTTTATGCACAATAGCCTCATTGGAATAATATCCTCCAATAATACCTTCATGTAATTTATGGAGCACATCAGGGTACTCATGTTTCATGACACATCATCAAATGACTTCATCCCAACCAAGCTTATAGAGGTCACCTCCAATGAGTTGGAATAGAGTAGTGTGGATGACTAGTTGATTCTTAGCCTACATAATTAAATGATATAGAGATATGCAAGATACAAAATAGATACATGTTATGTAGGTCATCCTTGATGGTGTACTTCGGTTCACTAGAATCAATTCTTAAGAGATGGTCAGGATCGTAATTAGCCTTATTAGGATTTACCATGATAAAAAACTAGAATTATTGGTATAACATGATCTAGTGGCAAATGAAACCATGAAAATGGGTTTATTAACCAGATACTTCAATGCTTCATGGTCTATGAAGAACACAAAAGGATTCACCAATATATATTGTCAAAAAATTTGTAGAGAATAAACCATAGAGAATGCCTCATACTCTATGGTGGTATAGTTCTTCTTAGCCAGAGTAAGCTTTTTATTTTTAAAGTAAATAGGGTGATATTGATTACCCTCTCCAAGATGCACAAGTATTACACTGATGGCCATACTAAAAGAATCAACATAAACATAGAATGATTTAGTCCAATCAAGGAACTAGAGAATCGGTGTAGTGATGAACTTACCTTTCAAGGCTACAAAAGCTTCTTGGCATGAGCAGTTCCAAATGAAATGTTCATTGTATTTTAAGAGATCCTTTAATGGTGTTTCAATCCTTGAATATCCCTAGATAAATTTCCTATAGTACCCAGTATGAACTAGAAAGGAACAAACCTCTCATTGGGTAGTTGGCATTGGAAAATAAAGAATGAAGAAAATCTTAGTAAGGCTCACTAGAATTCCATCTTGACATATGTTGGGGATCAACCAATAATGTTGATTACTATATGAAAGCAATTAAATGCGAAATTAAAACATAAAGATAAGTAACTAGAATCAGAAATAGCAAAGAATAAGAGATACAAGAAACCACCCTAAAAACTTGTATTAAACTCTTTACAAAAGGAATAAAATTGAAGAAACTTATTTTCTTCCACACCTCTCTCAGATGTATAGATCTCTTTCTATATATCTTTCCCTCAAGAGCTCTCTCTCTCAATTACAATCAATTCCAATAACCTGGATTGATACACATATAAAATACTGTACTGTACTTGTCCAATTCCAATAAGCTATGAAGATCTAATCCTATATATAATATTAGGAAACATGAGCATATAATTACAGCCATTAGATGCACCTCTTAATCAAGGGCTCTAAACAGTATTACTTAAAATAGAGATGCAGACTTAAGACTATCACTTAATCCTATCATGCAAACATTCTGTTTTGTCCACGAAAATAGCATTCTGGATGCACAAGTGACCGACGTCAGTCCCTGCCTATCTACACCTGACCGACGTCGGCTGAACATAACCAATGCCAGCATCTCCCAGTCAACTCCTGACTGACGTCGGTCGCTCCTGACCGATGCCGATGACTGTGTAACACCAACAACCTACAAAATACTCATTTGGTGAAGCTTTTAGCTCCACACCTTAACAATCTCCCACTTGGAGATAAACAGATGCACCAGTACCTATACAACAACATCTTCTAGCTCCTCCATCTTCAAAATCAATCATGAAGACCAACAAAATTTGAATGAAGATTCAACTTCTCCTTTGTTATCGGCTTAGTTAACATATCAGTAGGGTTCTTATCTGTATGGATCTTCTCCAGCTTCAACTCACCATCCTCCAATACCTATCTAATGAAGAGGTACCTAAGCTGTATATGCTTTGTTCTTGAATGAAAGGCTAAATTCTTAGCCAAATGAATTACACTCTGACTATCACTGTATAATTTGTAACTCTCTTGCTCCTTTCCAAGTTCTTCCATGAACCATGTCATCCATATCATCTCTTTGCTAGCCTCTGTGACTGCAATATATTCTACTTCTGTAGTTGACAAGGCAACAACCTTCTGCAACTTTGATATCCAGCTAACCATCATTCCACCAACAGTGAAAACATATCCTGTGGTGCTTCTCCTGCCATCCAAATCACCTACCATATCTGAATCTACATAACCATGTAGAGAACTATCTGAACCTCCATAGAAAAAATGCCTACTGCTGGTCCCTCTTAGATATCTAAGGATCCACTGAACTGCTTTCCAATGCTCCTTCCCTGGATTGGCCATATACTTACAACTCCCACTGCTTGGGCAATATCCGGTCTAGTACAAACCATTGCATACATTAAGCTGCCTACTACGAAAGCATATGGAACTCTACTCATGTACTCTACCTCATCATGTGAATTAGGACATTGTTCTTTACTCAATTTAAAATGTCCAGCCAAAGGTGTGCTTATCGGTTTTGCATCCTGCATATTGAACCATTTCAACACCTTGTTCACATAATCCTCTTGAGACAAAATCAACCTATGATTTTTCCTGTCTCTCTTAATACTCATGCCAAGGATTTTCTTTGCTACTCCCAAATCCTTAATGGCAAATGTGTGAGCTAATTTCACCTTAAGCTCAGAGATATCTTGCATGTGTGATCCTGCAACCAACATATCATCTACATACAACAATAGAATAATATATCTACCATTATCTAATCTCTTAAAATACACACAATGGTCATATTGACACCTACTATAGCCTTGCTCAGTCATAAACCTGTCAAATCTCAAATACCATTGTCTAGGAGCTTGCTTGAGGCCATACAAGCTTTTCTTCAATCTGCACACTAGCTTTTCCTTACCTTTGACCTCAAATCCTTCCGACTGTTCCATATATATTTCCTCATCCAAATCTCCATGAAGAAATGTTGTCTTAACATCAATCTGCTCAAGATGCAAATCCTCAATAGCAACTAAAGACAATACAGTCCGTATATAAGTCATTTTAACAACAGGAGAAAAAATCTCACCAAAATCAATACCTAGTTTTTGTGCAAATCCTTTCACTACCAACCTGGCCTTATATCTCATCTGTCCATTCTCACCTTCCTTTAGTCTATAGATCCATCTGTTCTTCAATGTCTTCTTCCCTGCTGGCAACTCAACCAAATCCCATGTTTGGTTCTCTTTCAAGGAATCAATTTCTTCATTCATGCCTAGCTCCCACTGATTCTTGGATTCCAACTGTATTGCTTCATCAAAACTCTCTAGTTCTCCACCATCAGTAAGTAATAAACAAAATAATGAAGGGGAATATCAAATTATAGGTTTACTTACCCTTTCTGACCTCCTAATGGACATTTGAGACTCATCCACAACACGTTGTCCACCCAAATTCTCTGACAGTGACCGACCTCGATCACCTCCAGGCCTGTAATTGGCCGATGTCAGTTCTGCCTGACCGACGTCAGTTCTTGCCTGATCAACGTCGGTCACTATCTGACTGACATTAGTTCCTATATTATTGACATCGATTCCTACCTAATTGACATCAGTCTCTATGTTTTCCTGTCTGTGATTAATTTTTCTTGCAAGCTCATTTTAGACCATCACTTCATCCAATTCTCCATTGCTCTACCCAGATTGATTTAGCTTCTTGCGCTGATCACTATACATCACTTTTTCATTGAAAACAACATCATGGCTCCTAATTATCTTGTTAGTTCTTAGATTCCAAAACCTGAATCCAAAATCATCAGAGCCATAGCCAATAAATATGCACCTCATAGACTTAGCATCTAGCTTCTTTCTATTTTCCTTATCAACGTGCACAAAGGCTTCAAAACCAAAAATTTTGAGAAATGAGAGATCTACCTTTTTACCTATCCATGCCTCTTCTATAATTCCACCATCTAGAGCTGTAGAGGGTCCTTTGTTAATCAGGTACACTACAGTATCCATAGCTTCTACCCAAAAATCTAAGGGCAAACCAACATGCAATCTCATACACCGTGCACGCTCCATTACTATTCTGTTCATCCTTTCAACAACTCCATTTTGTTGAGGTGTCCTTGGAACTATCCTTTGCCTATGTATTCCATGCATATAACAATACCAATTGAACTTATAGCTACAGAACTCACCACCATTGTCAAATCTTAGGCACTTCAATCTTTTGCCTGTTTCATTCTCAACCATAGCTTTCCAAATCTTAAAAGTGTCAAAAACATTATATTTATTCTTTATATAATAGACCCATACCTTTCTTGTAGCATCATCTATGAAAGAAACATAGTACCGTGATCCTATAATAGAAGCAACTTGAGCTGGTCCCCACACGTCTGTGTGAACAAGCTACAACTTGTGCTTCTTCTTTGTTGACCCAGTCTTAAGAAAACTCACCCTCTTCTATTTTACAAACACATAATGCTCACAAAAATCTAGATCTATGCTTTTCAAATCTGAAAGCTTACCTTTTGACTTAAGAATAGACATTCCCTTCTCACTCATGTGGCCGAGCCTAGAGTGCCACAACTTTGTATCCACATCTGAAGTAGATAATACAGAAGGAGAATTATTAGTAACACAATTACATAAATAGAGAGTACCTACTCTCTTACCTCTAGCCATTACAAGTGCAACCTTGGTCACCTTCCAAGATTTAGCTGTGAGAGTTACTATACAACCCTCATCCCCTAACTTTCCTACAGAAATCAAATTCCTCTTCAAGCTGGGAACATGCATGACATCTCTCAACACCCATGTGTTTCCATTCTGCATTTTCAGCTGCACTTTTCCTTTGCCAACAATTTTACAAGGCTCATCATCCCCTAAATAAACTATTTCAAAATCTCCATGGACATAGTCACTAAAATATTCTCTATTAGGGGTTGCATGGAAAGATGCACCTGAATTTAAAACCCAAGATTATATATTATTATGCAAAGAGAATATAAGATCATCTTGTGCAATACCTGCAACTTTTGATTCTTCCTTACCTTCATGTTGATTGTCTTCTTTAGGCTTTGACTAGCAATCTTTGCTTATGTGCCCTATCTTTCCACAATTCTAGCATTGTGGCTTCCTACCATTTCTGGATTTGGATCTACCTCTCATCTTTGACTTAGATCTTGATCTCCCTTTCTTGCCCTTCTCTTTTTGCCTTCCCCTTCTCTCAAAACTTAAAGTGTTCCATGATGTTTCCTCTGTGCTTTTCCTACGAATTTCTTTATTCAAGATTACACTAACAACATCCTCTACTTTTAAAATATTTAAAGTAGATGCAGTATTACTAACTGCTATTACCAAGCTATGCTAGCTTTCAGGCAAAGAACATAATATTAAAAGAGCCTTAATTTCATCATCAAACACTATTTTGATTGAATTTAATTGATTTACAATTCCATGGAAATCATTTAGATGATTAGATACAGATCCACCTTCTTGCATTTGCAAATTAAATAACTACTTCATAAGATATACCTTATTTGAAGCTGAGGTTTTTTCATATAAATTTGCTAAAGTAGTCATTAACTCTACCGTTGACTTTGCCTGTGATAAATTAGATATCACAGTAGATGCCAGACTCAATCTTATAGATCCAAGAGCCTTTCTATCAAGAACTTCCCATTCTTCATCATCCATGTCTTTGGGCTTCTTTGAAACCCCACCTAACGGTAAGTATAGATCTTTCTGATACAGATAATCTTCTATCTACATTCTCCAATGTTGATAATTCTTGCCATTAAACTTCTCCATTCTCAATTTATTTTCTTCTGCCATTGCTTTCTCCCACTCAAACAGAAATCCCTGTGAGTAACCTATAATCAATACACACTAACCAGATCTGAAACACCTGTTAGTCAACCTAAGCTCTGATACCACTTGTTGGGGATCAACCAACAATGTTGATTACTATATGAAAGCAATTAAATGTAGAATTAAACCAAAAAGATAAGTAACTAGAATCAGAAATAGCAAAGAATAAGAGATACAAGAAACCATCCTAAAAACTTGTATTAAACTCTTTACAGAATGAATACAATTGAAGAAACTTTTTTTCTTCCACACCTCTC
Source organism: Torreya grandis (assembly GCA_037957365.1). Lineage (NCBI taxonomy): Eukaryota > Viridiplantae > Streptophyta > Pinopsida > Cupressales > Taxaceae > Torreya > Torreya grandis. The sequence continues at coordinate 931,363 of JARHVA010002152.1, read as the reverse complement.
TCAGATGTACAGATCTCTTTCTAGATCTCTTTCCCTCAAGAGCTCTCTCTCTCAATTACAATCAATTCCAACAACCTGGATTGATACACATATACAATACTGTATTGTACTTGTCCAATTCTAATAAGCTATGAAGATCTAATCATATATATAATATTAGGAAACATGAGCATACAATTACAGCCATTAGATACACCTCCTAATCAAGGGCTCTAAATAGTCTTACTTAAAATAGAGATGCAGAATTAAGACTATCACTTAATCCTATCATGCAAACATTCTGTTCTATCCACAAAAATAGCATTCTAGACGCATAGGTGACCAACGTCAGTCCCTGCCTGTCTGCACCTGACTGATGTCAACTGAACATAACTGATGTCGGCATCTCTTAGTCGACTCCTGACTGACATCGATCACTCCTGACTGATGTCGGTGACTGTGTAACACCAACAACCTACAAAATACTCATTTGGTGAAGCTTTTAGCTCTACACCTTAACAACATATAGTGTGACCAAGTAGAATGCCAAATGGAGTAGTAAAAAGACACTTCTTCAAGTTGAGAGAGATTTGAAGCATCTTAAAATACTCAAGCATAATCTTGAGATTGGAACATTGGTCTTTCACCAAGTCTTATATTGTCCATTCATCTAAATAAACTTGAAGGAACTTATGGATGAAGTCTTTAAAGACCTCAATAATTATTATAGGAAATACAGTGGGTGTGTTCTTTAACCTGAATGGCATGATAATATATGCAAAATACCTCCACTTGACGGTAAATGTAGTATTGTGTCTATTCTCCTCTATAATTTAGATCTAATGGTATTTTGAAAACCCATCTATGAAAGTGTAAATTTCACATCCAGTGACATCATTGAGGATTTATTCAATGAAAAGTATCAAGAAAGGATCAGTAATGCAAGTTGTATTAAGTATCTTATAGTTAACACAAATTTAGATGCATCATATTTTTTTATGATTATCACCATGTGTATGACCCACTCAAACTCATCAATATGATTAATAACTCTTACATGTAACATATTGTCAATTTCTTCTTTTACCCATGTATAAAAATTTTGATTCATTCGATAAGGCCATTTCCTCACTAGACGATCACCTTCAACCAGCTTGATATGCATTTTACCTAATGATGAGTGAATACCCTTCATTTCACTATAATTCCTAAGGAAGGCATCTTCATATTCCTTCATTTTCTCAAACACTTTAAATATTTTAATATCAGACTAGTAATTACCCATAATACACATCTTTGGTACTCCTTTGTGCCAATGTTTCATTACATGGTTTACAGTGGTTCCAAGTATGGGTGTTGTGTATCAAGAATTGTGTCATAATTTGTTCTAACACCATAGTCCATGGGTACATCCTAATGATTGGTCAACGGTTTAGGTAAATTAGATCCTTCACCTTCTTCAACATGGAACATGAGTTTTTGCTTACTTTTTCAAATTTATTCATGCAGTACATGATTGATGATTGGTCTTGGTGCAGAGGAGGATTGCTCAATTGAATCATTGAAATTCATCAATCATTATTATGACACACCATGTATGCTTTGTAGCTAGTATTTGATGGGACTAGGGTCACCAATAACTACTTGATGTATTTCTTGCATTATAATGCATAATCCATCCTTGGAGATGAATAAGATAACACCAAGACCATGTTATTCTTTATAAAATGCCAAAAATAGGTACTTAGATGTCACTCCTCATGAACATACCAAGCTCTAACCTAGGTTGTAAAATCATGAACCCATAGATATTCTGGTAAGAAAGATTCATCATCCAATCATAATGCCTCATATGCCTCTAGGTGAAGTTTTGTGGTTCAAGCTTCACTATAGCTAATAGTGCCTTGTACAAGGTTGTTATGGTAAAATCAATGATGTAAGGTATAACTTAATTAGTCCCAATAAATGATATATCCATGATGATTTTTCCACCACCTCATCATTATGTCACCAAAAATATGAACAAGTGATAGCATGTAATTAGCATCAGAGTCATAAAAGGCCTCTAGTCACTAGATAAAGTCACAGACTTCCATTTTCCAATGGAACTAAAAAGCTTCATCTAGTATTTCAAGCATCATATCTAAAATTGGTCCTCATGTGATTTTTATAGTGATATTACAAAAAAACCTATGGCACTTTTGGTACTGGCACAAAATATTTTCATAACTATTGATGGTACCACATACTCTCCCAGTAAAGTCATAGTCACTTTGTGCCTAGCAATCATAGGCATTACTTGTAGTATCTTAGAGGGACTATGTAGTGTCCATCAAAGTATACCATTAGGGTAGGATCATTATGTTCACTACCTTAAGTTATGACATTGTATATGTAAATAATATTACATCTGCAATAATAGGTTTAACATATAGGGGCCCATGTGCTTGGTCCAATAGGATGATGATGCATTGATCAGTATTTTCAAAGCTAATATATCTCTTCTTGAATCTTAAATTAGTGTTGTTATCATAAATATAAGAATGACCTAATAGGGTTATGAATTCATCAACCTCAACCAATTATATAACTTCAAAGTTAACTTTGAAAGGTACCCCAAGGATACCTAGAGTTATAATTTTAAGAATTTTGATCAGTAGAGCAAAGGTCTTATTGGCCATGAAAAATACATGAGGTAAGGGTTGTAAGGCTGGGATATCCATTTTTTTCCATGCATCCTTTATGATTACATTGACCTTAGCACTAGTGTTGACTAAAATTTCTCAGATCACCCATCCATTGATGGTAGCATTCACCAATATTTCTTTATCTTCTTATGGGCTAAGAGGAAAAAGAGTATCTTGTCATAGATCATGGTTTAATTGATGATCTTTATTTGGCCTTGGCATCTAATGTTTAAGATAATTACTTAAATATAGGATAATATTCTCATCCAAAAATCACTTATAAAGCTCTTAGAATTCATCTTGTGTTATATCTTGATGTTTTATGGCCTTCTACATATCAGCACATTGGGTCGCATCATGGTCCTTAAGAAATTGAATTTCCCCTTGTAATTCCCATATAAAATTCATAGTATCTAGGATTAGTTATTTCTATTTTTGAGCATCAGGATACCTAATTATATGAGTATATTCATTTTGTACCCTCTTAATGGGTTAAATGGATGTAAACTATGACTGTTCAACACTTTGCATTATATTGTGAACCTATTGGGCCATCAGAGTGTTAGAGTGTGGTCATCAGTGTGGCTTCTCAATGTGTATCATGCTATCACCCTTTTAATTTATTTCTTTTTTGATAGATATGTATAAGTAAGGACATTCATCTAACTAGTGCTCTTTTTTTTAAATATCACATGTTGGATATATTGGGCAGTCTTGCTAGTAGTGATTTGAAGAACCACATTTATAGCACATTTATGGTGAAAAATGTCCACCTCATCATCCTCATCCTCAGCCTCATCTACAATACCCACAATTCTCTTGAGTGTTTGAAATATAATATTGACACGTACCATGCACATCATGAATATCATTGATGAGATGGAAATCATTAGTTTCATGGGTATATGCATCACATATATTATAGTAATCAGACACTTTATATTGTGTGGCCCATTATAATAAAGGATAAGAGTGAACATTGTGATATTTATAGAAAATTTCATAGAGATACTTTAGTATAATGTGAATGTTTTTATGAGGACAATTATTTCTATTATGAACCTGAAACTCACAACCGATACACCATAGGCCATTACTAGTGTCATCAGTATTGTTTGTAGTTAGATTTTCTAATTGTGATGCCATTGATGCTATTTAATCTTCCATAAATGCATTGATTCCAATATCGATACTACCAATAGCTTCAATGTTTAAAATAGATTCTAAGACCTCATGCTAGATGGTAAAGTTTATTTTAGATAATTTCCATCTAAAGGTAAGAAACAATCCTCCCAAAAACCATTAAGCATGTTAAGTGTCATTGATCGTGAATGAGAGCTTAGATAAGAGTGTCTTGAATTTTTCATCATACTCATGGGTACTTTTAGTTAGCTCTTGTTTTATATCCTTAAACATAGAAATACTTTGTTACTCAAACTATATAATATCAAACTCTTAGAGAAATGTTATCTTAATATGGTCATAATCAACTACTACTTGCTAAGGGTCATATTTCTCATACCATTTATGTGCTCTTTCTAGAAGTGTGACTATAAATTACATTGTTTTTTACTTAGATAAGGTTATACTACATGATTTCTATATAATTCCACACTTATGAACATGTTATACAAAATTATCCATGACTTGATATATCATTAAATGAAGTGTCATTTCATAATACATAGTAGGTGGTTGAGGTGCTTGTAATAGTGGCTATTAAGAACTTCTAAGTCCTCTTATTCTTAGGGGGAAGTCCACCATTTCCTCCTACACTACCTCCTAGTCCACTAGGTAATCCACCACCTATTCCACCTCCCACACCTATATTATTATCAAAAACACTGAATACATTAGGTGTTATAGTAGGTTGATTCACTATATTCAGGCCATTACTTTGCCCACTAATTAGGTTGGGTCCATCAGGCATACCAAATTGGGCCATGAAATAATCTTGAAATGGAAAAGAAATTATTAATATGCTATGGTCTAAAAATTATTTATCTAAAGGTTATCTTATACATTCCATCTCTAAATCTATGTTATTTTTATCCCAGTTATGGAAGATTAATTATCTAGCTCAAAAGTATGAGCTCACACTATGGTTGGGGAATTGGGTTGGTTCAATTTGGGTTCTTCAGTTTCCACTACCTAATTGGTTTTTCTTACATATTCTAAATTTGGCATTGGTTTAAATTCAAAAGTTTGAGAGTCCTTATGCTCTTTCACATCCCTAAAGATCCTAACAACACTTCTTGAGTCCTCACATCCCCTTCTAATTTTGTTTACACCTATAATATTTCATCAAGTTTCATCATATTTATGCTTTCACAACTCTCACTGACTAGATACCATTCTAAACCAACAATTATTCACAAACAGCCCTACATTCCCCTCATAACCATGTTGTTCATTCAAGAATTATTTTGTCCTTCCATAGGCAAAACTTCAAGTCTAGAGTAAATAAATAGGTTCTTCACTTCTGGTGGTAAATGCCTAATATACTGACCACATGGTTCTTAGAGAAACTAGAACTTCACTTCTTATGGATAAGAATAAGTGGTTATAATTTACTCCAATATGTATTTATTTAACACTCCTCTCCACCAAATATTATCTCATGTCCATGATACTCCTAAATGTGCCAAGGCCCTCTAAGGATCTATCATCCAAGTTGTCTTTCATCCAGAAAAAATTAATCAGTTTTGAGTATAGGCTATGATCCAAGCATGCAAATGAATAGGGACTTCCATAAATAAAGTTTCATATAAGGAACTATAGATATGTTGTTCAACCCGCACACATACAAAAATTCCTAGTTCAAGATATGGGACTACAAAGTTACCTTTGACACTAGTAAGCTATCATTCAATATTTTCTATATATAACCACTCAAGAATTTTCCATCACTATGAAATAATCACTATGGGTCTTGGTAATAGAACTAAAATGTTGGGTTATTTTTTATCTAAACCTTTCCCTAGACGTGTGATGAAGTAACTAGTTCCTAATAAGTTGACACATTGGCATTTCATGTAAGACTATGTTCTTGCATGCTCATTCAAAGCACACAATAAGAAACGGGTGCCCATAGATTTTGTCACATGATAATATACTCATCAAATATTGGTGCTTGAACATATATCATAATAAATGACTAAATAGAAAAAGAAATATATAAATGTGGACATAGTTTTAGTTAAGAGAATAAACATTATTAAGATAACAATTGCCATGATATTTAGAGTACTCATTACACATGTTCAGATAACATAGATTATATTCATTATATCCAAATGAGATACATAAGTTACATAAAAGATGAATTGGTAACTTAGTGATACAAATTAACTATAAACTATAGTTTAATATCAAGATTACAATGATTTACATGATTCCACTATTTAACACAATCAATCATTATACAACAATGTTCAATAGAATTAAAAATCTCTATACATGGGTATTTATACTTGGTTCTCCTCAACCAAGTTTTTACAACAATTATGACACCTCTAGTGACTAATTAATGATCTCTAGTGAACTGAGAGTCATGGAAGCTATCCACTTTGTTTTCCTAAAGACCCAAGCCTTCGTGCCTTTATATTTTCATTTATTTTTGGATCCTCATTACCAAGTGTCTATCTTCATGTGAGTTAGTGCCAAAATCATGTGTGATTGAATTTTTTTTTTACTTTAAAAATCACTTCTTAATTAGTTCCTACTTCCTTCACACTCCCCAAGTCTTTGATTGATATTTTGAGCCCCTCACTCTTAGGTTCACCATTTTTTATTCCTCCCCTCTAATTGGGTCTTCTTATGCCATAATCTCTTGTGCCATGGTCTTTCACATCATTTTCCTTATGTGTCATTATCAAAATACTTATCCAAAATTTGGGGTCTAATAATTGGTGCTTTATAGGATGGTTGTCCCTATACTACCACTTTTTATCTACATAACCATCGCCTAAAACATTTCCCTAAGCTTTGTCCCCTCTTTCTCACCATCCTCTAGTCATTTTATACTTTTATTAGGCCCTATCTAAACCTAAAATCCTTTTTAATAGTTTATGCTACACTATCAGCCCCATTGACCATGTAGTCTAATTGATAAAACTCATTTAGGGTCTAGGTCAGCCCCTAGCCAACCTAAACCAAGAACTAATTTGTTTTTTAATAATAATACAAAGTCAATTGGGTTGACCCTATTGGCTAAAATTTCAAAAAGGTTTAGGGTTTTAGATTCAATTGTGTGTGTGTGTGTTTATACACACACACACGCACGCACACGCATACATTCATTTCATTATTTATTTAAGAAGAGAAGAAGAAGAAGAATATATTATGCATCTACTTATCCACCATTCTACTTGAGGAGCATAACTTAGGGTTTTAATACTTTCTTTGAAAATATGGATCTTGTCTTGTGGAGAAGTCTTTTGGATACATAGATTAGTTTTGTAGCTTAAAGTTGACTTATCCTTGTTATCCTTACATACCACAATACTCTCTTCCAAATCACCTTGGCCAAAGGAGGATTGAGGCTCAATGGGTTCATCTTCAAATGTAAGTATTCCTAACTTTGTTCCTACTTTGTAAGAGTAGATAGATTAACATTTGTACTTCTCTTCCATGTGTTAGTATTTATTATACATTGACATGGGTATAGATATTCTATGTATATTTAGTTTTTATATTTATTACCCCCATTTTATGCCACAAAATTTGGTGAGCACTAGATTATATTTTTACTTTACTTATCATTTACTTAGTGAATATGAAAACATAAGACTTAGCTAGGGTTATTTCATGGTATTTCTTGACTAGAGACTTTGGAACCCTCTCTAGTGATGTTATTATGGTAAGAGATCCCTTGGTTAGGTCTATCAGATCCATCTTGGTCATGACCTCAAATATCTAATGTATCAATAATCAGAAGTGTGAGTAGGATTTATCTTCTCCAAGATAGGATTGATTTATAGATTAGTTTCATTTCCATTTACATACACAATCCTCGAAGACTTATAAGCCTATGGGTTTTCTACCTTTATTATAACCATAGTATCCAAATTTTGTACCACCATTTACTAAAGGGGAAACCCAAGGATATAAATAGATTAACATGTTATTCCCTACTCAATTACTAGGAACACTACCTTTGATTAGTATGCATTTTTCTTCTCCCAAAGTATAATCCCTTATGCATGAGATTCAATCTATTTAAACTAAGGTATTACATTTGGATCAAGGTGATTCAAAATATTATTATGCGCTTGATTCTCACACCTTCTTTCACACTTTTTTGAAAAATTATATAGTAGTATATTCTCTACCAACAAGTTTAATGGCACCCAAACTTACATTATATGATGGAAACGATAACCCTGAGTAGTATTTGAGAGCATTCCATTCAACATGTTTAGACTATGCATCTAATGATGCATTATTGACCAAGTTATTTTTGAGAAGTTTAAATGTATATGCTTTATAATGGTTGAGGACTTACCCCATCAAGTGGTCCATTCATTCAATCCCTTGGCTGATATATTTCTATCACATTTCTCAATCAATATCAGTGAGAATATTTTATATGCTCATATTTCCCAACTCAAATAGAAATTTAATGATCCTAATGTACAATATGTCTTAAAGTATAAGATAATGTTATCTAAAATGGCAAGTCCTATGGCAGACTAAGAACTCTAAGATATCTTCAAACAAAGCTTAATTTTGCCACTACATGAATCCATTATGTTAAATAAATCCCATCATTCACATATTTATGTCATACAATTAATTAAAGGGGAGTAAAATTATTGGCAATGAATAAGCTTAAGTCTGCAACCAATCCATTTACTAATATAAATTATCTAAGTAAGCCACCATACAATGTGAGGCTAAATAATAATAATAATAATAATAATAATAATAATAATAATAATAATAATAAATAGTGAATATAGTTTCAGAACCTACTCGTGTATTGTATTATCAACTCCTCCAAGGAAACAATTTACCAATCTACCAGAAGCTCCATATAAGGTCCTCAAAATTATATTAGAATACAATGTCATACCTATCCATCCCATTAAATATGTTTATGTAATTAAGCCTCTTCCAAAGGAATTTGACAAGAATGCCTTTGTGATTTTCATAAAGTACCATGGCACACTACTAACAGGTGTATCAATTTAAGACATGAGATTTAGGATTTGATAGATGCTAACATCATTGATGTATGCACACTTATAGACATTTTAAATTCAAAATAAAGTGAAATCAAACCAATGAAAATATTTAGTGACCCTTTTCCAAATCATATGATTCAAGATACATCAAAAACATTAGGATTACATTACACATATGATACACAGCCTTCATCAATTTCTTATCATTCTCCTAGAGAAGCACAACATACCTTAAATGGAATAATTGGTACATATCATACTTTAATAACATTTATGCCACTCATCACATTCTTAGAACATGAAATAGTTATTGATGACTCTGGTTTTCACTCTTTGTTCATTTTGAGCTCACATTGATCACAAACCTATTCAGAGTGTCATGGTCGATAATGGTTTAAGTGTGAATATGTGCACAATCTCTATCATCTTGGATATAAAAATGAGTATTTCCTTCCCATAATAATAGTATTAAAATTAATTAATGGTCATATTGAGATCTCCATTGGTGATATTACATTACCCTTATAGGTTAGTCTAACACATGTGGCCACTAGTTTTATAGTAGTACCTAGTGTAGGGGTCTTCAATATATTATTGGGGTCATATTAATTTAACATATTCATGAAATTTATTTTATACTTCATAGGTGTTTAAATTATATATTCTAATGAGTTCATCACAATTTGTGGTATCCCATATGAATACCCCCTACAATAGAAAGATATAGTTCCAATACAAAAAATTCTAGTTTAACCACCTAAAAGGGTTCAACCTACTCAGAAAGTTCAAATGAAATTTTATACCATTCTAAAGAAACCTATCCTTAAAATGTCACTTTAGTAGAGATTTTTCATAGATTCTATATAACCTCTCTCTACTCCACAATGTCCCAGATTGATATTATAGGGCACTAAGAGTGTTTCATATAGAATACCAACACAAAGTTTATACACTCCATGATGGGCTCCAAAAATACCTAGAGTTCATCATGATTAACAACATGCATAATATAGTATAAATCATCATCATGACAATGGAACTTATGGTACAAAGGGAAAGTAGTATTTAGATTCTAACTATAGCTCAGTTTAGTCACAATAATATGCCACTTCCCATTCACAAAACATCACCATTCCTATTATATAAAAAATTCCCTTCTAGAACTTATTAGTTAGTATTTATATTTATATTTCTCAGTTCATTTATGCAAAAATACAAAATAAAAATCAAATAATTCATAAATCAAGGAATATTTATGGTATGTGTAGTTTTTTGCATCATTTAATTTATGTTTCGTATACTCATTATTTCTCTATATATCTAGTTTATATCAAATATGATTCACAAGTGTACATGAGTGAATACATAACATATAGGTTATCATATCCACATACAGTTTCAAGTGATGACATTGTCTTAGACTCAAAATTGCATACATATAAAAGTGTTCTACCTAGATATTAATGCACTATGTTGTTATCTAATTCTGATAAACTCATCCTAGTGAACATATGATATCAATTCTCAAATCCAAACAAATCAAAAGCCTACTATAACTTGTTTATATCTTAAAAAAATCATTTAGGGTATGTTCTTACATATGTTATATCATTATTTGGCTATCCCTATTGTTCATAATTCACTTTAATACATTGCACAAATCTGTTATTAATACTCACATTCAAATTATTATCTTAATATATACCTAAGTTTTTGAATATAATACTATTGGAAATTATTAATATATATAAATTCCATTTATCTATTAATGTTTTTAGTTTTTTCATTCTTACTTCATGTCTTATGTGTGTTCAATTTTTTTGGATTATGGACATTTTAGCATGTCCTTGTTTCCATCTCTAATCCTTATTCTTGTCTACTTCTATGCATATGAGTTAAATTTGAATATGTCCCTTGTATGTGTCCCATTGGCCTACTCTTGCATGATTTTTGTGTACTCTTTATATGTGTGCATCATGGCCATGACATTTATTTTATCAATTTTTAATGTGATGATGGACATCATGCATCTTATTAGTTTTTTAATGCCATGATAGGTATCATGTATCCCTCTCTGAGTAGATCTATTTAGCTTTGGTATTTAGTTTTAGTCAATTTATCACTGAATGCTTAATTTCTAACTTCTATCTATACATGACACTATATATACTTGAATTTCCACATGCATCTTATATTAAAATTTATTTCTCAATTTATCAATGTTTCCATGCTCTCATATGTTATCATTATAACTTTAGATTTCAATCTTTGTTATAACATATTTTCACATAAATTTTTATTTTGAATTAAGTTATTACACATGATCCACAACTCACCTTAAAAGAGGGGGGAATATACATTGCCTTATCTTAAATAATAAGCTCTAATAGTATAGTACACAAACATAAAATTATAGTTTTTTTCTCATTTGATTACAAACCACTCCCATTATTTGCTTAGAAATTAGATCTAGACAACAATGCTTCATTTAGATATGGGCACAGGTTAGATATGTTCATGGAAGTGTGTCATTATCCCAAAAATCAAAAAATAATAGTTTCTATATTTATTATAATGTCACTTAATCTATAGATCAATTACAATATTGCTCAAAAATAAGTTTGAAGTTTGCACATAGGTTTGTCTCATATTTTGTTTAGTTTACATGCATCATGCATAATATGAATTCTATTATATGAAAAAGGATTTTACTTAGAAATTTACTTGATATTACTCACTTAAAAAATATATATACACCAAAATATCATATTTTTGGAATGTGCATAGCATACGACCACCTTCTTACTTAGTTTTTCACTAGTTTCACAAATAGAGTGGAAATACTTGTCATTCACTATGTTGTATACACAATACTCATATCATATTATCTTTTGCACTAGTTTTGTACCAAAAATGAACCTTAATATATCTACAACTATTGGTTCACATTTTTCACCACTTTTTACACCAAAAAAATCTATTGGAATTCATACAAGGATTTCAAGCTACTCTACCCACCTTGATTTATATAAGGATGAATTAAAGGCCAACTTGATTTTTTAAGCACACTCTCTTTTTAATGAGGATTAGGGAATGCATATTCTAACCCAAGTGCTTCAACAAATAATAAATCTCAAAGGGTCCTCCCCTCTTTAATCACTAATTTTACACCAGAAAACAAAATAGTTTGCATACCGAGTCAGGTGTATTCATTCCTTGTTATTAGATCTATAAATTTTATTGTATTTACTTATTTATTTTTATATTAAAGATTGATTTTATACATGTTTAATTTTAGGTTCTACATGAAGCATAATTTATCATTGTGGCCTATATTCAAGATTGTTCTTCATATGTAAGTTTAGCTATGCACTTTTTATTTTACTCTAGAACTTTCACTTTACTTCATTGATAGAATAAAAAGGGGTTAGATGTATACATAAATGAAAAATTATTGAAAAATTGATGTACTTGTGACCACTTTTTATAAAAACTTATCTCATGCTTGATTTCACGTCCCTTGACCATCCTTCTTTCATTTTTTATGTGGATCACATATTCCTCCTATCAACTAGTAATCTCAAAATATCCCTATTTATCATTCCAAATAGCCTAAACTCACGTTTAGACTCATCCACACTTCTAGTTTAGCTATCTATGATATTTAGAAAAGGCCACTCCTTTTAGACTATGTATCCCCTCGATATTGTCCAATTCTACCAACCATGTCATTCTACCAATTAACATCTAGATGTTCAAATTTAAATTCACCTAATAGGTTATATTGTATGTTTTTCAAGTCCAATTTAAAATAATTCCAAGATTAGAACTATAAATCTATATTTTATAAACATTATCCACTAGAGGCTCATATGATTGAAAAACACTAAAATACCTAACTACACATTGAGAAAAATGAACCTATTCTTCCCAATTTAGAGTCCACACAGCCCCAGTATTCTTGTAAAAAGTTTGAATACACCTCCAAGGTCATAAACTATTGCTAAAACATTTAATCACACTAGGATTATACCAATATTTAATATTTTGCACCAGTATTTCACACACTGCTATAACATGGGAGAACCATAGGGAGTTTGATCCCTCATTATAGTATTGATATTTAGGTAGTGAATACACACAATTTTTTTATAATTTTATCATATATTGATGTTTTATTTCTTGCAATAACCTATTGAGTTTTAATCTCTTTGAGTGCATGCCTTAAAGGGTGCACTAGGAAAAGGGTGGATAGACCTTTTATGATTCTCAATATTATTGGTCCCTAAATCATTACCTAAAACCACTACAAGTTACTTTTATCTAACTCCTTAAGAATTTAAAACCCTTTTATCCACTCATCTAAGTAATTCACCTTCCAAAATATCTATTGACTAAGCATACACCCATTTTCATCATTTTATTACTATGTCAATCTAGTTGATTTTATTAGATATTGAGTGCATGTTATGGAACTACATTGACCCAGCCATCCTAGTTTGAAACCTAACAACTATATTTACTACCAAACAAGATCAGCCTAGATAATCTTATCAATTAAATTTTTGAGAGGGTTTAGGGTCAATCGTTATCTATAAATATCCCTTTACTTCAATTCAATAAAGAGAAACATTCATTTTCACATGGTCACAGCTTGTAATTCTACTATGTCTACACTTGAGGATTTGTTTCTTAGGGTTTTACCTTGGAGGGAAATAAGATTGTCTTGTGTTAAAGTCTTGAATGTAAATTAGGATTTTTTTTGCCTAGATCTAATTTATATAGTGTGATCCTTACAAAGCCACAACAACCTATTTCAAAGCACCATTAGAGAAGGGAGAGATTGAGGCATGACAAATTCAATTCAAAGTAAGTATTCCTAACTTTTACTCTTTCATTTAGTAGATAGATATTTTACAAAAAATCAGATGAATGGTGTACTCTTTGCTTAGTTTACCTTTACATTAACTTGAGTAGAGTTATATTTACATGTTTTATTTTGTTTGTGTAAATATTTGCATTTGTGCCACAAGCTTTAGTGAACACTAGATTAGATTTATTTTATATTTTTTAAACCTATCTAAGGTTATTATATAATATCATTTTTAGAGGCTTTGGAACCCTCTTTTTTGATATTATGTAGTAATAAATCCTTTAATTAGGTTTAGAAAATTTGAATTGGTCATGCCCTAATATAAATAGCTATTCAATGAATCATTTGGTAAGATAACCTTCTTTTAATTTAGAATCTACTAAGTAGGATAAGTTACAAATCCATCTTAATTTATGTTATACATTCTAGTGAACCCAACATGAATCTAACACTTGTAATTTTTAATTTTTGAATTACAGTCAATTGGATCAAGCTTATTAATCTAATTTTATATTTTATGCACATTTTTTCAAATAGTTTAAGCCTATCAATCCTAGTATTTTCTCTATATATAGAATATTTCAACTAGATCGAATCTATCGATATAGTTCTATCTTTTATGTGTAGGTTTTCAACTTTGTCAACCTTATCAATCTAGTTATGTTCTATGTGCATAAGGTTTTTAGTTTCATCCAACAAGACTGAACTGATTAATCTATTCATTTACTTAACTAAATCAACCTAATAGATTTTATTCATTTTTTATTTTAGTTTTAACCAATTAAATCAATCTGATTGATCTAGTTTCATTTTCTTATTTTGTATCAATCTTATTTAAACTAGATCAACTGATTTGATTCTATTTAGTAACATTTTTGTTTACCTTTACAGGATCAAAAACTCACCTAGATGACCCAATCAAACAACAATTTACCATTCTCAAAAAAACTACTACATCAACTTGGTCAATCTTGTTCTATCTTTGAGGTTCAATCTAAACATATTAGTATTTTTGTTTTGTCAAGTTTTAAACAAATTTTATTTCCTATCTTTCAATTAAAATCCAAATCATGTACTCTACTTTTTAGTTCTATAAAATTGTACTCACATAGTCAATTAGATCAATCAACTCAATCTAGTTTTGTACCTATTTTTTTCCATCAAACTAATTTGACTCAATTAATTTTTTTTTGGGCCTATTTTGTAACAAACTGAGTCAACAATCTTGAATTTTTCTATATTTTTTTCCCAACTAGATTGGTCAACTCAATCTTATTATGTATAATTCAAATTTTTAGCATAAGCAAAGAAAATTCAACTCTATTTTCATAGTAATTACAATCACTAATTTTAACTACCTACTTAGTTATTTTCTTTCAAATATTTCAACTCACTTTTTGACAAACTTTAATTTTGCTTTGTTTTCATCTTTATTAGTTTTTTCCTAGAAACTATGTACTAGTAGTTTTAAAACTACTTAGCTACTATCATTAAAGGTTACATGATATTTTTTTTTTGGTCCTTGTCTATAATTTATAGATGTACTAATATGAGGGGATTTCTTTAATACACATAGCCATAATATAGAGCTAAACATGGTTTTTATATTCCACATACCTCATAGTATTTCAAAACACCTAGGATTTCTCTTTATATTAAACCTTAGGAATGCAACCATTTGTTTGATTGTATGGTGAATTGGTTAGTGGTTAGCACCCAGAATTTACTTCTAATTTACCCTTGAAACTGGTTTTATGGGCTATGGAAATGGCACTTTTTCATATTTATCACTCTAAAACATTAGGCTGACACTATCTAACAGACAAGCTAGTATCTTTGAAATCCTACATTATCAATTACAACCTTTAGTATAAATTCTTAACCTTATTTTTAGATAATTAGTAAACATTTAAATTACATTATTATTTCTTGATGTTTACCATTCTATTTTATATTACAAATTATATTAACCAATAATGATATAAGTTATGTGTTATGTGTTTCAACTAGGTTGACTAACTCAACTTAGTTACCTGTGTGCTCAAATTTATTTATTTATTTAAAACTAAATCATCCAACCTTAAGGTCTTTAAAAAAAATTCAAACTATAAAAATTGATCAACCAATTTTATCTAGTAGACTTTTATGTCATCCTATTTTTTCAACTAGACCAACCAGCTCAACTTAGTTTGTTTATAGACTTTTCTATTTTTTTATTTTTTCAACTAGATCAACCAGCTCAATCTAGTCTATTTATAAACTATTATATTTTCCTAATTTTTTGAACTAGATAAACCATCTCAACCTAGTCTATTTATACACTATTTTTCTTTCTTTATTTTTCAACTAGATTAACTAGATTGACCTATTTTATCTATATATTATTTTAATTTCTTGCTTTTTAAACTAGATCAACCAGTTTGACCTAGTCTATTTCCAATTTTTTTGTTATCCTATAAATCCAACTAGATTGACCAACTTTATCTCCTTTATTTTTAGCTTCTAAAACTTCATTTACCTAATAAGTGTTTAGATAAGCTTTCCATCATGCAGTATATGTTTGAAAAAACTACATAGCAAATCAAACTAACATGATGAATCTTAATATTCCTCATAAATCCTATAATATGTGCATATTATATCATGTGTTAGATAATTTTGATCTTACAAATATCTATGTTACTACTAAAACCACTAACTATGGTACCCCTCTATATTCTACTTCTCTTAATCCTCTAATCTTACAAATGGTAGAAGATGAAAGTGATCTTGAGTATATAGCTAAATTGATCATATTCATCAATTAAAACACTTAACATTGGGGTAAGGATCCCATAGTCATTTGTAAACTCATGATGGGACCTCATATTGGATAACCCATTCACCTTTACCTAACTTTACTATAGGATTTATGACAAGCCATTCCATGAATTCTACCACATCTCTCCTCTTTCATGCCTCCCTATACTCACATAACATCATATTCCATGTATTCTAAATATTCCATGCCAACCATTGCTATAAATATGCCAGGCATGACCTTTAGTTGGTCTACTCAAAATACCCACACTAATACTCAAATCCATATAACTATTGGGAAATCTCAAGATACTAGTGCATTTCAAACTCTTAATGCCTCACATAATGTCAGTGTATCCCATGTTACTTCCACTATTAAAAATACCATTAACACTAATCAATTATTATCATAAACTTTAAATTAAATGGCTACTTTTCAAACTAATAGTGTGAATTAAATAATGCAAATGTAAAATTAGCTAATGCATTTATAAAATCATCCTCAACCTACTTAATAGGGGTTAAAAAATCCTAATACCCCCAAATCTCCCCCCCCCCCTCCTACCTTATAAATACACATGGTAACCTTATTCCATAATCTCCACATCCTAACAAGGCTATTAAACACTTACAAAATGAACCTCTAGTTCCTCAAATTATAATTATTGACATAGGTGGCATAGTTCCCATTATCACCAATAATGGATCCACTGATCCAACCTTGCATTTGAAAAATTTTATAAATTTATATAAATATTGGGTTAAACTCAAGACCTTTTTCACCACCAAGTTATTAGTGTTTCTCTCAATTTTTTTTTTATTTCTTAAGAAAGAATAAATAAGAGACTAGTAATAAGGGTGTGGTAGAATAACTTGTTTGTTTGTGTGCACATGATCTAGATGATTGTAAAGAGTTCATATTTGTCTTGGGAAGAATGACTTAATTTTTTACTTGATGGTTGATGGATGATCCTAGAGCAATTTTAGCAGAGTAATGATACTTTTCCTCAAGAGAAATTTTGGTAGAGGTTTGAGTCTCTATTGTAGTTATTGAATTTATAAAAGGAAGACCTATTGGTTGATATCTTGATCACCTATGTGCTAGAATTTTTTATTATGGATCTCTATTCACCTCTTACTCCCCTCTTTTTATAGGTAAAGGGAGATAGAGGTAGAAGGTTCCATAAGAGGTTAGGCTACTAATTTCAATGCATCATAATGTCTTAGTAGTAGGTAAGGCAAACATATTAAATTATTCTATGTTAGATTGTGCATAGTTATGTTGCATTTATTTAGATGGAAGTGAGACCTAACCGTCAATGGTTAGGGTGATCATCAGTGGCCAAGGTGACCATCGATGGTTGAGTGTATAAAATTAAGTGGGGTAAAAGGGTCGATTTGGTTAGTTGGTCAAACTAACCATGGTTAGGTTTGATTAGGGGTCAAAGGATCAAATTGGTTTTAAGGGGGTCCTAAGGTGGTCCAAGGGTGTTTCAACATTCAAAACTACAATGTGAAGAATTATAATGTCTACATTTTTCCCCTTTTTATTATATAATTTGTGTCAACAAGATATAAAACAAAAATAGTTTACTGGTCAAATATTTAGTTTCCTTGAGTATGGGAGGAGGTGTTCCCCCTCAAATCAAGAGTTGATGAGAAAAAAACAAATCAAGTCAGGGTTTAATAAGTGGTTTATGGTGAGTCATGAGGTTGATGGCAATGGTGGTTGGGTATTTAAAGTGTAAACATGCACACAAAATATGACTAAGTATGATAGCTAAGATCATGCATGGACTAAGTTGTTATAGTTGGTAAAAATAAGGTCAGTGCTAGAAGGACAAGTGACAAGTAGACCATGTGACCACATTTAGGCATGGCAGTTAGGAATACTCATAAACACAAGTCTCTTAAATAGGTTTAGTGTTCTCATAGGTATTTGATATAAGAAGTGATCCTATGAAAAACACAAATGATCTGGTGTGTACTAGGTGGTGAAAATTTAAATGTTCAACATGGTAAGGTTGGTTGGTGTGATCAAAAGGACCAAGACAAGGTCATCGTAAAATATGTGATAATTTAGGCCAAAATGGCTAATGTCAAGGTAGATGTGGTTTGATGATTAATTAATTAGAGAGGGTGTTATCCAATGGTTTAGGGTTGGTTTTTAGAGAATAGGTGATCTTTAAAGGTTGGTTTTGGTTTGGTGGAGAATGGTAATCTCCAAAAAGGTGGCACTAAGGTGTTGGCGCCAAAAATTTTGAAAAGTGGGTTTCCTAACAATCGATTGTCAGGGGTCCTAAGATCAAACATCAATGATCACCCTGATCATCAATAGTCAGGGGGAAATGCTAAAATTCCATAGGTTAAAAAGTGAAAATAGAAATAATTTTCACTATTTTTTTTTTCTCTAACTCCCATGCACTTGGCATTCTTGGCATTTTGTGTGAACAAACTAATGAGGTGGGGTCAATTACTAATTGGTTGATTGACATTATGTTGAGATAGCATGAAACTAAGGATGTAGGGTGGATGAGGATGTGGTCAAGAAATATGATGTAGGATTTCTCATCAACAAGGGTCAAGGAATGAGGTAGGTGTTACCTTAATTTAATAAGATAGGTTGATTTTTTCATTTGTTAGTTTATTGTTGGTTGGGGAGGGTTTGGGGGTTTGCCTTAGTTTTTTAGGTTTTGATATTATTTTTTTTAATTATAAAGTGAAATTTGGAAATGGAAGTGTAAGTGGGTTAGGGATAGGGTAGAGGTCAATACTAGGGTAAATAGTTGTGTAGAAATAGGTGGTTTGGTGGGTTTTAGGTAGATAGGGTTAGGGGTTTCACTACCAGTGGTCATACATAGTGATTATTAGTATTCATACTTGACTATCGATGGTCATAGTCAACTATCAATGGTCAAATATTGTAGGCTAAATGGCCAGTCGATCATCAGTGATCATAGTGACCATTGGTGGTCGAAGGATTAGGTGTTTTGGAAAAAAGGTTAAGGAACATAGGTTAAGGGTAATATGTTTTGATAAAAGATGAAGGTTAATATTTTTATCATTTTAGAGTGTGGGTTGAGTGAAGGCTTAAAGATATGGTAATATAGTTAAGATAGAAAAATTAGGTGTTTAGTAAGTAGGTGAAATGAGGTAAAAATGGGGTGAAAGCCATGGTCAAAGTAATTAATAAAAAACTAAGAATGTTTTATTATGATTTTTTAGGTATGATATCAGATCTAGATGTGATATTAGGTCCCTCAAATCTTTGTGAAGATCCATCAGGGGATGACTAATGATGATTAGATGTATATAGAAGAGGTCAGCATTGATGTGATGATACACTTCCAACACGTGTTGTGAGATGTGGCAATGATCATGGCCCTCATCGAGAGATGGGATCCATCCATGAACACTTTTCACCTATTGATAGATGAGATTGCCATCCTACTAGAGGATGTATATAGGATTATATGGTTGCCCATTTGAGGTGAGCCAATATATCACATAAAGAGTGAGGAAAGAGATGATCATATGAAGTTCCTATATGGTGAGGATCAGGCCTTGGCTAGGTGGCATGCAAGAAGATTTAGGTATAGGTCATTATATCACAAGGCCAAAGATCATAGGAGGTTGATTACAATGATGATGGTAGTCTCATGTTTTACATTACCATATTTGATAAGTGCGTAGTTTTTATATCTATTGCTAAGAGTTTTGGTAGAGATATTGCTTGGTCAAATAGTTTTTGGGTGGGCACTAGTTTTGTTGGTATAGATATATAGGGAGCTATGAGATTTTTGAGCTCATCAGAGATATGGCATTAGCATAGGGTTTGTGCTTCATTATTGGGCCTATGAGCACATTCAAGTGTTGAGGCAAATGGGTCTACCATGGGAGGGATATGCCCAAATGGACTTTAGGGTGGGTTTCATGTGGTGGATGGTTGATTATGAACTCATAGGATCTAGAGGAGGTATGAGGGACATTGATTAGTTCAGGAAGGTGTTAGAGGTCTTGGTGGTTAGAGATTTGGTTTGGAGGTTGTATGTTAGATTTTTGAGGTGGACCCATTATACTTAGCATATTTTATTGATGTAGAGTTATAGGTGGATTTTTGGGAGGAGAGAGGGTGAGATTGAGTTCATCTCTTTGACAGGGTCCACAGGTAGTTTGGGTTGGTAAAGAGAATCTTGGGTCTATGTTTTATTCTTTTGTGAATTATGGTGTTTAATTCTTAAGCAAATAAAGGTCTAAGTAAATATAAAATAGTAATTAATGTGTTTTAATTAGCATACTAATTTGTACAAATAGATATGTATTTTATCTTTTCTAAAAATAGAAATAAATGTAGAGAAATCAAACTTAGCTTATTCTAGGTCAAAATAGATGATTCAAGATCTATAAATTGATATGTAGGGATAGAAGACTATCATAAATAGGACCCAAATATTTTTTTCTAGATTGGATAAGAGCACCAAAATCTAAACACCATGCTACTTGACACTATAGTCCATTTTTTAGAGCTATTGTCCCTTTTCAAAGTTGTCCACTTTTGATGTTATTGTCCTACTGGTCTAGCTTTTTTGGGTTTTGCTCAGAAGGCCTATAACACCTTGGCAGTGAAATATCAAATTCTAATTCCATGTAGAGATCATTTTGTGTTTGATTCAATATTTAAAACCCATACGAGTTCTTTATACTTAAACTTGTGTAACAAACTTGGGAAAGAGAGAAGGTATTAGTGTGTAAAGGATACACTAGATGTACTTCACATCTTGTGTGTGGGCACATTGCCTACATACCAATACTTCAAAGAGGAATCAAGCTAATGTAGTTATTTCATTTGAAGTTCTTGGTGTAATTGTGTGATATATGCAACTAGATGAAAAATTTTAATGTATTTTATATTATTAGAGACTAATATGAATACTTGAATTGGTCTTATAATGTTATATGCAAAGAATAGGGAAGAGTGCTTGAGTGTACTTGTTTATATTCTTGATCTTTCCCTATGAATGAGTGTCAAACCTTTTAAATATACATTGAATGGTATTTTATATGGAAACTAATGATCATGGGTTAGATGAACTTGTATTAGGCTAACAAGTAAAAAGATAAGGAATTAGGAGAATCTAATCATTTGGTGCTAAAGTGAACTTAGACAACAGCACCAAAAATAAGACACCCCTAAATTTCAATGCTCCTATCCAAATTATGTACTATTATCCAAGGAATATGATCCCTAAGGAGATGGATTTGGGTTTAATAATGCTATCTGGGTCTCCAAAAGCTAAGTTTGAGAAGTTATGTGTGACTGGAATCAGTGAAAGTTTAGCCAAGAAGGGTTGAGTGAGAAAGAAAGAGGAGCTATAGGTTGGGTGCTATTAACAATGTACAAGTCATTAAATTTAATATTTTATATGATTATATTTTCCTTCCCTTTATTCTAGTGATAATTCAAAGTGAAATACTAGGATAAAGGAAAAATAGAAAGCATAACTAAACTTACCTATAAGGGAAAAGCTCATGAAGCTATGTGATGTTGGATGTGCATAGAGAGAGCATGTTGTGATGTGTAAATATATAAATAAAAACATGAAGTAGATCAGTTATTACTAGATACACTATATCTAAAATAATAATGTATTAAAGCTAAATAGAGGAAGAGAGAGGAATGAATACACCTCATCGAGTACACAAACCAATACAAAACCTATTATGATGTTAAATTGTGTTGAGTATGTGTTAAATCAAGATTAATATTATGAAAAAAACTAAGTGCTTAATTCCTTGAAATGTGGCTCAAAAATATAGAGTCTATCCTTTTGGCTCTATCATTGCCAACTAAGTGAAGTTAATGAATCATGCATGTGTTAATCAATGTCTAAACTGTGTGTCCAATCCCTCTAAATAGGTGGTTTAAGAATACAAAGACTAGAGCTTTAGCTCCATCATTTCCAACTAAGTGAATTTAAGTAATCATACAAGTACTAATCAATGTTTGGACTATGTTTCCAATCCCTTTGAATAGGTGGCTCAAGAATACAAATGTTGGCCCTTTGGCTCTATTGTTTCCCCATGAAATGAAGCTATGAAGTGATATCAATATAGAATAGATGTCATATGAGATGGATTTTTGAGCCCATGAATGTGAGGTAAATTTTACACTATAGCATGAATAGTTGAATCTATACTGGAAACTAGGCCACTCATTATTTCAAAAGATGAAGATTAGGCTTGTATGAAAGCCACTCTAAAACTGATGTACTAGGCTTCTATGAAATCCAATTTAGGAACTCAGGTACTCAAAAAGCTAAACTTGTATTAAATTTTAACTCGAATGTGATTTCAACCACTTATAGATGGAGTAAGGAACATAATTATTGAGAATGCTTGGAATAAACTGAACTTGAAAATAAAAGAAGATCATTATGCTGCACACATTGCCCTAAATCATTGATGTCTGAAACATGTATTCTGATCTAAACGTTATTACAACTACCTAATATAAAATAAAAGTGAGAACCATCATGCCACGCATGATAACCCCCTAAATCTAAGAAAATTGTACTAAAACTACTAAATTTGAAGGATCTAGAAGTACAAAAACTATCTCTGAACTAAACATTTTGCCTATTTCTAGAAACTCTAAGTGTTTTTATAACTATATAGGAGTTTCAAACTATGGGCACCCCTATTTTTGGTTCTACTATCCCATTTCTAGTGATACTATCCATTTTTGTCACTACTATCCATTTTTGGTGTTACTCATTGATGTGAAAACCGACTGTTGATCTAAGACTGTTCCTATTTTTCTACTCTAATTTGATTGGTTTGACCTCTAGATTCTAAGTTTACTATTTTTAATTCCACTATTTTTATTTCTAGGAGGTTTTAACTCTATGACAAATCCCCTATTGGATTCCCCCTCTTCTGAGGGTAGGAATGATGAACCTGTAATGACTTCCCTTAGAAGAAAAGAGTCATGCAAGTGTGTTAATTTTAAAAAGATATATGATATAGCATTTGATGTTTGATAATATGTTTCAAGATATAGCAATGTTTGTATCGAGATGTTTTTATATTAATAGTGGTATTCCTATATATATATAATAATGTGAAAGTATGTATATGATATTGAACTAGATTGGTAATGTTAGATATTCGCTATTAGTTATTAGTTGTTAGTTTTTAGTTAGAGTAATGGAGTATGATGTCCATCATGTCATCCAAGAAAACAAATAAAATGCATGATATGGATCATGGCATTGCACATATTTGATAAGCAACAAGAAAATAAGCAACAAACATACTAGATGGGACAAGGGGTCATGTAAATAAGGGACATGGGCATATATCACTCAAACTAGAAACAAGCATGAAATCAATGTTCAAATGTCTCATACACATACAAGTGAAATAATAAAAATTGGTACACATGCACATAGAGGAGTATAAACAAAATACATTGGTAAATGTTTGAAGGCACACACATGACAAATAAGCAAAGGATATCGGCAAATGTCTATAGGCACAAGTAGGAGACAAGATGGAATGGAAAAATGCAATCACAGAAGCTATTCTAAATAAAGAAAACATGTAATAACTAGAAGGATACAAGAACATATAACTAATCCAATAAAATGTGAGAGTATGCAAATCATGTATAGTATAAGACTAGGTATATGCAAAGAGATACACAAGTGATAAATACTAGTGAAATGTTGATATAATATTCTGTCTAAGCTATAAAGTAATGTACATCAGCATGATAACTTAGAGTGTGTAGTGTAGGAATGACATAACCTAGATGTTATAGTCATGTATAAGATGCCTCTAGTGGGTATGTATAACAATGTGTTGGGTGAATATTTTGTCGTCAACTAACTGATGACAAAATGGGTATATCAACCACAGCATAGGGAGATTTACACCATGAAAAGTATGGGTTTACCAAATCTAGAAGAAGTAAATCTCTCCTCTCATCAAGGGGAGGTTCCCTATAAATATTTATGCACTGGATATATATATAGAATTAAGCATAAAATAACACATGGGGTGGTATAATAACATCTACCTCTCTTTTTTCAAAAGTAATGTATAAAGAATAGAAAGAAGGATATTCTGATCCTTAGCTAACAACACTCCTATTCTTTCAAGAATGGTATTAAGTGGGAAGCAAAAGATCACCTAAAGTGACAAGGTCCACAAGAGCACTCACGTAAGCACAAAGTCTTCCGTAGCTTCTTTCACCGATTTAGGACAGGCGTAACCGTAAAGTAAAATGGAGCATAAAGTCTTCGTCTGAAACTACAAAAGATACTTGAATCTCAAAGATAAAGGTAGATCAAAGTCTATCCTCTTCTTTTTAGAAGCGCTCTCAGATAATATTAACACACCCACTTTGCTTATTAAATTAGATAAACAAGAGATCATCAGGAAAAAGAACATAAGAAACTATTTCCTAGACAACACAGATAACTTCAACACAAAGTCTGAAATAAACCTGATTCTCATTCATTTAACAAAATATGATTTACAAATTTGAGCACAAAGTCTCAAAAATTGCTTGAATTTCAGCAGAATGTTTGCTCTCTATTTTTCCAAGATCATTTACAAATGAGGTCTCCACTATATATAGGGAGAAAATCCTCAAAAACTAGAAAATAATAAAATACAAAAATATCTCAGTCAAAGATGACTCATCTTTGACTTTGAGGTATTTTTTCAAAATATTTACATGTAATTACATCTTTCAAAATTGCATGCACTTTTCACAAGATAAAAGTGCATAAGGAAAGAAGAAGAAAGAAGGGGAAAGATTCAGTTCTTGCTACCAAATTTCTTCATATGGGCATCGTACATAGTGATGGATGTCTGAATTCCTATGATGTCTGGTGCAACTATGTTTTTGGAGACGATTCTGGCTCTGATCAATGCGTCTTTCAATGCTGTGATGGCCTTAGCATGACCAGTTAACTTGGATTTTAGATTTTCCAAGGTTAATTGAGCATCTAGAATATTATCCACAGAAGACATTGAGAAGGATTTTTTTTCAAAATCTCTCCGAATCATCTCTTTGAAACTATGAATCATTTCTTCTACCGAAAGGAACTGATTGTCCTTAGAAGTTAGGTCACAAAGTAGCTCTTCTAGTTTATTTAGTAGGCTTAGGTCGCTCTTCTCACTAGCCTCCTTGAAATCTTTGAGATCATCAAATAAATCTTTGAGTACCTGGATCCTAAAAATTAGTGACTCCTTGATCTCAATATAAGAGTCCTTGCTGGAGATGACACTGATAGATATTAAGGTGTTTTTCTTCAGATCCCTCATCTCCTTCCATTTGCTAAGATTCTTTTATGAATTATCAATCTCTTGAGAGATAAGAGAGACAAAGTCATTCAACTCTGCTCTTACCTTCCTCATCTTACCCGTCCTTTCTGCAACCTCTGATAACAAAGAAACTCCCTGAGTATGCATTCTTTCAATATAATCTTCCAGGACTTTTCCCTTTAAGTAAGTCTTCTCTACTTTTTGAATGACTGGGTCATCTATAGAGAAGGCCTCTGGAGTTGCCGCTTCAGGGGGAAGAGTGAACTTTCTTATTACTACTGTTAGCTGCTCTGTCTTGGCCTTGTAATAATTTTTTATCTCCTTCTCTCGATTGAATTTCTAGACCATGATGTCCATAGCAGACTGAAGGTCACTTTTTGCACCCTCATGAGTAACTTTGCCAAGTTCAATATGAGATATGGAATAGCTGCTCATTTCAAAACCCTCAAGGGTTGTGTCCTGTGGAGGTTTGGCAATTTCCAAAAAAAATTGCCTTTTTTCTTCGGCCAATTTCGAGAGGATCCTTGGCCTCTTTGGAGCTTTGGCTTTCACTAGCACTATTTTTCCAAAGTCAAAGTCATTTGGAGAGATGGCCAACTTCTTTCTTTTGGGGGTGAAAGCTGTCATCCAAGGTGGGAGAGAAGTATCTACTATGGCAATGGTTCCCTCAGTTGGTGTTATTGCGGCAGCTTCTACATTGCTAGTGGTGACAATGGTTATAGTTGGAGTAACCGGTGAAACTATACCAACTATTGATTATGGCTCTTGTGTAGGGATTTTTTCCAAGTTGAAAGAAGGAGATGATAAACTGGGAATGGACCTAAAAGAGTGAAGAGAACCTCCAGAAGCGCCCTGAGGATCACCAAATATGACTTTGGAAGGAGAGGCGGCTCCAGAGGAGGGAACACTGATCAGAGAGATAGGAGAAGAGGGTACCATAAGAGACTAAGGGGGAGAAGGAGAGATGCTCTTGAGTAGCTGTGCTTCTTCTTGTGAGAGTGGAGGTCCAGTGCTTGGTTGCCCTGATGATTGATCATCTATTTCCATTAGCTGGGTTATATGTGTCTGAGGGCTCTATTCTTCAGTTCTTTTTGCTGCCGCTTCAGGATCTTTAGCAGTCTTTGGCTTCTTAGATACAAAGATGATTCTAGGCTTGTGAGGCCTAGAAGGGGAAGGTACATCACCTTTGTTTTTGGTTTTGTTCTCTGCCTTCTTCTTCATCTCTGCTTGGTACTTAGCCTCGGTTCCCGTGATGAATTCTTTCAAGATGATCCCTTTGGCTGCTAACCAATCATTGGTGTTAGCCAATATTGGTTCAAATCTTTTTCTCAGAGAATTTAGCTCTCTCTAAGACCATTGAGTTGGAGGAAGAGGGGAACTAGCAACCTTTTTAGCTAGGTATTTATTATTGATGATGTTTCCATCATCTGCCAAACTGGAGGGGATCTTTGCAAGTCTCAAATTTTCAATCTGATCTAGGGTCAGCCTGCAATAATCCATCTTTTTGATCTCTTCAGCTATCCTCAGGTCGATCCAGATGTCTTCAATCATGGGCTCATGGAACTAGGTTTTCCTTCTAATTTTGTCCTTGACTCCCCTGTAGTCAAATTTTTCTCTTCTCTTGAATGGTTTTAGAGTGACCATCTACATTTCTATTTCCATGACTTTGGCTTTGGCTACTGTTGCAATGGAATACCTGTCAATTTTGATTGGAAACCTGAAGCCTAGTTTCTTTAGCTCCATTTTTTTGGTATGCACGACAATCAGTTGTTGGCAAAGTTCCATTAAAATCAGCTTGTTAGATGGGAACCTAGGGAGCATATAGGGGTAGCCTTAGAAAAAGCCGACCCAAAGATAGCAGAAAGTGGGGAATTGCATGAACATGCACCCATAATCATTGACGATTGCCCAAGCCTCATCTAATACTCTTTTTTGCTCAAGTTGAGGGTTGAAGAGACATAGAAATACGGTGAAGAAGGCATCATTAATCCTTTTGAAATGGCAGGTCGATCCTTACAGAATCAGCTGGGGGTAATATGAGTACACTAGGGTTGTCTTTTTATCCCCCTCTGTGGTTAATCCCAAAAAATTTTGCATTGTAGCAGCTATGTACACAAGGTACAAAGTCATAAAACTTGTAAGAAGTATGTACCTTGGTTAGCTACTCATGGAGGGCGTTGCTGATTTGCTCTCCCTAAAAGATGACCTGTTTACCTTGGAGGATGATTTTGATGAATGGATACATCCATTCATGGAATAGTGAGGAAGACGGGATACCTCGTACTCTACTGAGAAGGGTGATCAAGTCACCAACCTCCTCAATGAAGTCACTCCTCAAAAATTTTCATGGCCATCTTGATAAGTTGGTCATGGGGGTCTTTAACCATTTGTAGTTCATTACTTTCTTTGCCCTCTCAGGGTCTTTGTCGTATTCCTTATGGGTGTTCATGAAGTCAATCTTGATTACTTCGGTGGCTGGAGGGCACATGAAAACTTTATCAATAAATTTAAGATCTAGCCGAATCACCACATTGCCGCTTGCATCTGAGACTAACCTAGACTCTTTATTGTAGAAGTGGGCACATTGGAGAATGAACTCTGTATGATGTGCCACTACTAGAAAATCTACCACCAGGTGGATGTTTCTCTTGATGATCCTTTTTATCCCAGTGCTTGGGTTCGTCGCCTTTGTTTGAGCTATGAATTTGGCTATGTCTACATGGCCAATTTCTGTGTCCCGGATGTCGTCGACATTTGAGGAGATCGACGTGAGCGAGAAGATGCCCTGATATTTGTATTTTATGGTCTTTGCCTTTTTTATAGATGCTTTAGACATAGAAACTGGCTTTGATCGGATAGGTGTCAATGAGCAAGAGCTCTCTGAAGGTGCTAGAAACATGATTATGAGATTAGAAGAAAGTGGACGAATGGGGAAAATGCAATTTAAGTGATCATGGTCAATGGAGGTCACTTAAAAAGGCTGGGTTGGAAAAAGGACCAAAAAATGAGGAAGAAAAGGAAAGAAAAATACAACACGAAAAATCCTCCAGAGTTAGGAAAATTTGGAGGAGGGATGCATGGGTGGCAAAATTTGCCGTCCCTGCAGGTTGGATCAAAAGAGTGTAAGGGCGGTGAAATTTTCCACCCCTACAAAAATGGCCTACACAGGCAGCAAAATTTGTTGCCCTTGTAAGACAATAGATAAGTAGGGTAGGGGTGGCAAATTTTTCCACCCCTACATACTAGACAGGCTTAGGCGGTGAATATCACCGCCCTTGCATATTGGAGTAAAGAGCGTGCATGAGCGGCAAAATTCAATGCTCATGCACGAAAGAGTGAGTGAGGATGGTAAAATTCACCACCCGTGAAGGTGAGGACTGTGGGGGGAAGCCGAGACATAGGGGCGGTAAAAATCACCACCCTTGCATGTTTTGGGAAAAACCCGAGGGTATGGGTAGTAAAATTGCCACTCATGCAGGATCAAATAAGATCGCAGGTAATGGAGAGGGATGGCATTTTTAGCCATTTGTAATAGGTTGGAAGCTTCCACAATAAATTAAAAAATGATAAATAAACTAAGAAAAACAAAAACAAAAGTAAAAAATAAGACTTACCTAGAAAGCCGTGCATGCCACAAGCTCAAATCCATGAAAATGCACTTCAAATCGCTTGTCAAATGGCCTAGATGTAGAAGGTAGGAGGAGAGGAGGAATAAATGAGGATAAATGAGGCTCAAATAGATTTATATGGGGTGAAAAATGACCTCAATAACCTGCCACACACAGCAATAAATGTTGCACATAAAAACTGAGGCATGCTTGGGCAGCAAAATTTGCCACCCTTGCATGTTTCAGTGAGTTCAAATGCAGGGGTGGAAAATTTTTTCACTCTTGTAGGTCAAGATGTAGGGGCGGCAAAATTTACTGCCCTTGCAAAATATGCAGAGGTGGCAAAATTTGCCGCCCTGGCATTACAAAGGTCAAAATGCACTGGCGGCAAAATTTGTCGTCCGTGCACGAAATGGAAGAAAAGACTAACTCTAGAAAAGGCAGTCTAGGGGAGGGGTTCCTTGGTCATAATGAGATCGTAACCACTCTTGCGTTCTTAGGCCAAGATGAGAATGAATTCAAAATCCATCTTAAAAAAAAACTTAGAGAGACAAAAGATGAAACAGATAAGTTTCGTAGGGGGTTGTTCCCAAAAATGGGCTAAGCTAATTTTAGAAACAACATAATGTATGTCTCGAATGTAAAAGTAAGCATGCCCCCTCTATGGGTAAAATAAATCAATCAAATATCTAGATGTCACTGCACACACTCAAAAAAGATCAAGTGAAGCATGGTAATGTATAAAATTGATAAACAATAGCATAGAACAACAAATGTAAGTATAACATAGTAGTAGAAATATAAAACATGGATGATGCATAAAATCAAATTGTTTTTGGTGTTTTGACATTGTTGGATGTTTTTGTATTAAACTATATACAATCAATCAGGAGAGATTATATACAAGAAATTGAAAAAAAACTATGTACAATCATGTAAAAGGAAGCTATGTACAATTAATACTCTGAAGAAATGATACTAACTAATGAATCTTGAATAAGACTCCTTTATTTTTTTATTTACTTAAGAATTTAGGGGTGTCTTATTTTTGGTCCTATTGTCCAAGTTCATTTTTACCTTTAACAATTAGATTCTCTTGATTCCTTATCTTTTCCCCTATCGACCTAATACAAGATCATCTAACCCATGATCATCATTTTCCATATAAAAGGCCATTCAATGTCCATTTAGAAGGGTTGACACTCATTCACAATAAAAGAGAAAGAATATAAGTACACTCAAGCACTCTTTCATATTCTTTGCATATAGCCTTCCAAAACCAATTTAAGCCTATTCAAGCATTCATACCAGTCCCTAGTCATCCAAAGTACATTATAGTTTTGCATCTAGTTGCATACATCACATGATTGCACCAAGCACTTCAAATGAGAGAACTACATTAGCTTGATCCTTCTTTAGAGTATTGGTATGTAGATAGCATGCTCGCACATGGGGTGTGAAGTACATCTAGTGTATCCTTTACACACTAACCCCTTCTCTCTTTATTTGATATAAAATTTTAAGTATCAAGAGATCCTAAGGGTTTAGAATATTTAATCAAAAACATAGCAAGCTCTACATGAAATCAGGCTTTGATATTTTACTACCATGATGTTATAGGCCACTGAACAAAACCTAGAAAAACTAGACCACCAAGATAGCATCACCAAAAGTGGGAAATAACTCCAAAAAGTGGAATACAACACCAATTATTAGGGTGTATATATTTAATCACTCTTATCCAATCCAAAAACAAAGTTTTAGGTCTTGTTTATGATAGTTTTTTATCCCTGCATAACAATTTCTAGATTCTGAATCATCTATTTCGACGCAGAATAAGCTAAGTTTGATTTCTCTATATGTACTACTATTTTTAGAAAAGATAAAATACATATCTATTTTACACAAATTAGTAAGTTAATAAAATCATATTTATTTACATTTACTCAGATCTTTATTTGCTTAGGAATTAAACACATAATCCTAAAAAAACATAAAACATTTGGTGAACCTGAATTACTTCAAATTTTTGCACAAAAACCCTAGACACCTTAGGGTTAATAATTTTTTATTTTTTTAATATTTTCTTGAATTTTTTTAAACTTAAAAATTATAAAACTATAAATTAATTTAAATATTTTCAATAAATTCATTGAAACTTTAATTTGCACATACTAGGTCTTATTTGCATACAAATACTTTCAAATCACCAGGAAAAATATATTGTTAATTTTTAAAATATTTACAAATTTTTCCTAAATTTTAAAATATTAAATCTACAAATTTTCTCTAAATTTTTTCAATTATTTCACTAATTTTGAAAAAAATCATTCAAAATCCTAGTTTGCATATACTAGGTCCTATTTGCATACAAACACTTTCAAACCACCAGGAAAAATATGCTGCTCATTTTACAAATATTTTAAGATTTTTCTTAAATTTTTTAAGATTAAATATATAAATTTTCTCTAAATTTTTCAAATTATTTCACTATTTTTTTTTAAAAACATTCAAAACTCTAGTTGCATCAGATACATTCTTAGTTATTTTCTAATACTTTTCGCATCATTTTCTAAAAATTTAATTACATATCAAACTCAAAAAAACAATTTAAAAATTAAAAATTCATAGTATTTTGCACAAATATTTCAAAAAAACTTTATTTTCATATACTAACTCTTATTTTTCTTCTTGAGGTATCACCTTACATCCATAATCAAATTGCAAAAATGATTCACTTATGTACAAATTTTTCTTACATTTTTTGCAAATAACAAGGAAACCATATTGGGCCCTATCATGTATATGTATGATGAAGTATATCATATGTTAGTACAAATCTTCATCCTTTGCATTTCATTTTTATGTTTCATTATATGGGATCATATTACAAACTTCATCGCAAAAAATGCACAAGACTTCAAAATTCCTTTTGCATATTCTCTTTTGCTCATATGGAATAATTACTAAATCCACTTTGTTAAATACATTCAAAATATTATGTTGCATGTCAAAAATTTATATGCATTTATGAAAATATTCATTTTCTCTATCCTTTGATTTTTATTCCTCATGTGAAAAAATTTCAATTTTATCATGATAAACACATTAAAAATATTATAACACATGCCAAAGTTTCTGATACATTCATGCACAAATTAATGTTTTTTATCACTTTCTCTCTATCTCTCATGTGGAAAAATTTTCAAGCATATCATGCTAAACACATTAGAATTGTCATATCACATATCAAAGTTCTAAATGTATTCGTGCAAAATGTCATACTCTCTATTACATACTTTCTCTCTCTCATGAGGAAAAATTTTCAAGACTATATTTCAAAACATATTATAAATGCCATGATTCAAGTCAAAATTTTCTATGCATTAATGCATAATTCCATGTTCTTTATCCCTTGTTTATTATCTATCATGTGGAATGTTCTTTATAGACATATTGCTATACATGGTTTCTACTTAGATGTATCTAATGCTTTGAATACTTTTAAGTATCTCCCTATCACTACTAGACACAAGCAAACACTAATGGTTATATCTATCCCTCCTCTCTTCAAACTTGGTTCATCTAGATTTTATGCCACACCTACTACCAGCTCTATACCTATAGTAGATTATGTGGTACATGCTATCACCCAAGTTTAAGAAAATAATTAGGTTGATTACACCCATGGTTATATTTTTATCACTCAAGTTAGTACCCATTCTGATCTATTTTCAGCTCCTCCACCTATTACAATTCTTCCTCTAGTCTAGATTCAGTGATAGTTGAGACCTTCATCGCTAGCATAGAGAGTTTATAAATCTTCATAGTTTTAGGATTTTAGACAAATTTTAGCTACCATATTCACACCTAGGGTAGTCTTATTTAAATCTCATGCATATACACATATAGCAAATATTCAAAGAGCTTATCCTACTACCAAATGGGTCCCTAAGATCCCTACAGTTGCATCCACTTCTCAAAGTTACAAGGGGACCCACACTTGGTTTCCACTACAGAGATTTCAGAGCATTTACAACATATATAGCTTTAAGAGTTATAGTCTCAGCATTTCCATCATGCTTCATGATCATGTGTGATCCTTCTTCTTGATATAGGACAATATGATAGGGAATCTCCCATGAGACTCATCAGTCAGTATCATTTATTTGCAATATTACTTGTACATAGATTTATTTTGTTTGAGTGTACATAGTTCCTTTTCAATTTATTACAAATAGTCTCTCCTAATTTATTGTACATAGTTAAAATATTTCAAAATATAAAAACATCTAATAATGTCAAAACACTAAAAACATTTCAATTGTATGCATCATCCATGTTTTACATTTCTACTACTAGATTAGACTTATATTTGCTATTATATGCTACTTTTTATCGATTATCTACATTACCATGCTTCACTTGATCTTCTTTGAGTGAGCACAGTGGAATCCATCTCTTAGATTACTTCACTATACCCATAGAGATGGCATACCTACATCTACATTCGAGACATACATTGTTATATACACCCACTGGTGACATCTTCTAAATGACTACACCATCTGGTTTATGTCATTTCTACACAACACACTCTGAGTTATCATGGTGATGTATCTTAATTTATAGCTTACATAGATTACTATATCAACATCTCACTAGTATCTATCACTTATGTATTTCTTAGCATATACCTAGTCTTATATTAAATATTTTTTGCATACTTTCACATTTTCTTTAATTAGTTAGATGTGCTTGTATCCTTCCAGCTATTCCATGCTTTCTCTGCTTACTTAGCATAGCTTGTATGATTGCATTTTCTATTGTTTTTGTCTCCTACTTGTGCCTCAGGACATTTTCTAAGGTCCTTCTCTTATTTTTCATATGTGTGTTTTAGGAAATTTACCAATGTCCTTTGTTTATACTCCTCAATGTACATGTGTCCCATGTGCCAACTTTACTTATTTCACTTGTATGTGTATGTGGAATTTGAACATGCCTTCCATTTTTTATTTTAGTTTCAGTGACATGTGTCCATGTCCCTTATTTGCATGTTCCTTTGGCCCATTTAGTATGTTTATTTCTTGTTACTTATTTGCTTATTGTTTGTCAAATGTGTGTAATGTCATGATCCATATCATGAATTTTCCATGATTTTTTGGATGCCATGATGAACATCATACTTCATCCCTCTAGCTAAAAACCAATAATTAATATTTTTAGTCCATTTCAATATCATGCACATATTTTCATATTATTATATCTATCTAGGCATACCCTTGTTGAGATAACAATCTCTCGATATAAACATTGTTATATCTTGAAATATATTGTAAAACATCAAATTTTATATCATATATCTTTTTATAATTAACACACTTGTAGGACTTTTTTCTTTTGAGGACAGTCATTGCAGGTTCATCATTTTTACCCTTAGAAGAAGGGGCATCTATCAAGGGCTTTATCACAAAGATAAAACCTCCTAGTAATCAAAACAATGTCATTCAGAATAGTCAACACATAATGTAGAGGTCAAATCAATCAAATTAGAGTAGAAAAATAGGAAGCCTCAGATCAACAGTAAGTTTTCACATCAGACAGTAGTGTCAAAAATGGATAGTAGTGTCAAAAATG
This sequence comes from Torreya grandis, assembly GCA_037957365.1. Classification (NCBI taxonomy): domain Eukaryota; kingdom Viridiplantae; phylum Streptophyta; class Pinopsida; order Cupressales; family Taxaceae; genus Torreya; species Torreya grandis. Next base: position 896,256 of record JARHVA010002152.1, on the reverse strand, counting down.
GATAGTAGCACCATAAATTGGATAATATCACCAAAAATAGGGGTGTCCATAGTTTTTTGATCCTATCCAGGAAAAAAATACTTAGAGTTTTTATAAATAGGCAAAAAATTTAGTTCAGGGATAGTTTTTGCACTTCTAGATCCTTTAGATTCAACAGTTTTAGTAAAATTTTCTAAGATACATGGGTTATCATGTATGGCATGATGGTTCTCACTTTTAGTTTAGATTAGGTAGTTATCATAACTTCTAGATCAGAATCCATGTTCCAAACATCAGTGATTGGAGGCAGTGTGCATGGTATATTGATCTTCTTTTATTTTTGAGTTCAATTTATTCTAGGCATTCTTAGTAGTTGCATGCCTTACTCCATCTACAGGTGGTTGGCATCATATTCAAGTTAAACTTTCATACAAGTTTATCTTTTTGAGTACCCAAGTTCCTATGTTGGAATTCATATAAGCCTATCACATTAGTTTTGGAGTGGCTTTCATACAAGCCTAATCTCCATCTTTCAAAATGGCTAAGAGTGGCCTAGTTTCTAACACACATTCAACTATCCACACTATAGTATCAGATTTCCAACACATTCATAGGCTCCATGATCCATCTCATCTGACATATATTATATACTTGTATCACTTCATAGCTTCATTTCATGGGGCAATGATAGAGCTAAAGGGCCAACCTTTATATTCTTGAGCCACCTATTAAGAGGGATTGCACATACAGTCTAGACATCAATTAGTACATGCATGATTCATTAATTTCACTTAGTTGATGATGATGGAGTCAAAGGGTCAGCCTTTGCATTCTTGAGCCACATTTTAGGGAACTGAACACTCAGCTTTGTTCATGATATTACTCTTGATTATGCATATACTCAGCATAATCTAGCATCACAAATAGGTTTTATATTGGTTCGCATACCTAGTGAAGTGTATTCATTCTTCTCTCTTCTTTTAATCAATTTTTGTAAGTTATTATTTTAGATATAGCATATATAGTAAGAACTAATCTACTTCATTTTGTTATTTATAGATTCACACATCACAACGTGCTCTCTCTATGCACATCCAACATCACATAACTTCATGAGCTTTTCACTTATAAATAAGTTTAGGTATGCTTTCTATTTTCCTTTTATCCTAAAATTTTTCATTTTTGAATCACTAAAATAAAGGGGGTTGGGGAAATGTAATCATATAAAATGTGAAATTGGATGACTTAGGAATATTTAATAGTACGCAACCTATAGGTCCTCTTTCTTTCTCACTCAACCCTTCTCAGCTAGACTTTCATTGATTCCTAATCAGTTGTAGCTTCCTAGACTTAGCTTTTGGAGACCCAAACAATACTCTCAAACCTAGATCCAACCCCCCAAAGCTTATCCTCCTTAGACAATAATGCCCAATTAGGATAGAAGCACCAAAATTTAGGGGTCTCCTATTTTTTACACTATTCTCCAAGTTTATTTTCACCTCTAATGGTAAAATTCTCTTGATTTATTGTATTTTCCATTGTCAACCTAATACAAGATCATCTAACCCATGATCATCAATTTCCATATAAAATGCCATTAAATGTCCATTTAAAAGGGTTGGTACTCATTCACAAGAAAAGAGTAAGAATACAAGCAAGTACACTCGAGCACTCTTCCCTATTCTTTGCATATAACCTTCCAAAACCAATTCAAGCCTATTCAAGCATTCATACCAGCCCCTAGTCATCCAAAGTATATTTTAATTTTGCATCTAGTTGCTTATATCACACAATTGCACCAAGCCCTTCAAATGGGAGAACTGCATTAGCTTGATCCCTCTTCGAAGTATTGGTATGTAGGTAGCATGCCCACATACGAGATGTGAAGTGCATCTAGCATATCCTTTACCCACTAACCCCTTCTCTCTTTCCCAAGTTTGATATATAAGTTTAAGTACCAAGAGCTTCTAAGGGTTTGGAATCTTGAATCAGAAACACAATGAGATTTACATAATATTAGGCTTCAACATTTCATTACTAGGGTGTTACAGGCCTATTGAGAAAAACCCAAAAAAACCAAACCACCAGGACCACAGTGTCAAAAAGTGGATAACAGCTCTACAAAGGGACAACAACTCTAAAAAGTGGACTATAGCACCAAGAAGTAGGGTATCCAAAGTTTTGTGTTCCTATCTAATCTAGAAACAAGCTTTTGGGGTCCTATTTATTATAGTCTGTTATCTCTACACAATAATTTCTAGATCTCAAATCATTCATTTTGACCTAGAATAAGCTAAGTTTGATTTATCTATATTTCTTAACACTTTTAGAAAAGATAAAATACATTTATATTTTACACAAATTAGTAAGTTAATAAAATCATAATTATTTACTAATTTAGATTTACTCATACCTTTATTTACTTAAGAATTAAACACAATCCTAAAAAGAATAACTAACAACTAATAATTAACATTTCTAGTCTAATTCAATATCATGTACATGTTTTCACATTGTTATATATATCTAGGCATACCCCTATTGATCAAATAATCTCTTGATACAAACATTGGTATATCTTGAAACATATTATCAAATATCAAATGATATATCATATATCTTTTCAAAATTAACGCACTTGTAGGACTCTTTTCTTCTAAGGGCAGTCATTGTAGATTCATCATTCCTACCCTCAAAAGAGGAAGAATCCAATAGGGGATTTGTCACAGAGATAAAACCTCCTATAAATAAAAATAGTGGCATTCAAAATAGTTACTATAGAATCAAGAGGTCAAACTGGTCAAATTACAGTAGAAAAATAGAAACAGTCTTAGATCAATAATCAGTTTTAACACTAGATAGTAGTACCAAAAATGAATAGTAGCACCAAAAATGGACACTAAAGATATAAATGGGATAGTATCACCAAAAATATGGGTGTCAATTATTTTTAATTCCTATCCAAGTAAAAAACACTTAGGGTTTCCAAAAATAAGCAAAAATTCCAATTCAGGGATAGTTTTTACACTTCTAGATCCTTCAAATTCATTAGTTTTAGTACAATTTTCTCATATACAGAGGGTTATCATGCGTGAAATGATGGTTCTCACTTTTAGTTCAGATTGAGTAGTTGACATAACTTAAAAATCATAATCCATGTTCTATACATCAATGATTAGGGGCAATGTGTGTAGCACATTGATCTTTTTTTATTTTTTAGTTCAGTTTATTCTAGGCATTCTCAACAGTTGCATGCCTTACTCTATCTATAGGTAGTTGGCATCACATTTGAATTAAAATTTCATAAAAGTTTATATTTTTGAGTTCCTAAGTTCTTGATTTGGCTTTCATATAAGCCTAGTACATTAGTTTCAAAGTAGCTTTCATACAAGCCTAATCCCCATCTTTTGAAATGGCCGAGAGTGGCCTAGTTTTAAACACACATTAGGATATCTATGCCATAGTGTTAGATTTATATCACATTCATGGGCTCCACAAGCCATATCATATGACATATATTCTATACTGGTATCACTTCACAGCTTCATTTTATGGGGTAATGATGGAGCCAAAGGGCCAGCCTTTGTATTCTTGAGCCACCTATTCTGAGGGCTTGGACACATAGTCTAGACATTGATTAGCACATGCATTATTAATTAACTTCACTTAATTGGTGATGATGGAGATAAAGGGCCAGTATTTTCATTCTTGACCCACATTCTAGGTAATTAAGCACTCATCTATGTTCATGATATTACTTTTAATTGAACACATAATTAGCATAAAACAAGCATCGTAATAGGTTTTGTATTGGTTTGCATACTCGATGAGGTGTATTCATTCCTCTCTCTTCCTTTACTCAATTTTTGTAAGTTCTTATTTTAAATATAGTGTATCTAGTAAGAAATAATATACTTCATGTTTTTAATTATAGATTCACACATCACAATGTGTTATCTCTACACACATCTAGCATCACACAACTTCATGAGCTTTTTCCTTATAAATAAGTTCAGTTATGCTTTATATGTTTCATTTATCTTAGAATTTCAATTTGTTTCACACTAGAATAAAGGGGGGAAATATAATCATATGAAATATAAAATTAGATGACTTAGGCATGGCTAATAGCACCTAACCTATAGGTCATCTTTCTTGCTCAGTCAACCTTTCTCAGCTAGACTTTCACTAACTCCCAGTCACTCATAGCTTCCCAAACTTAGCTTTTGGAGACCCAAGAAACACTCTCATACCTTGATCCATCCCCTTAGGGCTCATCCTCCTTGGAAAATAGCACCTAATTTAGATAAGAGCATCAAAATTTAGGGGTGTCCTATTTTTGACACTATTGTCCAAGTTCACTTTAGCACCAAATGGTCAGATTCTCCTAATTTTTTATCTTATCTCATATCAGCCTAATACAAGATCATCTAACCCATGATCATCAATTTCCCTATAAAAGTCCATTCAATATCCATTTAGAAGGGTTGGCACTCATTTACAAGAAAAAATCAATAATATAAGCAAGTACACTCAAACACTCTTCTTGATTCTTTGAATATAGCCTTCTAAGACCAATTCAAGCCTATTCAAGCATTCATACCAGTCCCTATTCATCCAAAATATATTATAGTTTCACCTCTAGTTGCATACATCATATAATTACACCAAACACTTTAAATAAGATAACTACATTAACTTGATCCCTCTTTAGAGTATTGATATGTAGACAACGTGCCCACACATGGGGTGTGAAGTGCATCTAGCATATCTTTTACACACTAGCCCCTTCTCTCTTTCCCAAGTTTGATATACAATTTCAAGTATCAAGAGTTCCTAATGGTTTGGAATATTGAATTAGATACGTAATGATCTCTGTATAAAATCAAGCTTTGATATTTCATTACCAGGGTGTTATAGGCCTATCGAGTAAAACCCAGAAAAACCAAATCACCAAGATAATAGTGCCAAAAGTGGACAATAGCTCCAAAAAGAGACAATGGCTCCAAAAAATGGACTACAGTGCCAAGTAGTAGGGTTTTTAGAGTTTATTTCTCTTGTCTAATCTAGAAATAAAGTTTTGGGTCCTACTTTTAATAGTCTGTTATCCCTACATAGTAATTTCTAGATCCTAAATCATCTATTTCAACCTAGAATAAGCTAAGTTTGATTTCTCTACATTTCTTACTATTTTTAGGAAAGATAAAATACATATATCTTTGCATAAATTAGTAGGCTAATTAAGACACATTAATTATTGATTTACATTTACTTAGACCTTTATTTACTTAGGAATTAAATACCATAATTCTCAAAAGAAAAAAAAAATTGGTGAACCCAACATGGATAAATATCATGCAAATAAAATAAACATAATAGCTTATAAATGACTTAGGATGATAGACTCATCGACCTAAAATAAGCTAAGTTTGATTTCCCTACACTTATTTTTATTTTAAAAAAAGATAAAATACATATCTATTTTCACAAATCAGTAGGCTAATTAAGACACATTATTTTATGATTTACATTTACCCAAACCTTTATATTCTTAAGAATTAAACACCATAATTCCTAAAAGAATAAAACATTTGGTGAACCTGATGTGAATAGATATTATGTAAATAAAATAGACATCATAACTTAGTATTTAGTATGACTTAGGATGATAGACCTAATTTTAGAAATAAAGACACATTTGAGAACCTTTCATGCATCATGTTTGGATTATGTATCCAATGACTCTAGTTACCAAACTCTTTCCATGGAGTCTAAAAGATTATGCTCTACAATGGTTTTATAGTCTATCAAATTAGTCGATCACAACATTCAATCCTTTAACAGATATGTTCCTATCATATTTTAGTATCAACATTGATGATAAGTTTTGATATGCATAGATTTCACAATAAAAACAAAATCCAAATGATCCTCTCACATATTAGGTTCTTAGATACAAGAATATTTTGGCTAATTTAACTAGCCCCATGGCTGATCAAGAGCTATAGGACATCTTTAAACAAAGTATTCTACCAACACTACATGAATTATGTTCAAAATATTCTCTTCCTTCACTGAATTGTGTCATACACTTAAAGGAAGAGAAGTCAAGTTAATCTCAATGAGCAACCTCAAGTATTCAAGTACTCCAGACACAACAAATAAGAGTAATAACAATGTCTCATACAAGGTCAAAACTAGTGATAACAAGAATCAAAATCAACCAACAATTAATGTAGCTTTAGAACCCCCTCAATATGTGGTTTTATTAGCACTTATTTGATGTGCATTTACCAATTTACCAGTTTCTCCAGCCAGAGTTCTACAATAGTTATTGTAATGCAATAGCATAACACTCCCACTTATTTAGGAAGCAGATCCAATAAATCCTCTTCCACAAGGATATGATCAACATGTATTTTAAAATTTTCATAGGGCACTAGATCACACAACAAATAGATGCATCAATTTGAGACATAAGATACAAGATTTGATTGGTGATAATCTACTTGTTCTAGGAAATTCAATCGAACCTCCAAAGACAAAGCCAACACAAGATAAAGATTTGAAAATAATTTTAGATCCATTTCCATAGCATTCAAAATAAGAGAAAGAGGACACATCAGGGGTTCATCGTATATACCATACACATCCTCCACTAGTTACATACTAGGCATCTTTAATTAAGGCACATCCTTTGAGAGGTATAATAGGTGTGTATGAGTCTAGAGTTCCAGTGAGGCCTTTGATATCATTTTTATATTAGGATATTTTAGAGGATGATATAGGTTACAATGCACTTTTTATCAGATCATATATCCATAATCATCCTATTCATAGTGTACTCATTAACAATGGTTCCAATCTTAATATATGCACCTTCACACTACTATATCATTTGGGTTATTTATATTAGGATATCACTCTAATTGATATAGTTATTAGTGGTTTTAGTGGGCATATTCGAAGTTCATTAGGTGAGATAGTACTTCCATTATAGGTTGGTACTACACATGTGGCTACACCATTCACTATAGTTCTTAGCATAAGAGTTTTTGACATACTACTTGGTTGACCATGGATTCAAAAACTTAAGGTAGTACCTTCTATAGTTCATAGATGCATGAAGTTTATTCACATTAATCAAGTTATTATAGAGTCCTTATGAGTCACCACTCCCCACTTTAGAGCCATCTACTAGCTTCCAGACACCATATCTATATCTTCCACTGATTTTAGCTTCACCTCTAGCTTCTGTTTCAGTTCCACTTTAAGATCAGCCATAGTTATAGAACCTATCACTAGTATGAAGGGTTCATACACCCCCATAGTTTTAAGATTTTAGATAGCTTCTAGCTACAATATTCACACTTAGATTAGTTACATTATGGTCTCATATAGCTACATAAAGTGCACCTATTCACAGAGCCTCTTTTCCTACTTTCAGATGGGTCCTAAAGAGCCCTATAGTAATATCCACTTCTCAAAGTCATAGGGGGACCCCATATTGAGCTTCCACTTTAGATATTTTAGAGAAATTACAATGTACATAGATTTTAGTTTCCCAATCTTAGACACTCCATCATGTCTCACAATCATACATGATCCTATCATTTGACACAAGACATCATGACAAGGAGTCTCATCTGAGACTCATCAGTTAGTATCACTACTTTCCAACATTGATTGTACATAGTTCAAATATCTTCAAAAATATAAAAAAAAATACTAAAATATCAAAAAACACAAAAAAAAATTGATTGTATGTATCATCCATGATTTAAATTACTACTATCATGTTATGACTTACATTTGTTGTTTCATGTTATTGTATGTCAATGTTTCTACATTACCATGCTTCACTTGATCTTCTTTAAGTGTGTGCAGCAACATCCAGCTACTTGATTAATTCATTCTACCCATAGAGGGGGCATTCTTACTTCTACATTTGAGACATATATTATTATACATATCCACTGGGGGTATCTTCTACATGACTACACCATCTAGGTTATGTAATTTCTACACTACACACTCTAAGTTATCATGTTGATGTATATTACTTTATAGCTTACACAAAATACTATATCGACATTGCACTAATATTTAAAACTTTTGTATTTCTTAGCATACACCTAGTCTTGTACTAAACATGTTTTTCATACTCTCACATTTGCTTAGATTAGTTATATGTATTTGTATCCTTCTAGTTATTAAATTTTTTCTCTGCTTTCTTAGCATAACTTGTGTGATTGTAATTTTCCATTCTAGCTTGTCTCCTGCTTGTGCCTTCAGATATTTGCCAATGTCCTTTACTTATTTTTCATGTGTATGCCTTAGGACATTTTCCAATGTCCTTTTTTTATACTCATCTATGTGCCTATGATCTATGTTCCAATTTTTCTTATTTCACTTATATATGTATGGGACATTTAAACATACCTTCCATGCTTGTTTCCATTTTGAGTGACATATACCTATGTCCCTTGTTTGCATGGCCCCTTGGCTCATCTAATATTCTTGTTTCTTGTTGTTTGTTTGCTTGTTGCTTGTCAAATGTGTGCAAATCCATGATCCATAACATGCATTTTTTTTTTATTGGATGCCATGATGGACATCATGCTTCATCCCTCCAACTAACAACTAATAATTACAATTTCTAACTCTAGTTTAGTACTTTGTACATACTTTCACATTGTTATATCTATTTAGGCATACCCCTATTGATCTAAAATTATCTTGATACAAACATTGATATATCTTGAAACATATTTTCAAACATCAAATGCTATATAATATATATTTTTAGAATTAACACACTTTCAAAACTCTTTTCTTCTGAGGACAATCATTGTAGGTTCATTATTCCTACCATTAGAAGAGGGGGAATATAATAGGGGATTTGTCACAAAGATAAAACCTCCTAGAAATTAAAAAAAATGGCATTTAAAATATTCATCAAAGAATCTAGAGGTTAAACTAGTCAAATCAAAGAAAAAAAATATGAACAGTCTCAGATCAGCAGTCAGTTTTCACACTAGAAAATAGTGCTAGAAATGGATAATAGCACAAGAAATAGATAGTAGAACCAAAAATAGGATATTAATAACAAAAATATGGGTGTCCATAGTTTGACACTCCTATCTAGGTAGGAATATACTTAGGGTTCCTAGAAATAGGCAAAAAAATTAGTTTAGGGATAATTTTTGCACTTCTAGATCTTTCAGATTCAGCAATTTTAGTATAGTTTTCTTAAATACAAGGGGTTATGATGTGAATCATGATACTTATCACTTTAATTTTAGATTTGGTAGTTGGCATAACTTTTATATCATAATTTATGTTCTAGACATCAGTGATTAGAGGCAATGTTTGAAGTACATTGATCTTATTTTATTTTTAAGTTTAGTTTATTCTAAGCATTCCCAGTAATTACATTCCTTACTCCATCTGTAGGTCATTGGCATTGCATTTCATTTAAACTTTCATATAATTTTATCTTTTTGAGTGCTTGAGTTCTTGATTTGGCTTTCATATAAGCCTAATATATCAATTTTGAAGTGGCTTTCATATAATCCTAATCTCCATCTTTTGAAATAGCCCAAAATGGCCTAATTTTTAGCATAGATTTAGCTATCCATGACATAGTGTCAGATTTATAGCACATTCATAATCTCCATGAGCCATCCCATGTGACATATATTCTATACCAGTATCACTTTATAGCTTCACTTCATGCGGTAACAATGGAGCTAAAGGGCCAGTCTTTACATTCTTGAACTACATTCTAGGGAATTGACCACTTAGCTCCATTTATGATATTACTCTTGATTCAACACATACTCAGCATAATCCAACATCACAATATGTTTTTTATTGGTTCACATACTCAATGAGATGAATTTATTCCTCTCTTCCTCTACTTAGCTTTAGTACATTCTTATTTTATATATATAGCATATATAGTAAGAACTGATCTACTTCATGTTTATATTTATAAATTCACACATCACAGCATGCTCTTTCTATGCATATCCAATATCACACATCTTCATGAGCTTTTCCTTTACAAGTAAGTTTAGGTATGCTTTCTATTTTTCCTTTATCATAGTATTTCACTTTCCTACATCACTAGGATAAAGTGTGGGAATGTAATCATATAAAATACAAAATTGGATGACTTAGGCATGGCTAATAGCACCCAACCTATAGGTCCTCTTTTTTTCTCACTAAACCCTTCTCAGATATATTTTTACTAATTCCCAAACACCCATAACTTCTAAACCTTAGTTTTTGGATACCCAAGTAGCACTCTTAAACCTAGATCCATCCCCTTAGGGCTTATCCTCCTTGGATAATAGTGCCCAATTTAGATATGAGTTCTATAATTTAGGGGTGTTCTATTTCTAGTGTTGTCCAAATTCACTTTAACACCAAATGGTTAGATTCTCTCAATTCCTTATCTTTTCCTCTATCAGTCTAATACGAACTCATCTAACCCATGACCATCAATTTACTTATAAAATTCCATTCAATGTCCATTTATAAGGTTTGACACTCATTCACAAGGAAAGAGCAAGAATACAAGAAAGTACACTCAATCACTCTTCCTAGTCTTTGCATATATCCTTCCAAGACCAATTCAAGCCTATTCAAGAATTTATACTTGTCCCTAGTCATCTAAAGTACATTTTAGTTTTGCATCTAGTTGCATAAATCACATAATTGCATCAAGCACTTCAAATGAGAGAACTACATTAGCTTAATCCCTCTTCAAAGTATTGGTATGTAGACAGTGTGCACACATACAGAGTGTGAATTGCATCTAGTGTATCCTTTACACACTAACCCATTCTCTCTTTCCTAAGTTTTTTATATAAGTTTAAGTACCAAGAGCTCCTAAGGGTTTGAAAGATTGAATCAAACACTAGAAAAATCTACATGGAATCAGGCTTCAATATATTACCGCCAAGATATTATAAACCTATTGAGAAAAACCTAAAAAACTAGACCACCAGGATAATAGCATCAGAATTAGACAACAGCTTCAAAAAGTGGACTACAGTGCTAAGTAGTAGGGTGTCCTACGTTCGGTGCTCTTGTCCAATCTAGAAAAAAAGTTCTAGGTCCTATTTTTGATAGTTTTCTATCCTTGCACAGCAATTTCTAGATCTTGAATCATTTGTCTCGAGCTAGAATAAGCTAAGTTTGATTTCTCTATATTTATTTCTATTTTTAAAAAAGATAAAATACATATCAGTTTTGCACATATCAATAGGTTAATAAAAACATATTTATTTACTGATTTATATTTACTCAAACCTTTATTTGTCTTAGGAATTAAACACCTAAATCTAAAAAAGAATAAAACATTTGGTGAACCCAACTTAATTTTAATTTTTTCACAAAAACCCTAGAAACCTTAGGGCTAATTATTTTTTATTTTTTTCAATAATTTCTTGATTTTAAAAATTAAAAAAACTACAAATTAATTGAAATATTTTCAAATTTTTCCTAAATTTTTCAAGCTAAATTCTACAAATTTATAACAAAATTTAAAATTATTATACTAATTTTGAAAAAAAAAATTAAAACCCTAGTTTGCACATACTAGTTCCTATTTGCATAAAAATACTTTCAAACCACTAGGAAAAATATACTACTAATTTTAGAAATATTTTTAGATTTTTTTCATTTTTTCAAAATTAAAACTATAAATTTTCTATAAAATTTTCAAATTACTGCACTAATTTTGGAAAAATTCATTCAAAACCCTAATTACATCAAATACATTATCAATTATTCTTTAATATTTTTTGCATAATTTTCTAAAAATTTAGTTGCATATCTAACTCAGAAAATCTATTTCAAATTCAAAAGTTCATAGTATTTTGTAAAATCTCTAGTTACATGTACTAGCTCCTTCTTTATTGTTAGAGGTATCACCTTACATTTATAGCTAGATTACAGAAAAGATGGTCAACTATTTGCATATTCTTCTTACATTTCTTGAAAATAACAAAGAAACCATAATGGGTCCTATCATGTACATGAATGATGAAGTCTATCATATGTTAGTACAAAGTTTCATTCTCTACATTTCATGCTTATTTATCATTATATGGGATGATGTTAAATAATTTGTTCTTAAAAATATTAATTCATCTCTTGCATCACCTCCCTTGGAACCTTTTCCCCATACTGATCATGTTGCATGGTCCATTGTACTCTTCCCCAAGTCACTTCCCATTACCATAGAGCCCAATTGAAACCTTTTGTTCTTCCACCTCTTCAACCCATCGATTCTCTTCTCTCCTTTCATAACAACTACAACTCATATACATATAGTAGATAATACAGTTAAAGTTATTACTCAACATGTAGCAATGCCTCCACCTACATAAGAACCGCATCACCCTATTATTCCAACCCATCCAAGGCTCAACCAACCAACATAGATAGATTCACACAAGGCATATGACATTGTCGATCAATTGAGAAACACTCTAGCTAAAATTTTCATATTAAAACTACTTCAAAAAAATAATATATTCAAGGACATTCTTTATCAAGCACTCACTTACAATTTTATGCCTCTTGATTCAAAACCTTCTTATTTTGCATTAGTGGTTAATACTCTAAAAACTATAGAAGATATAATTTTTTTTATAGTGAGGACATGCCTTCGTAGATAGTTATTGATCAAAATTTACCACTATTTATACAAGTACAATTCAAAACTAATGCAGCCAAGAGAGTTCTTGTTGATAGTGGTTCCAGAATAAATATATGTAATATCACATTCTTACAAGCCATGGGTATAGATTTAGCATCAATGTAAAAAACATATAAGAAAATCTCAAGATTTGATGATATACCATGATAGACATTGGGTACTATTACTTTGGATATCATGGTGGGTCCAAAAACTCTCCCAACATAGTTTTAGGCCATGCCAGCTCCACTTCACTATAATCTTTTGCTTGAACGACCTTGAATATATACTATGGGTGTTATCCCTTCCACTCTCCATTGATGTATTAAGTTTCTCCATGAAGGATATAGATACACATGTCCAATAGAAAACCAACCATTCAGATATTATTGACTTACAGAGTCATCTTTGACTATTTCATCTGATGGGACACCATATCTCATAGTACAGCCACCACCTTATAGCATTTATTTGGATCAGATACATACATATGAGGTTGGTGAGACTGGCACTTCCCACATTACTCCACTCATAGTAGCACTAGTTTTTTTTCCAGTTATTGTAACTCTAGCTATTCCAGTTACTTCACTGATTATAGTTTTGACACCTATTACACATCTACCATCACCAACAGTCACACCAATAGCTCTAGTTGATTCCATAGTTACTCCACCAATTATAGATAATTTAATAGCAGTTCTTTCTTCTACTACTACAACTGATGAGACTCCTATAGCACAATTACCCCTTATGGTAAATTTAGAGTTACCATACATACATGATATTGATATAGATTCAAAAGATTTTTTAGATGATGATACATCACCCACACTCATAGATGACTATTTGTATGGATTGATATTTACACTAGTTATCATAGGAGAGTACCAAGATAACTCTAGATTTCTCATCCCACATCCTACATCACTTTTATAATCTCACACTACACTCTCAGGGTATACTCCACACTCATAGCCATAGGCAACTCACTCAGCACGTACAGTCCACATGACTAAATCTATAGATAAGAAGTTAGTTATTCAAATTCAAGAAGGTAGTGCATAGAATCAACCTTAATTTATGTTATAGAAACTACTTAATCATGGGCTTATGACAATACCTATAGTAAGATAGATCTATCAGCAGATTAATACAGTAAGATGGTCACCCATTTTATAATTTTCATAAGATTATAGGCCATGATACAAACTCATGCACAACATTATAGAAAAGATTTAATAAACTATAAAATCAAGGTATTATTTAAATTATAGCACCACTAATAACACCATCTCCACCACTTCTACTAAAGTCACCTACCAATAGGGTTAAACATCCAAGAGTAGAATTAACATCTCCACCACCAGAGCAACCCTTAGTTTTCCCTTGACATGATGACATCACATACATAACATTAGAAACATATGATGATACTTATGATGATGATCTTGATGTATTTAATGATGGCCAATATCTTTTCCTTTGCATCCCCATCAAGCTCCATCTTTGGATCCCTTCCCACCACTAGCCTAGTCTTTTATATTATGATGTATATACTTGTATATATTTTCTTTCTAGCATTGATTATACATAAACTCTTCTACTTGATTGTACATAATTCAAATATTTTCAAAAATACAAAAACATTCAAAAATTTACAAAAACACCAAAAACATATTTTGATTATATGCATCATCCATGTTTTACATTACTAATATCATGTTATGACTTACATTTATTGTTTCATGTTATTGTATGTCATTTTTTTACATTACCATGCTTCACTTGATCTTCTTTGAGTGTGTGTAGTGACATCCACTATTTGATTTATTTATTTTACCCATAGAGGGGGAATCTTACTTCTAAATTCAAGAAATATAATATTATACATACCCATTGGGGGCATTTTCTATATGACTATACCATCCAAGTTATGTCATTCCTACACTACACACTCTATGAGTTATCATGCTGATGTACATTAATTTATAACTTACACAGAATACTATATCGACATTGCACTAATATCTAACACTTATGTATTTCTTAGCATATACCTAGTCTTGTACTAAACATGTTTTTCATACTCTAACATTTACTTGGATTATTTAGATGTGATTAAATCCTTCCAGTTATTACATGATTTCCCTACCTACTTAGCATAACTTGTGTGATTGTATTTTCAATTCTAGATTATCCCTTGCTTGTACCTTCAAAAATTTATGAATGTTATTTATTTCTTTTTCATGTGTGTACCTTGGGATATTTACCAATGTATTTTTCTTATACTCTTCTATGTGCCTATGGCCTATGTTTTAATTTTGATTATTTTACTTGTATGTGTATGATAAATTTGAACATGCCTTCCATACTTGTTTCCAATTTGAGTGACATGTGCCCATGTCCCTTATTTACATGGCCCCTTGGCCCATCTAGTATGTTATTTCTTCTTTCTTGTTACTTGTTTCTTGTTTTCTTGTTGATTTTCAAATGTGTGCAATGCCATGATCTATATCATGCATTTTCTTTGCTTTTTTGGATGATATGATGACCATCATGCTCCATTCCTCCAACTAACAACTAATAATTAACATTTTTAGTCTAGTTCAGTATCATGCACATGTTTTCACATTATTATATCTATCTAGGCATACCCCAATTGATCTAAAAATATCTCAGTATAAACATTGCTATATCTTGAAACATATTGTCAAAAATCAAATGCTATATCATATCTTTTTAGAATTAACACACTTGTAGGACTCTTTCGATCTAAGAGAAATCATTATAGGTTCATCATTCCTACCCTCAAAAGAGGAGGCATCTAATAGGAGATTTGTCATAGAGATAAAACCTGATAGTAATCAAAATAGTGGTATTTAAAATAGTCAGCATAGAATTGATTGGTCAAACTAGTCAAATCATAGTAGAAAAATAGGAAGAGTCTCAAATTAGTAGTCACTTTTCACACCAAATAGTAGCACTAGAAATGGATAGTAGCACTAGAAATAGATGGTAGCACTAGAAATG
This sequence comes from Torreya grandis, assembly GCA_037957365.1. NCBI lineage: Eukaryota > Viridiplantae > Streptophyta > Pinopsida > Cupressales > Taxaceae > Torreya > Torreya grandis. Next base: position 880,532 of record JARHVA010002152.1, on the reverse strand, counting down.
AGATAGTAGAACCAAAAATAGGGGTGGTCATAGTTTGGCACTCCTATCTAGGTAGAACAAGACTCAGGGTTTCCAAAAATAGGCAAACATTTTAGTTTAGGGATAGTTTTTGAACTTCCACATCCTTTAGATTCAATAGTTTTAGTATAGTTTTCTCAGATATAGGGGGTTATCATGCCCAACATGGTGGTTCTCACTTTTATTTTATATTAGGTAGTTGGCATAACTTATAAATCAAAATCCATGTTCTAGACATAAATGATTGGGGGCAATGTGTGCAACACATTGATCTTCTTTTATTTTTGAGTTCAGTTTACTCTAGGAATTCTCAATAGTTGTGTGCCTTACTCCATTTATAGTTGGTTGACATCACATTTGAGTTAAACTTTCATACAAGTTTACCTTTTCAAGTATCTAAGTTCCTGAGTTATCTTTCATATAAGCCTAGTATATCAGCTTTAGAGTGGCTTTCATACAAGCCTAATCTCCATCTTTCATATAAGCCTAGTATATCAGCTTTAGAGTGGCTTAGTTTCTAACACACATTTAGATATCCATGCCATAGTGTCATATTTCTAGTACATTCATGATTTTCATGAGCCATCTCATATGATATCTATTCTATATTGGTATCACTTCATAAGCTTCATTTTGCATGGCAATGATGGAGCCAAAAGGCCAGCTTTTGTATTCTTGAGCCACTTATTCAAAGGGATTGGACACATAGTCCAAACATCGATTAGCACATACATGATTCACTAACTTCACTTAGTTAGTGATGATGGAGTTAAAGGGAAATCCTTTGTATTTTTAAACCATATTTTAGGGAATTGAGTAGTCAACTTCATTCTCAATATTACTCTTGATTTAGCATAATTCAACATCACAATAGGTTTTGTATTGTTTCACATATCCGGTGAGGTGTATTCATTCCTCTCTCTTTATTTACTTGGATTTAGTAAATTTTTATTTTAGATATAGTGTATCTAGTAATAAGTGATATACTTCATGTTTTTATTTATAGATTCACACATCATAGTGTGATCTCTCTATGCACATCCAACATCACACAGCTTTATGAGCTTGTTCCTTAAAAATAAGTTTAGGTGTGCTTTCTATTTTTCCTTTATCCTAGTATTTCATGTTGTTGCATCACTATAATAAAGAGGAGACAAATTTAATCATATAAAATGTGAAATTAGATGACTTAGGCATGGATAATAGCACCCAACCTATAGGTCCTCTTTTTTGTGCACTCAACCCTTCTTGGCTAGACTTTCACTGATTCTTAGTCACCTGTTGCTTATCAAACTTAGATTTTGGAGACTCATATAACACTCTCAAACCCATATCCATCCCCCTAGTGCTCATCTTCCTTAGATAATAGCACCTAATTTGGATAGCAGCACTAAAATGTAGGGGTGTCATGTTTTTGGTGTTGTTATCTAAGTTTATTTTTACATCTAACGGTTAGATTCTCTCAATTCCTTATCTTTTCCTCTATCAGCCTACTATAATCTCATCTAACCCATGATCATCAATTTCCCTATAAAGGGCCATTCAATGTCCATTTAAAAAGGTTGGCACTTATTCACTAGAAAAGAGTAAGAATACAAGTAAGTACACTCAATCACTCTTCCTTGTTCTTTGCATATAGCCTTCCAAGACCAATTCAAAACTATTAAAGCATTTTACCAGTTCCTAGTCATCCAAAGTATATTTAAAATTTGCATCTAGTTACATACTTCCAACAATTGCACCAAGAAATTTAAATAGGAAAACTAAATTAGTTTGATCCCTCTTTAGAGTATTGGTATATAGGCAGCATGCCCAGACATGGGGTGTGAAGTGCATCTAGCATATTCTTTACATACTAACCCCTTCTCTCTTTCCCAAGTGTGTTATATAAGTTTAAATACTAGAAGCTCCTAAGGGTTTGAAAGATTGAATCAGACATACAGTGAGCTCCACAAAGAATCAAGTTTTGATATTTCACTGTTAGGGTGTTATAGGCCTATCGAGCAAAACCCAAAAAAACTAGACCACTAAGACAACAACACCATAAGTGGAAAATAGTTTTGAATAGGGACAATAGCTCTAAAAAGTGGACTATAATTCCAATTATTAGGTCATCTTGAGTTTAGTGCTCTTATCCAATCTAAAAACAAAGTTTTGGGTCCTATTTTCAATAGTCTACTATCCCTGCACAATAATTTTTAGATCTTGAATCATCTATTTAGACCCAAAATAAGCTAAGTTTGATTTATCTATATTTCTTGCTATTTTTAGAAAAGATAAAATACATATATATTTTTCAAAAATTAGTAGGTTAATAAAAGCATATTTTTTATTGATTTACATTTACTCAAACTTTTATTTACTTAGGAATTAAACAACTAATTCCCAAAAAGAATAAAACATTTAGTGAACCTGACATTTATTTACCGACCTCATTTGAGAGCCTAAGCTATGATAAATTTATTTACTAAGTCATTTTGTGACCTTTATTTGTTTATTTGCTTAGGAATTCAAGGGCATCCTATTTTTTGGCATTGTTGTCCAAGTTCATTTTCACCTCTAATGGTCAGATTCTATGGATTCCTTATCTTTTCCCCTATTGGCCTAATACAAACTCATCTAACCCAAAATTACAGGATGATAGACTTAGGTTTTTTGACCTAACACTAAGCTATGAGACTCCCTATCATGTTGTCACATCAGGTTCACCAAATTTTTTATTCTTTTGGGAATTATGGTGTTCAATTTCTAAGAAAATAAAGGTATGAGTAAATGTAAATTAGTAATTAATGTGTCTTAATTATCCTAGTAATTTTTTCAAATAGATATGTATTTTATTTTTTCTAAAAATATCAAAAAAGTGTAGAGAAATCAAACTTACCTTATTCTAGGTCAAAACGGATGATCCAGGATCTAGAAATTATTGTGTAGAGATAGCAAACTATCACAAATAAGAACTAGAACTTTGTTTCTAGATTGGATAGGAGAAAAAAAATTGGGCACCCTACTACTTACCACTATAGTCTACTTTTAAGAGTTTTCATTTTTTATATCTATTTTCCACTTTCAGATATGTTGTCTTGGTGGTCTAGTTTTTATGGGTTTTTCTTGACAGGGCTGTAACACCCTACTAGTGAAATATTGAAGCCTAATTTTATACGAAGATCACTATGTATCTTATTCAATATTCAAAACCCTTAAGATCTCCTAGTACTTAAATTTGTATAGAAAACTTAGGAAAGAGATAAGGGGTTAGTGTGTATGGGATATGTTGGATGCACTTCGCACCCCATGTGTGGGCATGTTGCCTATATACCAATACTATGAAAAGGGATCAAGCTAATGTAGTTCTCCCATTTGAAGTGCTTGGTAAAATTGTGTGATGTATACAACTAAATACAAAATATTAATGTATTTTGGATGACTAAATACTAGTATGAATGCTTGAATAGGCTTGAATTGGTCTTGAAAGGCTATATGCAAAGAATAGGGAAGAGTAATTAAATGTAATTACTTGTATTATTGTTTTTTTATTGTGAATGAGTGTCAACCTTTCTAAATAGACATTGAATGGCCTTTTATAGGGAAAATAATTATTGTGGGTTAGATGAGATTGTATTAGGCTGACAAGGAAAAAGATCAGGAATCGAAAGAATCTAATCTATTGGTGCTAAAGTGAACTTGGACAACAACATCAGAAATAGGAAACCCTATAATTTTGGTGTTCCTTTCCAAATTGGGCACTAGTTTCCAAGGAGTATGAGACTTATGTGGATTTATCTAGGTTTAAGATTTTTGCCTAGGTCTCCAAAAGCTAAGTTTGGGAAGCTATAAGTGACTGGGAATCAGTGAAAGTCTAACTGAGAAGGTTAAGTGAGAAAGAAAGAGGACCTATATGTTGGGTTATATTAGCCATGCCTAAGTCATCCAATTTCATATTTTATATCATTACAATCCATTGTTGAGGTACAGGTGGGAGGGTACCAAGTTTTTACTTCTAGTACCACAACCAGTGGAGGTGGTTCTTGATTTTGAAGAGCTATCTGTTAGAGTAGAGATTGATGATGTCAATTTTATTAATGGATATGTGGCATGGTATCAATCCATCTATGTAGATATATATTTTAGATGGGATGATGTGGGTAGGTAGCCTATGGATGTGGATCTAGCTAGTGAGGATCTATTAGTATAAGTATAGGAAGGTGGCCTGATGGATAGGTAGGAGTAGCACTAGCCACTATACAGGCACAAATCATAGATTTATAGGGGTAGGTAGCCACATTATAGAGCTAGGTTATGACATTATAGGGTTAATTTTCCATTGTGATGGGGGAGAGGGACCAGGCTAGGACTTCACTAGGTTTGGTGACCCAAGATAAGGATACCCTAAAACAAAGAGGAGGAGTAGTTGTAACACCAAAAAGACCACTAGGTAATATCCCTATGCCATGGTACTTGTCCATAGTTGAGGATCTATGTTATTATGAGGCCATAGTTATGATATAGTGTTCACAAGAGTCCTAATGGGGTGAGTATAGAGCCAACTTGGTGGGTGGCATAGGTGTAGTAACTCTAGGTTAGTGGGCCATTTTGGTGGATGGATCTAAGGGCATGATATGATATGTATAGATGTATATGATTTTGATACTGACCTATGAGTTGATGTAGTGAGATGTATATGTTTTGAGAGAGAGATGCACATTATTACATGTACTATTTGATGTTGATGAGATATGATATATATATTTGATCCCATGGTTCATGGTTCATGGTTTTTATGTTTATAGTTTATGTATGATTATTCTCATGAGATATAGACTCACTAGCTTAGGAATGTGATGATTATGGATGATATGATGTTTGATTTATGGTTATAGATGATTATGATTATGTGATGCTTTGTTTTATGCATGGTTATGATTTATTTTTTGTTTTTCACATGGATATGATGTTTATGATTATATATGTAATGTGGTTTATGATTATGGTTGTGATCATGATGTTTTGATTATGGTTATGGTGTTTATGGTTTATATTTATGATTATTGATGCATAGATATTTTGTTTGATGATGGAACATAAAGTAAGTTTATATAACTAAATATGGTAAAAGAGATGATAAATCATGAGACATATGTCTAACTGAATATCTGAACCAATTATGAGAGGACAAGAAAAAGGCATGATGTTTATTTATTGGTAAGGACTAAAACAAACCAAAGTTAGATTGAACTAATGAACATAAGTATTTTGAATGCTTCACATTAACATGCATTAGTTGATAAAATAGGTGTCTTAATCACATTATGTCAAGTAAGCTTGAAGTCCCTTTAATTGTAGATGGTATAAAGGGGAGATAGGTGATCGGTGATGTGAAGGGGAGTGTAATTTTTTTATGGGTTGGTTTTCCCATTATTTAGGTGACCTACCAACCATAATAAACAATTCCATGTTTTAATGTAAGGTATATACTGATCGATGTGGGAAGTCTATTGGTGATATATATGAAAGTTGATTGCAACTTTCTTGGGATAGCTTGTTCTTGATTTTGTTACAGGGTCTTTTATTGATTTGTTTTGATAAGTTTTTGAAGTTGATCAATGTGGGAAGATTAAAATGATTGATTTAATAAAATTGACTCATCCATCCTTCAAGGGAGTGGTCTAAGTTTGGGTTTGTTTATTTTGGTAATTGTCTTTTAAGGAAGTAGTCTATTTTTTTAAGCAATTTAGATTTTTGGCAGATATCCTTCAAGGGATCAATCTACATGCTAGAGATGTTTGACCCATGTGATATTTTGGTATCCCAAATTATTTTGATGCTAATTTTGACATTGAAAAGTCTATTTAGGCTTAGAGGTTTACCTTTATGAGGGTAAGACCTAGAGCACACTAGGTTAATGATAAGTGAAAGGGGTGGTTTTGAGAGATAATGGCCATGGGATCCCATCAGATTAGGGATGAAAAGTATCCATGAGAACCATGCCATGGGTAGAGCCATGGTACTCATATTTAGGATTAGGCTATGACTTTGATGGTTAATCACATGGTTTTATGTTGTAATAAATTGTCCTCAAAGGGAATGGGATGAAAGTGTGATGAAGGTGAAAATATCATAAATCAAGGGATGATCTTAACTTATATAAAAGGTGAGTTTGATCCCTATTTAAAAAAATAAAGGATGTAGATACAAATCATTGAGAGGATCAAGTTTTGGTTTGCCTTTGAGAAAGGACAAATGATAAGCTCATGATCCATACTTGTGGGTTATAATATAGGGTTCAAGACAATTGAAAGCAAACTTGCCTCATTTGTTTTTCTCCATATTTTTCACATGTTGATTCTCCTTCAAGATGACGTATTTGATGTTGAATTCTCATTCTTTTAGGTGCTTTTTTTTAGGCACACTTGATTCACTCTTGATGAACATGAATATGGTTAAGTGCTTCTAGGTGGCATTCACCAAGTTGCTCAAGTCATGCTAGATGCTCTTGATGATAGTCACCCTTATAAATAATGTCTAACAATGAATATGCAAAGAGAGGGAACTTTGTCTTTGAGAGGAAAAACCAACTATGCTTCAAAGACTAGAGAGAAAGGGGTAACACCCGATATAGGTTTGAATGCTAGTGTGATAGGTCCATAAAGAGAAAGGGATCTGAAAGTACCAATCTTAACCAAAAGCATTGACCACTTTGGTTAACATCTTGTTGAGGGTTTTGTTAGAGGCTTCCATCTATCCATTTAAATTTGGATGATAAGGTGAGGACAAACTTAAATTTATGCCAAATGCATCACAAATACATTGGATTTACTTATTTTTGAAATATTTTCCATTATCGATGATGATTTTATGGGTAACACTGAAATGATAGATGATATGATGATTGATGAAGTTGATAATATTTTTGGTTTTAATAGAGTGATGATAATGGAGTGGTGCCATTGTGAAGAATGAGGATTTATTTCCCAAATGATATCTAGTCCCCATTGTGAGAAGCGCCAAAATTACTTAGATACTTGGAGGCCATGCGTCAACACATGATGTAAATTGACATGTTATTGATATTTAACAAAGTTCTTTATATAATTAAAATAGTCCTGATTGAGAGTGGGCCAATAGTAGCCAAGGTGAATGATATGTTTAATGACAACTTGAACACTAAAGTGTCCCCCACAAATTCCATCATATATTTCCTTGATAGCATGGGAGGCTTCATGATTGCATAGGCAATGGAGAAGGAGGTCATCAAAACCATGTTTGTAAAGGATTCTCCTTAGTATGGTATAATAAGAGGTACTCTAAACAAAGGATCTTCAGTCATTTTAGATAGGTTGGGAGGAATGATGTCGAGGTTGAGGTAGTTAAAGGTTTGTTCATACCAAGTGTCTAAAGGTGATTCCTCTACATTAAAAATGGTAGGGAGGTCAGATTGGATATAAAATAGTGTGATAAAATGATGAATGGTGATAAAGAGCTTGGAATTGGAAGGTTGAGATGGGATCTTAGAAATAGGGGAAGACATTATATCCATGAACTTGTTGGTATAAAGTGGAATAGATTGGATAAGGTAATGATCAAATGATGCTCTAAGAGTATATATACTAGCTATTTTTACTTTTTCAAGACATCATTGTTACATTGGTAGGAACCATTGACCTAGTTGACCATAAGTTAGGAATTGCCAAAGACACTGATTATCTCAACTCCCAAGGCTAGAGATTTTTGGAGACCTCTTACTAGGGCTTCATACTTAGCCATATTGTTGTTACACTCAAAGTCAAGTTTGAAAGACAAAGTCAAAGGTTCACCATCAAGGGAAATGAGAATAACTCAAACACCCCCACCTTGTTATCACTTCGAGCCATCAAAGAACATGGTCATTTGGTAGGTGATATCCTATTGAGAAAGAGCCATGATGGACTCATCAAAAAACACAAGAGGAAGTGATTGGTTGTCTAGAAAAGGAGCTTCAACCAATTGATCAGCAATAAATTTCCCTTTAATCAAATTCTATTGGAGGAAATCAAGATAAAAGTTAGTTAGGAGCATGAACCACTTATCCATACACTAGTTTTGGTATGGTTTAGAATGCATGTACTTGATTGGATTGGTATTGGTGATGACAAAGGTTTTGTGATTGAGGAGGTGATGATGAATTTTTGAAGCCACAAAGACTAAGGTGAGGTGAATTTTCTTGATATAGGTGTACCAAGTCTCATACTCTATAAGTGTTTAACTTATATATTAGATAGCTTTCTCTTTATTTTATTCATCACAGTGAGTAAGCATTACCCCTAAATAATGGTCAATGGTAGAGTTATAAAGGTAGAAGGGTTCATCCTCTTTAGGAGGGATAATAATGGGTGGAGAAAAGAGGTACTCTTTAATTGAATCAAAGGCTTGTTAGCATTCCTTAGTCCACTTAAAATATGTATATTTCTTGATAAGATGGTGAAAGGCTTGGCATCTATCTAATAACTAAGAGATGAAGTGATGGATGGATTGGAGCTTCCCTTGAAGACTACAAATTTGCATAAGGTGGGTTGGAGGTGGCACGTCAAGGATTGTTCTAACTTTGGCAAGGTCTAATTCTATTCCTCAGAGAGAGATGATAATGCCAAGAAGCTTTATAGATAGGACCCCAAAAAAACATTTCTTTAGGTTGAGTCAAACATGGAAATGGATTAGGCACTCAAATATAATTTTGAGAACTTATATATGATCCTTATAATATTTATATTTCCCAAGGAGGTCATCTACATAGTCCTCTATGATTTTGTGGATGAGATCATGGAAGATGTAGGTCATCACATGTTGGTAGGTTGCTCTAGCATTTTTTAGACCAAATGGCATGACCCTATAATAAAAAATTCCCTAAGAGGTGATAAAATAAGTCTTATGATTATCCTTGGGGGAAATCAAGATATGATTATATCCCAAAAAACCATCCATGAGAGATAATATCTCATAGTCAGTTGTAAGATCAACAAGTTGGTTGATGGTACGCAAAGAGAAGTCATCCTTTGGACAAGTAAGATTGAGGTCACAAAAGTCAATATAGAGGTGAAGTCCCTATATGGGTTTGGTGATGGGAATGATATTAGAAACCCATTAGGGATAGTCAATGGATTGGATTAAATTGGTAGATAAGAGGCATTAAAGCTCCTCTTTTACTAGAAGGGTAATGTGAGGGTACATCCTATGAAGCTTTTGCCTAATATATTTAACATCAAGATGGATGAAAATGTTGTGGAGGGTTATATAAGGGTCAATTCTGAGCATATCCTGATAGGACCAAGCAAATTCTATGTTTCAATCATGAAGGAAGTATAATCTTGTTACTTCAAGGAATCTAAGGATTGACTAATCTTCACAATGTGAGGGTTATCTTAAGTACCCAAGTTGACATCGATAGTGGATTTATTAAACATGGTTTGGTTCTTAAGATAAAGGGTTTGGTAGATAGAAGAATCCCCTACATTGAGATAAGTAATAATAGAATCATCATCCTGACATTGGATAGTGTGGATGGTAGGAGAATTATTTTATACCATTTTAGGGTAAATGAGAGGAAGGGTTTTAGTTTGACCATCCTTTTGATAGGTCAGGGGGGCCAAAATAATGATATTACTAAATAAAATTTAGGAGGAATAATTTTTTAGTCATTAGACTTAAAAAATGGTGGGTTTGGTGAGGATGGTATGTCTTCCTCAATGGTGGCAATGGGTTTGAATGAATCAGTGGGTTCTTCTAGTGGTATGAACCCAAGGCCAAATAGGTCATGAGGTTTCTTGGTTTTGATGGAAGGTAACTCATGGCATCCCTATTAATAATGATTGAGGTCAAATCCCTTTTAAGCACACCTATGGAGATACAATCTATAAAATTTTGGTTTGTCTAAATAGGAGAAATTAGAAGTAAATGGTTGGATAGAAGAGATGGTGGAGGAAGTGAGAAGTGAATGATCAAGTCCCCCATAGATGAAATTGGTTTAGTTGTTGGGAAGTCTAAAAATAATGATGGTTTTGGTATCAGGATCATAACTAGGATCATGTTCAAGGTTCCCGTACTCTTGAGGAGTAGGGAAGGCATTAAAAGTCAAAATATGATATTCTCCCAGTGATAGATGTTGGAATGTAGGTTCCAATGGGTCTTCTATAGGGATCTAAGAAGAATGGATAGACGAGTTAGTTGGATCTTCATTGATGGTAGGAGTGGATTTTTTGTTGGTTGGTGGTGAGGTGGATGAGAGAGGAAGAATAACATCATTGGGTTGATATGTCATGTTATAAGAGGTGAAAAGACTAGGGTCAGCTTGTATGGTGATGACCTGACCCTTGTATTCAAACTTGAAACATCGATGCAAGGTAAATAGGACATAACTCATGACATAGATCCAAGGGTGCCCAAGTAAGATGTTATATTAGAACTCACCTTTTATGATGTGGAAGAGCTCTGAAAGCATATGAGGTCCTAGGAAAATGTGAAAGATAACTATTGCCAAGGTTGTGGCCATAATATCATCAAAGGAATGAAGGACCATTAAGGTTTTTGAAATGATATTTTTTGGTAGTTAGAGTTGGTCATAAGTATGAGAGGAGATAATATTAATACTAGTTCCTCCATCAATCATCACCCTTTTGACATAGGTTTGATTGATGTATGTAGTGATGAAGAGAGGAGGATTAGGATCTTCAAAATGAATAGAAGGTATTTCCAAATCCTTAAATGTGACAAGGGTAGAAAGTTGAAGGGTTATGACAAAGGTTGTAAGAGGTTGAAGGTCTTCAAGTTGGACCTCTAAGGATTATAGGGCCTCTATCAATGTTTTGAAATGATGGGGTGAGGTGTTGATCAATTCATATAGGCTCATCTTCATCAGTGTCTGGTGAAGTTATTTTAGAACTACTCGCTAGATAAATTCAGAAGGGTTGGAGGTGGGGGCACCCAAAATAGATATTTTAGGTTTTGGTGAAGGTGAAGGTGTTTGAGTTCATTTGAAAGGTTGAGGGGTGGAAGGATATGTCTATGGAATGGACATTTTTTCCTTTCCCTTATCCTTTTGTTGGGCCTAAGAATGGGTAACCATATGGGTAGTGTGGATGAGGGGAGGTGTTGGGCTAAAAGGCTAATTTGGTTTCCCCTCATTCTTAGATGAGAGTGTGGGAGTGGCTAAATGTAGATTTTTGGTAGGTTCATTTGGTGGTTGGGTTGATAATGGGCTCAAAAGAGGTTTATCCAATAATATATCATCCTCATCCAATAAGTTATGGACAAGTGCTTGGAGATCTTTGAAACTCATTATGTCATGTCTAGGTGTCCTACGGTATGGGCAGATTAAATTGTCATTGAATTAAGATGGTTTAAGTTTCGAAGGGTCAAAGGGTCTGATAGGTGGTAGGCTTAAGGAATATGTTTTTAACAACCTTTGTAAAATGGTCGAATAATATTCAAGTAAAGGTGTTATGGGTGATGGGATTTTGGTTTAGTGGGTGGGAATCTTCTTAGAAGTAGGCTTCACCATGAAAATCATGAGTGGTAGAATGCTTTTGGTAGAAGGTTTTGATTCGGGTTATTTAGTGTTGGTTGGTTTGGAGGTGGAGGCTTAAAAGGTAAAAGACTTGAAGTTTGATTATTGAGATAATGAAGGTTTAGAGATAGGTGGGAAGGTAGAGGTAGATAGTTTGGAAAAAAATGATGGGGAGGTTGTTGTTTTGGAAGGGGTTGGCCTTATTGATATAAGTATGAGATCTTATGATAGAATAAAGAATGAAAGGAGGAATTTTAGTTTGGGTAGTATTGGGAGGGTTGGCCTTATTGAAATAAGGATGAGATCTTCAGATAGAATAAGGATGGGGTCACAAAATAGAAGGTAAAAGAGAAGGGGGTCATATGGTTCTGGTTTTAGGTGGGAGTTTGGGCGTTTCTACCTTATTGGTTGGTTTGGTTAAGGTTTTCTTTGGTGGACTAGATCGGGTTAAGTCCAACTTCAAAGATAGGTGGATGAGGCTAGGAGTAGGAAGTACCCCTAGGTTCTTGATAGGTTTGATTAGAGAGGTGTAAGGTGATTTGATAATTTTGGATGGAAATGGTTTGGATGGTTCTTCCATGGTTTTGGAAAGAGAGGTGTTCAATGAAGGGATTGATGTGATGATAGGTTTAATGGTGGATAATAGTGAGGTTGAATTTTCATGCTTTTTTTTAGAGGGGATCCCAAGATGGTGCCAAAAGGTGGCTTGATCCAAATTGGGTTGAGAGGAGAATTCTATGCTTTGGAATAGACTAGAAAAGGGTTTGTAAATTGGTTTGGTTCCTTGGGCATCAGATTCAAATATTAGGCCCATAGGTTGAGGTAAGTGAATGATTTATTCATTCTTGTCCTTGATGAAAGGTTCCAAGATTTGGGAAGATGTTTCCTCCATAGAGGGAGTAGTTAAATTGATCTCTTCTCATGGAATGGTTTCTAAAGAGAGAGTAGGTGATTATTTGATGGGGGAGGAAGGTGGGGTGGCAATGCTTACCTCCTTTGGTATTTTTTTCAAAGGAGAGGTGGGTAAGTCTGTCACCTCATAAAGTGGAGTGGAGGTGGCTACTTCCTTTGTTTGGGTATCCAAGGGAATGGAGGGTAATTCTACCACTTCAACAAGTGGAGTGGAGGAAGAGGTACTTGAGGTAATGGTTTCCTCAATGATAGGTTCACTCATAATTACATTGACCGTATGGACCTCATGAGAATGAAATGACTCCAATTTGTTCTCAACATGGTTGGTAGAAGGGGCATGGTTGGGTAAGGGTTGTCAAAATATGTCAAGTGACTAATTTGAGGGTACATTGGGATTTTCTAATGCAATTTCTCCCTTATCAATCAAGTTTTGTAAAATGGTTTTGAAGGTGTTACACCTACTAACATTATGTCCAATGAAATGGTGGAAAACACATAGATCATTTTCATTATACCAATCTGGTACAGGATGAGAAGCATCAAATTTTAGATGAGGTTTGATGGGGGGAAGTTGTATGACGTTGGATTTAAGAAATTTATCCAAAAATGAAGAATACAACTCCCCTAGTGGAGTGTATTATTTTAGGGTAACCCAATTTTGATTTTGGGTTTGTTGATTGGAGGAGTTAGAGGAGTTGGTTTGGTTGGGTTAGTTGACAATCGGAGGTGGGGATGTTTTAAGGACAACCATGTTTATGGCTGCCTTTGGTTTGGTGTTGGGGTAGTTGGATTGGTTGGTGGTTTTGGATGTGGAAGGTTCATTAGATTTAAAGCTAGATTTTTTGTTTCTTAGTTTCAATTTCCCCTCATCAATGGCTCAGATTTCTAGTTTGCATGCCATGGTGAAATCATCGTCAAAGGTTCTAAAATTTTAAACATGTAGAGTGGGGGGAATATGTTTAGCACAAGCCTGAGATAAAATTTTGATCATTTTGGGTTGGGAAAAAGAGAAATATATCTAGTTGATAAGGCCTCTCCATCGTGCTACAAATTTAACAATTGATTCATCATCAAATTACCTGATGGAGTAGAGGTCAGTGGTGGAGAGATTTTTAGATATATTGATTAAGAAGTGGTCTAAAAAGGTTTGGGCAAGTTTTAAAAATGAAAATATGGAGTACTTGGTGACAGAACTATACCAATCCAATGTTCTTACAAATAAAGACATAAGAAAGGTGCAAAGGATAAGAGCATCATCTTAGGAAATTAACACAAATGTTGAAATGCTCTTAAGTGTTGTTGGGGGTCTTCTTTGATTTAGAATTTAGAAAATTTTAGTAATTCTCATTGTGGAGGGTAAGGTTGGATAGAGATGGATGTGTGGATAGGTTCATTATAGATTTGGTCATAAAATAAGAGGTTGTGAGACCTAGAGATAGATGACTCTAGGTTGGTCATTTTATCCATTAACATTTTGGCCAAATCTATTTGGGGTTGGGGAGCTCCATAATTATATGGTAAGTTTTATTGGGGTTGGATGGATGCAATATATGGATAACTGGTAGAAGTTTGAAAGGATGCCACATGCTGGTATATGGTCATTAAGGGTTAGGATGATTCAACATAAGCGTTAATGGGCAAAAAAGGTTGGGTAAAAGGTGAAGCTATGTATCCTTGTGGATTATGAATATAGAATAGGTAGGGTGTCATAGGTATTTATTGAGGAGTTGATTTGGTTTGGTTTAGAGGTATGATAAACTTAGTAGATTGGGGAATTGGCATGGATTGGGTTAGAGGTGTGGTATGGTTAGTTGGTTGGGGGTGAGTGGTGACTCTAGTACTAATAGGCAGAAGGGTAGAAGGTATAAAAAGAAAAACATTTTAAAGTGGGGTGGAGATTGGTGGGTTGGTAGTGATGAGGGGGATCATGGAAATATGGGTATAAGGTATCCCCATGGTGGATGGAGTAAGGGTAACTAAAGGTAAGGTTTCATCCATTTTATAAGAGTTGTTGGTTGGTGTAGGGGGTGTTTGGTTATTGGTTGGGTGGTTTGATTGAGTTTAGTTGGAGGTAGTAGGTGGATTATTGGTGGAGTAAGAGGCTTGAGTGGTCATAGGTTGGGTAGAGGTAGTGGCAACCATAATATGGGGAGGCATCCCATAATTTGGATCACTAGGAAGAACCGAAGTAGTGGTGTAGTGAGATAAGGTATTGAGGTAATGTGGGATGGCCATGGGGTTATTGTCAATGAAAGTTGTGAAATCTACATCACCTTGGGAAACTATCTGAAGCATGGTAGGGGGTAGAAGGATGGGGAGATCCCTCAACATTTGAGATATACTCCATGGAGGAAGAAAAAGAGGAAGATGGCTCTTGATTAGTTTGGTTCCTTAACTGTTGTCTAGTAAAAACCATATGTTAAATAGAGAGTAATAAACGAAAGATCACAACTCAAACACAAATAAAAATAAATAAAAGGATCTCAAAGCAATCAAACATACACTAGAGTATATTTAAAATCCTAAGATATATTTTATCTCACTTTTAGCTTATGTCTTAGTTAGAAAGTGTGAAGAATAAATTGGTTTATAGTGTAGGTATTAGAAAAGAATTCTATGATTGGTTTCAAGTATTCAACGTTCCCAAAAGCATCTATATTAGAAATCAATACATGGTTTGGTATTGGAGCCTACCCCCTCAATTCACACACCACAACGATAAGGGTATCAATTGCTTAGCTAGTATATACTAATTTCTAGAGTTTAGACTCAATCAGAGAGCTGAGTTTTGGTTCTCTTCTTGGTAATAACCTCCAAGTAAGATAGCCAAAGGGTGAAGGTGATCCATTGGGATATGAAACCCTAGTCTTGCCTTATGTCAATTATTTTGATGTTTAATTGATTTAAGTGGTTTTGTATAGTGTTTGATAAATAAGTGAAGCTACTATTGGTTACTTTGATTTTAATTTAACTAAATGAGATAAACATGCAATAAATCAATGTATGAAAGGTTTATTTTATACCCAAAATAAATTTGTATTTCTTTATATGACCATAGAATAAGGAAAAAAAGGGCACCTAGATGCTACTAGGTCCCATCGAGCATGCCAAAATGTTTCTCTCAATTTCTATTCATTTCTTAAGAAAGAATAAATAAGAAACTAGTAATAAGGGTGTGGTAGAATAATCTATTTGTTTATGCGTGTGTGATCCAAATGATTGTGAAGAATTCCTCTTTGTCTTGGAAAGAATGACCTAGTTTATTACTTGATGGCTGATCTTAGAGAAATTTTGGTACAGTAATGGTACTTTTCCTCAAGATTAATTTTGGTAGAGGTTCAGGTCTCCATTTTAATTACTAAATTTCTAAAATAAATACCTATTGGTTGATATTTTATCACTTGTGTGCTAGAATGCTTGATTATGGATCTCTATTCACCTCCTACTCCCCTCCTTTTATAGGCAAAGGGAGATGGAGGTAGAAGGTTCCATAGGAGGTTAAGCTACTAATTTTTAGTCATCATGATGTGTGAGCAGTGGATAAGGCAAACATATTAAATTGTGTCATGTTAACTTGTACACAACTAGTGTTGTGTTTGTTTACATGGGGAAGGTATTTAATTATCGATGGTTAGGGTGACCATCGATAATCAAGTGTCGAAGGTTAAGTGGGGTGAAAGGGTAGGTTTGGTCAGTTGGTCAAACTAAGCATGGTTATATTTGATTAGGGGTCAAAGGGTCAAATTGGTCCCAAGGGGGTCCTAAGGCAGTCCAAGGGTGTTTCAACATTTTAAACTATAGTATGCAAAATTCCAGTGTCTATAATTAGCTAAAATATTTTAGGTGATGCCCTAGATTGGTATACTCAACTTAAAACTCATTTTATCACTATTTTAAAGAACTTAGTCAATGCATTAGTTCAAAAATCCTTAACTAATTATCTCTTTGAAAAAAACCTAACTCATTTTATTAATTACAAATAATTAGAATCCAAAATAGCACAAGTATTCATCAAATGATAAAAAACCTTATCCAACAAAGCTGAGCATAACATGTCCTATGATAATTTATTTCATTTATTCACTAATTCTCTTTATTCCAAATTATAATATCATTTGATGACTCTTTTTCCAAAATATTGAGAAGAAGCCCCCAATACCAAGCTAAATGTCAAGATTCCCTTATATGACAATTCGAGCCTTCACATCCTCAAACAAGGACTCAAATACTTATGAAAGCTAAAAATAGACATGAAAATAATTATAGTGTTATATATAATTATAATTCCATACACAACATTCAATCCATTACTCCAAGTAATCCCACAGAGCCTTTTCTTTCAAAACCAATTTCCAACAATTCTCATCCTATTTCTACATTTTACCAGGTAAATAATGTAGATATCCATAAACCACTTTCCTTAGTAGAGATTCAAAAACATCTTTCTCAACTTTTACCATGAGATCTTGATCCTAATTTCCCTATAAAACACCAATATGATCCACACAAATTATGTTGGTATCATGCAAGTTGGGGCCACTCCCATGAAACTTGTCACCAATTAAGAAACTTTGCTATGGACTATCTTCTTAGACCTAACTTTGATCGTGAATTACTCATATATATATGTAAAAAAAATTATACATTTAAGTCTCATGAAACTAAAACTAAACATGAAAGCTTGAATCAATCAAATGTTCATTTATCTATTTACAAGGATCCCCTTCCTAATCATCAAGCTAATTCTAACCAACCTCCCACTACCAATAATGTAAAAAAGTTATGTATATCCTAATATGCATGATGAGAATGTTGTTAATATGAATAATATGTAGGGAGTAGTTTCTTATATTGACCATTATCCAATTTATAACTATACTATTCAATATTCTTATCCATCCCATCTCATGGAATTGGGGAAATTAGAACCAACTCCAATAAATTCAATAAACTCACAAGTTTCAAATACAACAATGTATTTAGAAAATAATTGACATAATATCAATATAAATTTTACTCCTTTAACTAAGAAACCTCAATCAAAAATCCCAAAATATTCTATTATTGGTACTTCTTCCTCTCAAACACAAAAGCAATCAATTATTCAATCATGACATCTAAATAAACATAATCAACTACAAGCAATCAACCCACATTAACCAAATCTCAATCAAAAACACCTTACCAACATTAATTTTAATGTACTACTACACCCTCAAAGGATTTACTTCAACATTATGCACCTTTATCTGATAAAATTTTAATGGGATATGATGAATGGGATCCTATAGATTAAATTTCACATATCCCATCTCAAATCCCTTTATTATAACTCATGATAACTTCTCATCATCATAATCATTTGATGTAACTTCTATTTGAAATAAACATCCCTTATCCCCCACATATGGGGCAAGATGCTACTGTGTTGGGGTGTGAAGATAACATTCTTCAGTAGTGTGAATAAATGTCTATCCACATTGGAAAAATGGTAGATACTTATTTTTCACTCAAATTCCCTATCTCTTCAATGACTCTTGATAAGATCTTGCTTTGTGTGGATGATCTTCCATTTTTCATTAGTGTCCAAATATGAGATATCTAAGTTAAACATGCATTAATTTATGAAGGTTCATGTACTTATATAACTTCCCTTGATTTCATTAAAACACTTAAATATTTTTAATGTAACCTCAAATCTAAATTAGATGTTAAGGATATGATAGAATACAAATGCCTCTTTTAGAGTGCATTTGTATTCCTATCACAGTTCCCTCTATCATAGTGCATGTCAAATTCATGATATTTAATTTCTCACTTTATTATATCATTTTACTTGGTCGATCTTAGACACACTACATGCAATCAGTAGCCTCATCAGCATGTCAATGTGTTAATATTCCCTATAATGGTTCTATATACAAGATTAGAGATACCAATCCCTAGAATTTTGAATAATTCCAAGAAAAATGTATCTTTAAAATACTTACCCTTGAAACTTTCCCTAGCATACAATTTTGCAAATAACAATGTTTTAATTGTGTTGTCAACTCTAATAGAAGTTATAATGGTCACCCTAAATTAATAAGAAACACACTACATAATGTCTTAGATTACAATGATGATGACCTAGACGAGATTAGTTTGAAAATCAAAACTTATGACTTCTCTCCTCACATAATTGCTTAATTACCTCCTCTATTACCTCAGTCTCATCAAAAACCATTCTATGAAATTTTGGTCACACTAAAAAAAACTAAACACTCCATTCACCATGCCTCATAAATCGATAAAATCATTGACACATGTACTATTCATTTTCACACTCCTAATTGTGATGATGGATATGTTTTAGATGATCCCTATTTATTTGGGTTTACTTAAGCTAAAAAATTAGACATACTTATATATCATTCTTATTTATAATATTCTCTTAGTTTTAATCATGTATTTTCTTCTCCTTCTGTAATACCTAATATTAGTTCTTCTAATGTTGACAAGTCTGATATGGATCACACATACATTATAACTCCTTTAATTGCTGATGATCCTCCTTAGAGTTTGCTTCTTAACCATGATATGATAGGACCTTATCAGTTCACTAGATACTTTGATCCTTCTATAGATAAGAGCTTACTTCTTCCTAAGATACTTCTAGAAGACATCCCTAAGTATTGAGAAGTTTACTATCTTTAACACTAGTTTACTACACATCATACAGATAAATGTCAAGTATTACAATATCACTTTCATGATTTTCCATAACCTACACCTTCATGAGCTTATTCATATACTTCAAGATGTTTGTAGACAAAGGCTCAACCTTATCTATATCCTATAATTATTCATAGATTTGAGGATGTTCATCATAGTTTGACATCAATTCCTTGCATTGAATATACCTCATAGGAACTACCCCATGAGCATCATTATTCTTCTAACATACCTTCTTTATTAGTTAAGGCAGTGCATCAGGAACTCTTTTCATGACTCTGTAAAGATTGATGAGACTTTGATTAAAGTTAGAGTACAATTACATAAAGATCTATCAGATGTTATTGATGATATTTACCATGAAATTTATCTAGTACTTGTGATCACATCATGGTGTTTTATCACATTATTTATTACAATTTCATATGATTTAGATTTTATTTATGAGCATATATTGATCTTATGTTTTAATTATTACTTGTCAATGTTTTATGAATTAATTTCATTTTTATTTCTCCTATTTTTTTAAGATGATTTCTTGTCATGATTTTTATTTAAATTATTTGAATAAGATAGTTATTATTGTGACATGGTTTTAAATTTACACCCCTTTAATATCCTATCTTTATCATATTCTTATTTAGCAGGCATATTTCTCATTGTATCACTATATACATAGATCTATTCGATCTCCATTTTTTCCTTATTTTTTATTTCATACTAAGCATGCATATGGTTAGTTTTGAGATTGAATACTCATTTATGGGTAAGCCTTATTATTTATCAAGTTAAAAAAATCTCATATGTTGTATCATGTAACCAAATCCTAAAGCTTATCTATGTTTGTTACTTGTATCATTCATGTTTGGTTATTTATAATCCATATGGAGGAATAGAAAAAGCCATAAAAGTTAAAATCTAAATTATTTAAACAAATTACAATGATAAAAAGGCAAAAATAAACATTCAAATGTCAAAATTATATCAAAAGACATGAGTCATATCTTAGCACATCTCATATTCTTAGTCAAAGCTCAAACTCCATAGTTGACCTCATGATAGAGTTGACATACATTAGGATATAGTAGATCAGTAG
Source organism: Torreya grandis (assembly GCA_037957365.1). Taxonomy (NCBI): domain Eukaryota; kingdom Viridiplantae; phylum Streptophyta; class Pinopsida; order Cupressales; family Taxaceae; genus Torreya; species Torreya grandis. Next base: position 860,259 of record JARHVA010002152.1, on the reverse strand, counting down.
ACTAGGATGGGATGTCTCAAACTTCTCTATCATGTTACCTACTTTCTCACATAATTACTCAATCTTCACAATAGACTGATGACTCTATAAGGTGTTCTAAGGAATGGGAAACAAGTTGTGGGAATTTAAGCCCATTTTAATTTTCATGTATATCCTTCATGAGATGATCTTAGTTTACATTTATTCACCTAAAAAATTTTGGTTTTATTTCAAAGAAATATCTTTTGAATTTAGCATCCAATAAATTCTTGACACTTATTTACATAGTGTGCCTCTATATAATAAGATTTATTACAAACTCTCATGTTATGCTTTTTCATTACAACATTCTTAATATTCCTTTTTCAAGAATGTTGTTTGTTATTCTTCTTGTAAATTAAAATTAAGACCTTAGATAAGACCATGCCTTCCTCACAAACATTCCCTTACCCTCCATAAGTATTTCTCATTATTATCATTTACCTCGTTTTTAATAATTTTTGAGTTTTAGTGTAAGACTGTAGATAGGAATAGGTTTTCCTCACAAATTATCCTCAAACTTCATACCATGTTTAGTCATAAAAATAAATATATTATTTTTAAACAAATAATAAATAAAAAATCTGAAATTTTTTTCTTTAACTTGTATCTAATAAAACATCCAAAATATTGCATACAAGCAATGGATCTAGATATGAGATCAAAAGCAAAGACATACATGAAACTAATATAAGATATACATGGAAAAACCTCCAAGTGGTAAAAAACCTACAAATATTATTCCTATTATGATAAACTAACAATGACCCAATACAGTCTTTCTTCCTCTCACTTCTTCTCAATCAATCTTCACATAACTTAGAAATGTGTTATCTACATTTCTTCATTTGTCTCAAATCTTTATTTTCATTACATCTTATAGTATAAACTTTTTATTATATAGGCAAGGTAATATGACCATTATAATGTGATCTCTTTTAACCACCACATTAATGGGTCCAATCTCTCCAAAGGATATTTAATATATTTTATTATTTATATATATGAGGATAAACTCATGATAAATAATAAAATATATTAGTATTTAACCAATGTAATTTAATGTATTAAGGGCATATAAATAACATCACTTAATCATTAATTGTTTCAATACTTCTCATTAATGTTAAGTGGGGATAAATACCATAATCACTTTTATAACAATGAAGTTATAATGCATAAACCATTCACATGATTTTTAAGAGTTAACATAACAAACTTACACTCCATGAACCATCCACATAATGAGTTTTAGGAGGTAATAATTGAAAGAAACATCCTTCATCATGCCATAGTCACCTTTAAAAAATAAATGATATATAAATGTAGTCATCCAAAGGTATTACACTATTTAACTATAGATACCCAAAGGTATTACAGTGTGTAACTGCAATCACATAGTCACCTTTAAAGGAATTAAACTATACAAATATAGATATCTAAAGGTATGACACTATGTAACCATAATCACATAGTCACCTTTAAAGGAATTACACTATACACTCATACATACATAAATATTTTTCACTATGTCCCCATAGACACTTTTAAAAGAATTACACTATGTTACCATAAACCACTTAGAGTGAGTTTAGGCTAGCATGATCAAGAGACTACATCCCATAGTGAGAATATATCTTAAAATTTATTATGAATAATCAACCAAATATATTGAATTATTTTATAGAATAAATACCTTCATGCTATTATGTATTGGGTACAATGTATACCTCCATATGAAGTTTACCAAAATCACATAAATTGATATATTATAATGCTTTACAATAAGATGTATATAGAGATAGAAAGAGACACACCACCCACATGGTTATTAGTAAGTGGAATTATGATGTACACTCCATCTTAATGGTAACTTCGATAGGCCTAACATTGAATGAAATTCAATAGAATTTAATTTGTCGGTGTTTCATTAGATGTTTTGGCAAAGCTATACAACTTTGACTATCACCAAAAAAGTTGGTATAATGAATAACTTCTATATGATGTTATTCTATCATCTTTCATAGCCACAAGGCTTCTTTAGCAACTTCCACATGAAGTGATCTAAATGATATCACCTACACCAAAAATAAACATATCTATAGAAGTAGATTCATAATAGCATTGTATAGTTAGCATCACAATAACCAAATAAATTAGCATTATCAAAAGAATAATAAAATAAACCAAAGTTTATAGTTATTTTTATATATTGAAGTATCTATTTTTCTAATTTATAATGATCTTAGTATGGATCTTGCATGAATCTAGAAAAAACACCCACATAATATGAAATATTTATCGTAATAATGATTAGATAAAACAGACTATCAACAAGATATTTATAAATCAGGGTTAGCTTTATCATGCACAATTTTTGGATCAAGATTTAACACAGCCTTCAATAAGAGTATATGTAAGCTTGAAATCAAGCATGTTAAATTTAACAAAATAGGTTATGTGATGTACATAAGAGCAAAAATTACTAGTGTCATAAGATAACTTATAAACTAAAAGTCATATAAAGAGACTTCAAATCAAATAAAAAACCATCTCAATGCATTCAAAAAATGTAAAAACTTAAAAGATTGACTGGTCACATGATCATATTTGATAAAAAAAATATGACAAGTCAAGGTTGTCAAAATTATCAAAAGTGTCACAAACTTCACATGTAATATTTTGCATAGCTAATAACCAAATTTTTTAACTAATTATTTTAAAATAAATTAATTAATTTTGATCAAAAAACATATTGGGATTGATATTTGATTTAAAGACCTTACATCTACAAGTATTTTCCAATAAATACTAGCCAACTTCCCTTTGTCCAATACAAGACTTCACATGCAACTTGCATTATTTAAAGCATATTTAATTAATTCTACTTTTTTAAATCAAAATATTAAATGCATGTAAAATAAATATTTGTCGACTGTATAAACAAAAAAATTAAATATTTTTAGATAAAGACAACTCAACAAGAAGGGACCCACCATCCACTTGTTTGAAATAAAGGTAATTAATAATTTATGTATTTAATAAATATTTTGCAAAACTATTACTAACAATTTATTTTCATGTTGCATGCAAGATGGAGATTAATGGTGCTCATATGGATCTTTAGTAGTTTATATCTCCTTCCACAAGCCTTTGTTTGTCCTCAAATTTTGTTAGGCCTCCTAATTTTATAGGATAAAGCCATTGAACCCTTAAAATTTTAATTTTTGACTTAGAATTTGCCTGTCAAAATTTGCTTGGTTGTATATGACACCCATGAGAGAGAGAAAATTTATAGATCTTGAAAGAAAGCTCCATAGGTTCTTATGGGAGACTCAAATGGGCCCAAAATAGGAAGATTTAACCTTTTAGGTGAGAAAATAAGCTTCAAAGATTGAAAGATGATAATTTTTTTATAATTTTCAGCTCATGAAGGTCGTACAAGTTGAAGTATGGCACTTGGGAAGAGAGTGAAAATTTGGAATGAGCTAGAGGAGTCTGAATTAGGCAAAGTAAAGATCTAAATCACTTTTAAAATGGTCAAACTAAGTAAATAAGGAGATCAGAACTGAGATTTACTAGCCAAAATATGATCTTCATAGATTTTTAATTTACACATGCCAAAAAATGGCACTTTAAGCTGAATTAATCTTACATAACTTTAATATGTAGGTTTAGAGGCTTTGTAAGAGAGAGTGTAGGCCAAAATAACTAAGATTTAACCACTAAAAAAAGAGAAACAATAGCCAAATAAAAAATAAAATTAATTTTTGACTATTTTTAGTCAACATAAGTTGTATAATCATGCTTTAGTGTAAAATCAATAAAAAATGATTTTGATGCTTCTTAAGCTTCTACAAAAGTGTTAACAAGCTAAAAACCAAAGATCTAGCATTTAAAAATGAATTTTAAGTTATAAAAACACTAAAAAAGAAATCATTACTAAATTTTACAAGATTTAAGACTTCAATAGACCAAAAAGAGGTGCCCAAGGTTGATTTTGCCTTGAAATTGTTTTTAGTTACTTAGATCTACAACCAAATGCTCCATAGACAAGAGAAATGCATAGATCATGAACTTTTGAAGGAGAAAGAAGCTCTAAAAACTCTTATAAACTTATTTTAAATAAAAATGATTTTGAAAATAACTCAATAAGTCCAATATACAACCTTAACACTTGATTAAACATTAGTTAGATCTGATACCATATGTTGAGTTGCAGTTCATATGGATTAGCTAGAACTTAAACTTAAGAGCTTACATTTGCTGCTAGAGTGCTCTACCAATTGAGCTACTAACCTCTCTATGACCAGCCTATCATTGGTCAGAGTGTGGTTTATTTCTAATACCACCCCCCCTTAAGCCACATTATATGTGCTTAAGCCTCCTAGTATGGCTCTAATACCACATGTTGAGATATAACTCATATGAACCAGGTAGGACTCGAACCTAAGACCTTCCATTTTCTACTAGAGCACTCTACCAACTGAGCTACTAGACTCTTTATAGCCATAGAGGGGCTAATGTCTCAATTGTTAAAGTACTCTAATAGCAAATGGAAGGTCCTAAGTTTGAGTCATAGCTAGTTTATATGAGTTTTAGCTCAACATGTGGTATTAGAGCTAATTGATGTTTGATCAAGTGGATGGTGAGTCATTTCTTTCTGAGTTGTCTTTATCTAAAAACATTTAATTATTTTTATTTATATATTCAAAAAATATTAAATACACATAAAATAAATATTAGTTGATTATATAAAGAAAAATAATTAAACATTTTAGATAAAGACAACTCAGTAAGAAGGGACCCGCCATCCACTTGTTTGAAATAAAGGTAATTAATAATTTATATATTTAATAAATACTTTGAAAAACTATCACTAACCATTTATTTTCATGTTGTAAGTAAGCTAGAGATTAATGACACTTATGTGGATCTTCAGCAATTCATATCTCCTTCCATAGGCCTCTATTTTCCCTCAAATTTTGTCAATCCTTCAAATTTTGCAAGATAAAGCCATTGCACCCTTCAAAAACTAATTTTTGACTTAGGATTTGTCTTTATAAATCTTCCTAACTGTATATAGCATCCATGGGAGAGAAAAAAATTATAGATCTTGAAAGAAAGATCCACATGTTCTTATAGAGACTTAGATGGGCCTAAAATAGGAAGATTTAACCTTTTAGGTAAGCAAACAAGCTTCAAATATAAAGAGATGAGAATTTTTAATTGATTTTTAGCTCGTGGAGGTCGTACAAGTTGAAGTATGGTGCTTGGGAGGAAAGTGAAAATTTGGAATGAGTTATAAGAGTCCAAATTAGGTAAAGTAAAGTTCTAAATTGCTTGGAAATGGCCAAACTAAGAAAATAGAGAGATTAAAACTAAGATTTACTACCCAAAATATGATATTTCATATATTTTTAGCTCACATATGCCAAAAAATGGAACTTCAAGATAAATTAATCTTCCATAACTTTAAAATGTAGCATTAGAGGCTTTGTAGGAGAGATTACAGGCCAAATAACTAAAATTTATCCACTAAAAAAAGAGAAACAATATCCAAATCAACAAAAATGAAATTTTTATTGATTTTTTACTAGTTTCAGCCAATTTAGGCCATACAATCATGCTCCAATGGAATAAAATCAATCAAAAAATGATTTTGACGTTTCTTAAATTATAAGTCAAAAATTAAATTTTGAAGGGTGCAATGGATTTATCTTGTAAAATTAGGAGGCCTAGCAAATTTTGAGCACAAACTGAGGTCTATAGAAGAAGATATAAACTATTGAAGATCCACATAAGCACCATTGATTTCTAGCTTGACTGTAACATGAAAATAAATGATTAGTAATAGTTTTTCAAAGTATTTATTAAATACATGAATTATTAATTACCTTTATTTTAAATAAGTGGATGGTGGGTTCCTTTTTATAGAGTTGTCTTTATATAAAAACATTTAATTATTTTTATTTATATAGCTAACATATATTTATTTTATATGCATTTAATATTTACTAACTGTATAAGGAAAAATAATTAAATATTTTGAGATAAAGACAACTCAGCAAGAAGGGACCCACCATCCACTTGATCAAACATTAGTTATCTCTAATAATACATGTTGAGCTACAGCTCATATGGACTAGCTAGGACTCAAACCTAGGACCTTCCATTTATTATTCGAGTGATCTACCAACTAAACTACTAGCCCCTCTATGGCTAGCGCATCATCAGTTTGGGTATGGCTTATTTATAACACCTCCTTTTAAGCCATAATAAAGGTGTTTAGGGCTCCTATCTTAGCTCTAATACCACATGTTGAGTTACAACTCATATAGACCAGCTAGGACTCAAACCTAGGACCTTCCATTTACTACTAGAATGTTCTACCAACTAAGCTAATAGCCCCTCTATTTGTAAATAGAGGGGCCAATAGCTCAGTTGGTAGAGCAGAGTATTCTACCAAATGAGTTATTGACCCCTCTATTTAAAAATAGAGGGGCTAATAGCTCAGTTGGTAGAGCACTCTAGTAGCAAATAGAAGGTCCTAGGTTTGAGTCCTAGCTAGTCCATATGAGTTATAGCTTAACATGTGGTATCAAAGCTAATTGATGTTTGATCAAGTGGATGGTGGGTCCCTTCTTGCTCATTTTTCTTTATCTAAAAACATTTAATTATTTTTTTAATACAATCAATAAATATTAAATTCGTATAAAATAAATATTTGTTGACTGTATCAAGAAAAATAATTAAATGTTTTATATAAAGAAAACTCAGCAAGAAGAGACCCATCATCCACTTATTTAAAATAAAGGTAATTAATAATTCATGTGTTTAATAAATGCTTTGTAAAATTATTACTAATCATTTATTTTCATGTTGCAGACAAGATAGAAATTAATGACACTTATGTGGATCTTTAGCAGTTCATATCTCCTTCCACAGGCCTCTATTTACCCTCAAATTTTTTTAGGCTTCCTAATTTTACAAAATAAAGCCATTTTTGTAATATCCCCAACCAATTGGGAATATAGAAAGACAAATGCTCTGATACCACTGTAATGTCCCTTTCTTAGGGGCTCCTTTTTTCTATGAAAGCTCTGATACCACTGTAATATCCCCTTCAAATAGGGAATATAAAAATACAAAAGCTCTGATACAAAGATATGATTTTGTAGAATAAATTCAAATAAACAATAAATCATAGTAAATCTCTTAAATGCCAAATCACTAATCTTATTATTTGTCCAATTGATTATAAATAAGTCCTTTATCATGCATATCAAAGAATATTACAAATACTATCTTAACACCCTGATCTTTTCCAAATTTGGAAACAAACCCTGAATCTGGATGGCTCTGGTTTCTATGTCGACACACAATCATCATCGTCGTCGATCGATATACTACCGACGTTGGTCACTGTCAGTCAGCTTCTCTACTGATGTCGGTCTTCAGTCGGCTGATGTCGGTCACTGGGATGCCGATGTCAGTCTCTGAGTTGCCTACGGCTCTGTACGACCTAATGTAGAACTGTACAGACTTGCATGGATCGATACGGATTTCATACAGAAGCAAGATAATATGTTGTGACCTCTATGCTGGATACCAGATCTCAAGGAATATGGCCCTAATACATCAAAGATTAATCTGGACAATTAATGAAAGCAAAACCTAATGAAATAAATACCTGAAACATTATGATAACTTCTGTGTGAAGTTATCTCTCAAACCATCTACAATACTGTGATAACTTCTATGTGAAGTTATCTCTCAAACCTGTAAACCCCTGTGATAACTTATAGATGAAGCTATCTCTCAAATTGGCAATAGATCGGCTGATATCTCATAACCTCTGAATCGCACACACTAAAGAGTGGATGTTCTCCAATGCAAATGGAAACTTGGAACCCTTGGCTCAGTCTTCTCAGGGAAAACCCTTGGCAAAATCTGTCTTCAAATCAATAATCAATTCATGAATTATGACTCTCCCTTCTATGAGAAACCCTTATATCCTCCAAAAAGATGCACTTGCCCTAATTAGGGTTTTTTAAATTAGAATTAGGGTTTCATAATTAAAAATAGGCTAAATAATTAATATTTAATTAAATCAATCAAATATTAATATTAATTATTTAGCCTATTTTTAATTATGAAACCCTAATTCTAATTTAAGAAACCCTAATTAGGGCAAGTGCATCTTTTTGGAGGATATAAGGGTTTCTCATAGGAGGGAGAGTCATAATTCATGAATTGATTATTGATTTGAAGACAAATTTTGCTAAGGGTTTTCCCTGAGAAGACTAAACCAAGGGTTCCAGGATTCCATTTGCATTGGAGAACGTCCACTCTTTAGTGTGTGTGATTCAGAGGTTGTGAGATATCAACCAATCTATTGCCAATTTGAGAGATAGCTTCATCCAAAAGTTATCACAGGGGTTTATAGGTTTGAGAGATAACTTCACATAGAAGTTATCACAGTATTGCAGATGATTTGAGAGATAACTTCACACAGAAGTTATCACAGCATTTCAAGTATTTATTTCATTAGGTTTTGCTTTCAATAATTGTCTAGATTAATCTTTGATGTATTAGGGCCATATTCCTTGAGATCTGGTATCCATCATAGAGGCCATAGCATATTATCTTGCTTTTGTACAGAATTCATACCGATCTGTGCAAGTCCGTACAGTTCTGCATTAGGTCATACAGAGCTGCAGGCAACTCAGAGATCGACATCAACATCCCAGTGACTGACATTGGCTGACTAAAGATTGATGTTACCAGAGAAGCTGACTGATAGTGATCAACATCGATAGTATATCGACTGACGACAGTGACTGTGTGTTGACATAAAAACTAGAGCCATCCAGATTTAGGGTTTGTTTCTAGATTTGCAAAAGATCAGGGTGTTAAGATAGTATTTGTAATATTCTTTGATATGCATGACAGAGGACTTATTTGTAATCAACTGGATGAATAATAAGATTAGTGATTTGGTAGTTAAGATATTTACTATGGTTTATTGTTTATTTGAATTTATTCTACAAAATCGTATCTTTGTATCAAAGCTTTGGTATTTTTATATTCCCTATTTGAAGGGGATATTACAGTGGTATCAGAGCTTTCATAGAAAAAAGGAGCCCCTAAGAAAGGGACATTACAGTGGTATCAGAGCTTTTGTCTTTCTATATTCCCAATTGGTTAGGGATATTACAGTGGTATCATAGCTAAATTCCTACCATCTTGTTGGGCAAACTAGAGCCAAATTCCTGCCAACCTGTTGGGTGGTATCATGAGTTATAGAAATGAGGGTAGCCCACCCAGGGGCCATAGGCATAATGATGATTAGGACATCAGAGAAGTCTACCATGAAATGACACAAGCACTATAGGCACTCACTACTATGGTAGAGAGGATGAACACACCTTTTCCATAGAATGGGGAGCAAGGGGATAACAAGAGTGCTACTGTTAATCAGAGACTACGGCTGACCCATTCCAGGACAGTTGATAGGCCTACACAGCCTACGTTTGTTAAGAATGATTCAAAGGACAACCCAGAAATAGCACCTTTGGATTGAGAGGCTCTTAATGGTCTACACAGGAAAAATCTTTGCTTATACTACAAAGATCCATATGATGCCAATCACGGTTGTCATTTAAGGCCTAAAGGTAAGGCATACCATGTAATATGGGCATATTGTGAGGATTTGGAATTAGAAGATTTCAAACAGTAGGATAGTTCTGAGGAGTCAGAGGCAGAGGATTTAAAGCCTAAGATAGAGGTAATGAAGGTGGCTCACCAGGATTCAGAGAGACATGTGGTTGAGCTTAGTCATGAGGATTTAGACTCTCAGTTAGTTGCAGAGGATGATGAAGCTGGAGATTATGATGATGAGATAGTTTCAGCAACAGCTTTTTCAGAGTTAGATGAGGATGAGTCTGATGTTGGCATTCAGAGTGTGGAGGTATACTCAGAGGTTAGTACATTGAGTGTTGATTGTGAGTATGTTCCTGTAGTGGTTGCTGAGGAACATGTTGTTGGAGCTGACACACATGTTTAGGTTTTGGGAGTACCTAGTCTTGATGAGTTTGGCATGCCAGTGGAGTTGAGTTTCTAGATTTATTTTTCTCACACCGATGATAGTGTGGTATAGTTGGTCATACCACCTTTACAGAGGAATCAGTTATGGGATGGATTAGCACCATCCTTTGCAGATGGAATTGGTAGTTTGTGTTGTCCATTCTACTTGGGTTATGATGCTTTGAGAGTTTATTTCTCATGTGTTCTTGACTATGGCAGTTGTGCTTTTAGAGTTTGGTTGAGTTACATTCGCCAGTTTGATTATGGGTTCCTCTTTGTTCTACTTCTAAGGATATTGCAGGAGCTTGCATTGATTAACAGCAGTGCAGATCACAACTACATATGGGATCCAGGTGGATTGATTGGTTTGTTGTTTTGAGATTGCTTGGGGACAAGCAATTTTAGGAGGGGTGGATTGTCATAACCCCTTTTTTAGTGGACATCGACAGACTTGATGATTAGCCTATTATGCGACCTTCGTAGGCTGATAAGATGGATAGAGGGTCATAATGGAGCTTGGCTTGGCTTCGATTAGTAGGATTCCTATAGTTGGCTTTCATTTGGGCTTTTTTGGACACATTTTCCTTGAGCTCCTATTATTTAGGGACTTTTGACATGCAGCAGAGAACCCTTATTTTGGTATGGTCATGTGTAAAATCATTCCTTGATTCACCAACTTTGAATGGTTCAAGGATCCGACATGTATTGAGGGAGATATTAATATTTGATTGATTTAATCAAATATTAATTTTTTAGCCTATTTTTAATTAAGAAACCCTAATTCTAATTTAAGAAACCCTAATTAGGGAAAGCACATCTTTTTGAGGGTATAAGGGTTTCTCATGGAGGCCATTATTGATAATTATGATTTGATTATTGATTTTTGATATTGAAGAATTCTTCTGTGAAGACTGAGCCAAGGGTTCTAAGATTCCATTTGCATTGGAGAACGTCCACTCTTCAGTGTGTGCGATTTAGAGGCTGTGAGATATCAATTGATTTATTGCCAATTTGAGAGATAGCTTCATATAGAAGTTATCACAATATTTCAGGTATTTTGAGAGATAATTTGACATAGAAGTTATCACAGTAATTCAGGTATTTATTTCCTAAGTTTTTATTTAATAAATTATACAGATAGAAATCTTCTGTATTAGAGCCATATATCTTGAGTTCAGGGGTCCAACAAATAGGGTGTACTTTATTGGCAGTCATATGAAGTTTGTATAGATCTGTAAAGATTCGCATAGAGACTAACATCAACGGGCAAAGACTGACATTGGCAGGCAGAGATCCACAGTGACCGACATCGGCTGACATATCACTGACATCGGCAAGTTAACGACCCTAGTCGACTGATGATGGCAGTATAACGGATGTCAGCAACTATGTTTTTGACACAGTAGGCTGAGATGTACCAAATTCATGTTTTATTCCTAGTTTGTGGAATACTCAAGTTTTTAAGACCGTATTTGAATATTCTTTAATATGCATGACAGAGGATATCTATTGTAATAGTCTGAGTGAATAAATAAGAGACTATATTGTGATTTATTTATTTATTTCGAATTTATTTTGCAAAATCTTATCTCTGTTCAGAGCTTTTGTATTTTTATATTCTCTATTTGAAGGGGATATCACAGTGGTATCAGAGCTTTTGTCTTTCTATATTCCCAATTGATTGGGGATATCACAGTGGTATCATAGCTAAATTCCTACCATCTTGTTGGGCAAACTAGAGCCAAATTCCTGCCAACCTATTGGGTGGTATCATGAGTTATAGAAGTGAGGGTAGCCCACCCAGGGGCCATAGGCATAATGATGATCAGGACATCAGAGAAGTCTACCGTGAGATGACACAGGCACTACAAGCACTCACTACTATGGTAGAGAGGATGAACACACCTGTTCCATAGAATGGGGAGCAAGGGGATAACAGGAGTGCTACTGTTAATCAGATACTATGGCTGACCCATTCCAAGATAGTTGATAGGCCTACACAACCTATGTTTGTTAAGAATGATTCAAAGGCCAACCCAGCAAGAGCACCTTTGGATCGAGAGGTTCTTAACAGTCTATGCAGGAAAAAGCTTTGCTTATACTGCAAAGATCCATATGATGCCAATCACGGTTGTCATTTGAGGCCTAAGGGCAAGGCATATCGTGTAATATGGGCATATTGTGAGAATTTAGAATCAGAAGATTTCAAATAGTAGGATAGTTTTGAGGAGTCAGAGGCAGAGGCTTCAGAGCCTAAGATAAAGGTAATGAAGGTGGCTCACCAGGATTCTGAGAGACATGTGGTTGAGCTTAGTCATGAGGATTTGGACTCTCAGTTAGTTGTAGAGGACGATGGAGCTGGAGATTGTGATGATGAGATAGTTTTAGTAGCAGCTTTTTCAGAGTTAGATGAGGATGAGTCCGATGATGGCATTCAGAATGTGGAGGTATACTCAGAGGTTAGTATATTAAGTGTTGATTGTGAGTATGTTCCTGTAGTGGTTGTTGAGGAACATGTTGTTGGAGCTAACACACATGTTTAGGTTTTAGGAGTACCTAGTCCTGATGAGTTTGGCATGCTAGTGGAGTTGAGTTTCCAGATTGATTTTTCTCACACCGATGACAGTGTGGTATAGTTGGTCATGCCACCTTTATAGAGGGATCAATTATGGGATGGATTGGCACCATCTTTTGCAGATGGAATTGGTAGTTTGAGTTATCCATTCTACTTGGGTTATGATGCTTCGAGATTTTGTTTCTCATGTGTTCTTGACTATGGCAAGTGTGCTTTTAGAGTTTGGTTGAGTTGCGTTCGCCAGTTTGATTATGGGTTACTCTTTGTTCTACTTTTGAGGATATTACAGGAGCTTTCATTGATTAACAACAGTGCATATCACAACTACATATGGGATCCAAGTGGATTGATTGGTTTGTTGTTCTGAGATTGCTTGGGGATAAGTAATTTCAGGAGGGGCGGATTGTCATGTCCCCTTTTCAGGTGACATCTTTAGACTTGATGATTAGCCTATTATGTGACTTTCATAGGCTGATAAGATGGATAAAGGGTCATAATGGAGCTTGGCTTGGCTTTGATTAGCAGGATTCCTACAGTTGTCTTTTATTTGGGCTCTTTCAAACACATTTTCCCTGAGCTCCTATTATTTAGGGACTTTTGACATGCAGCGAAGCACCCTTATTTTGGTATGGTCATGTGCAAAATCATTCCCTGATTCACCAGCTTTGAACGGTTTGAGGATCTGACATGTATTGAGGGAGATATTAATATTTGATTGATTTAATCAAATATTAATTATTTAGCCTATTTTTAATTAAGAAACCCTAATTCTAATTTAAGAAACCCTAATTAGGGCAAGCACATCTTTTTGAGGGTATAAGGGTTTCTCATGGAGGCCATTATTGATAATTATGATTTGATTATTGATTTTTGATATTGAAGAATTCTTCTGTGAAGACTGAGCCAAGGGTTCCAGGATTCCATTTGCATTGGAGAACATCCACTCTTCAGTGTGTGAGATTCAGAGGCTGTGAGATATCAGCTGATTTATTACCAATTTGAGAGATAGCTTCATACAAAAGTTATCATAGTATTTTAGGTATTTTGAGAGATAACTTCACACATAAGTTTTTATTCAATAATTTATACAGATAGAAATCTTCTGTATTAGAGCCATATATCTTGAGATCAGGGGTCCAACAAATAGGGTGTACTTTATTGGTGGCCATACGAAGTCCATACAGATCTATACATATTTGCATAGAGATCGACATCGGCAGGCAGAGACCGACATCGGCAGGCAGAGATCCATAGCGACTGACATCGGCTGACATATCACCAACGTCGGCAGGTTAATGACCCCAGTCAACCAACAACGGCAGTATAACCGACGTCGGTGACTATGTTTTTGACACAGCAGGCTGAGACGTACCAAATTCATGTTTTATTCCTAGTTTGTGGAATACTTAGGTTTTTAAGACCGTATTTGAATATTCTTTAATATGCATGACAGAGGATATCTATTGTAATAGTCTGAGCGAATAAATAAGAGATTATATTGTGATTTATTTATTTATTTTGAATTTATTTTGCAAAATCATATCTCTGTTTAGAGCTTTTGTATTTTTATATTCTCTATTTGAAGGGGATATCACAATTTCACCCTTCAAATTTTAATTTTTCACTTAAAATTTTTCTATAAAAATATGTCTAGCTGTATATGGTGCCCATGGGAGAGAAAAAAATTATAGATCTTGAAATAAATCTCCACAAGTTCTTACATAGACTTATATGGGCCCAAAATAATTAGATTTAACCTTTTAGGCAAGCAAACAAGCTTCAAAGATTGAGAGATGAGAATTTTTGACTAATTTTTAGCTCATGGAGGTCGTACAAGTTGAAGTATGGTACTTAGGAGGAGAGTGAAAATTTGGAATGAGTTATAGGAGTATGAATTAGGCAAATTATAGGTCTAAATTACTTGGAAATAGATAAATTAAGAAAATGGAGAGATTAGAACTGAGATTTATTGCTCAAAATCTAATCTTTCATAGATTTTTAGCTCACACATGCCAAAAAATGGCACTCCAAGCTGCATTAATCTTTCATAACTTTAATAGGTAGCTTTAGAGGCTTTGTAAGAGAGATTTTAGGTCAAAATAACTAATATTTATCCACTAAAAAAAGAGAAACAATAGCAAAATCAACAAAAATGAATTTTTTATTGATTTTTGACTACTTTTAGCTAATATAGGTCATACAATCAGGCTCTAGTGGAATAAAATAAATCAAAAAAATTATTTTGATGATTCTAAAATTCTAAGGCAAAAATTAGATTTTGAAGGGTGAAATGGCTTTATCTTTTAGCTAAAGATCCACATAAGTGTCATTAATCTCTAACTTTCCTGCAACATGAAAATAAATAGTTAGTAATAGTTTTGTAAAGTATTTATTAAAATCATAAATTATTAATTACCTTTATTTTAAACAAGTGGATGGTGGGTCCCTTCTTGCTGAGTTATCTTTATCTAAAAATATTTAATTATTTTTCTTATATAATCAACAAATATTTATTTTACATGCATTTAATATTTTTTGACTGTATAAAAAATAATTAAATATTTTTAAATAAAGACAACTCGGTAAGAAGGGACCCACCATCTACTTGATCAAAAATCAGTTAGCTCTGATACCATATGTTGAGCTATAGCTCATATGGACCAGCTAGGACTCAAACCTAAGACCTTCCATTTACTACTGGAGTGCTCTACCAACTAAGCTATTGGCCCCTCTATGGCCAACCCATCATCAGCTTGGGTGTGGATTATTTCTAACATTGTCTCACATTTACAATTCATGATTTTATATTTTACATGCTTTTCAACTTGATTTAGTGTGTTTTACATTTTAGTTCATTATTATCTTATATTCATGTTTTACATGCTTCTCAACTTGATTTAGTGTGTTTTACAATTCATTTCATTCATTTATTTATGTGTTACATGCTTCTCAACTTGATTTAGTGTGTTTTACAATTCATTTCATTCATTTATTTATGTGTTACATGCTTCTCAACTTGATTTAGTGTGTTTTACCTTTCATTTCATTATTTTTATTTATTTATTTTCATGTTTTACGTGCTTCCCAACATGTGTTTTACATTTTAGTTTTCCATGAGATCTAATATATTTTAATTTACATTTGTACATTTTACATTTTTCTATCATTATTTGTAACCATTTATTTGTTCAGAATTGCTAGAAAAGAATCAAAAATACACAATACATTTTCTCATAGCATATATCAAAAATTAAACACGTGTTTAAAAATAAAATATATACATTTATAACATCCATGATTTTTCTAGCAATTCTGAACAAATACATGGTTACAAAGAATGATATAAAAATGTAAAATGTAAAATGTAAAAATGTAAATTAAAATATATTAGATCTCATGGAAAACTAAAATGTAAAACACATGTTGGGAATCATGTAAAACATGAAAATAAATTAACAAAAATAATGAAAAGAAAGGTAAAACACACTAAATCAAGTCGAGAAGCATGTAACACATAAATAAATGAATGAAATGAAGTGTAAAACACACTAAATCAAGTTGAGAAGCATGTAAAACATGAATACAAGACAATAATGAAATAAAATGTAAAACACACCAAATCAAGTTAGAAAGCATGTAAAATGTAGAATCATTAATTGTAAATGTTGGATAGAAATAAGCCACATGAGTGTGTGTGTGTGTGTGTGTGTGGCTTATTTCTAACAGTATCCCACATTTATAATTGATGATTTTACATTTTATGAAATAAGCCAATGAGTATACACACACACACACACACACACACACACACACATTTTACACACACACACACACACACACACAACACACACACACACACACACACACACACACACACACACACACACACTCATGTGGCTTATTTCTATCCCATATTTACAATTAATGATTTTACATTTTACATGCTTTCCAACTTGATTTGGTGTGTTTTACATTTTAATTCATTATTGTCTTGTATTCATGTTTTATATGCTTCTCAACTTGATTTAGTGCATTTTACACTTCATTTCATTCATTTATTTATGTGTTACATGATTCTCGACTTGATTTAGTGTGTTTTACCTTTCTTTTCATTATTTTTGTTAATTTATTTTCATGTTTTACATGCTTCCCAACATGTGTTTTACATTTTAGTTTTCCATGAGATCTAATATATTTTAATTTATATTTTTACATTTTACATTTTTCTATCATTCTTTGTAACCATGTATTTGTTTAGAATTGCTAGAAAAGAATAAAAAATACACCATACATTTTCTCATAGCATATATCAAAAATTAAACACATGTTTTAAATAAAATATATACATTCATAACATCCATGACTCATAACAACAAATACATACATACATACACAGATATAGTATATATATATATATACATATATATATATATATATATCCATGAGTCATAACAACACCATATTTTTTATTATGACTCATGGTATTGTTATGACTCATGGATGTTATGTATGTATGTGTGTGTGTGTGTGTGTGTATATATATATATATATAATACAACAAAATGTTATAAATATAATACAATATCAGCTCTATAATGGTGGTTCACCTTGCCCATCTGATAGATGAGCTACACTACCCATCAATCCTTGACACTACCTTCTTTGAATGGTGTGTTACAGTGAATTTATCTATGTATGAAGTTACTTAATCTGGCCCTAAAAATTGGCCACATGGCCTTTTACACATGTAAACTATCTAGATGTATCCAAATGGGTCACCCACTCCTCGACTAATGTCTTTTAAACATGTATATCTCCGTTTCTCACTCCTATGGGAAACTCCACATGTGTTGTATCTCCTCATCTTTATAACTCTCGCACTACCTCACAAACCAATCAAAACCAACTAGTATGATTTGGGGTAGATGGTACAATAGGATCAATCATATCATTAGTATCATGATGTGTAGCTTGCACTACTATAGACCATCTAAAATACTACTAGGAAGTATCTCCAAAATACAAACCAAATGCAAATTAGATCTCTCTCTCTCATACACACACACATCTAGATATGTATATGTATATGTATGTATGTATATATACACCAAAATCATCTATCTATAATATATATATATATATCCACAACATAATAAATATCAACTACATGTCAAAACACAAATCACTCACCAACAACAGTCTCTCCATCGGTACACCTATCAATTACTTCTATTAGGGTATGTCTCTATGGTGTGTTACATAGAGACATACAACAAAATGTTATAAATATAATACAATATCAACTCTATAATTATGGTTCACCCTGCCTATCTGATGGATGAGCTACACAACCCATCAATCCTTGACACTGCCTTCTTTGAATGGTGTGTTATAGTGAATTTGTCTATGTAGGAAGCTACTTAATCTAGCCCTAAAAATTGGGCACATGGCCTTTTACACATGTCAACTATCTATATGTATCCAAATGGGTCACCCACTCTTTGACTAATGTCTTTCAAACATGTATCTCTCCATTTCTCACTCCTATGGGAAACTCCACATGTGTTATATCTCCTCATCTTCATAGCTCTCGCACTACCTCACAAACCAATCGAAACCAACTAGTATAATTTGGGGTAGAGGGTACAATAGGATCAATCATATCATTAGTATCATGATGTGCAGCTTACACTACTATAGACCATATAAAATCCTACTAAGAAGTATCTATAAAATACAAACCAAATGCACATTAGATCTCTCTCACATACACACACACACACACACACACACACACACACACACACACACACACACACACACACACACACACATGTAGATATGTATATGTATATGTATGTATGTATATATACACCAAAATCATCTATCTAATATATATATATATATATATCCATAACATAATAAATATCAACTACATGTCAAAACACAAATCACTCACCAACAACAGTCTCTTCATTAGTACACCTATCAATTACCTCTATTAGGGGATGTTTCTATGGTGTGTTACATAGAGACATACAACAAAATGTTATAAATATAATACAATATCAGATCTATAATTGTGGTTTACCCTGCCCATCTGATGGATGAGCTACACTACCCATCAATCCTTGACACTACCTTCTCTGAATGGTGTGTTATAGTGAATTTGTCTATGTATAAAGATACTTAATTTGGCCCTAAAAATTGGCCACATGGCCTTTTACATGTGTCAACTATGTAGATGTATCCAAATGGGTCACCCACTCCTCAACTAATGTCTTTCAAACATGTAGCTCTCCATTTCTCACTTCTAGGGGAAACTCTACATGTGTTGTATCTCCTCGTCTTCATAGCTCTCATACTGCCTCACAAACCAATTGAAACCAACTAGTATAATTTGGGGTAGAGGGTAAAATAGGATCAATCATATCATTAGTATCATGATGTGCAGTTTGTACTACTATAGACCATCCAAAATCCTACTAGGAAGTATCTGCAAAATACAAACCAAATGCACATTAGATCTCTCTCACACACACACACATGTAGATATGTATATGTATATGTATGTATGTATGTATACACCAAAATCATCTATCTAATATATATATATATATATATATATATATATATATATCCACAACATAATAAATATCAACTACATGTCAAAACACAAATCACTCACCAACAATAGTCTCTCCATCAGTACACCTAACAATTACCTTTATTAGGGTATGTCTCTATGATGTCACAAAACTAATCAATAAAAGATGAGCATGACATGGTCCACTATGAATTTATCAGTTTATGGATTAGCTCTCTACCAATTACACCATAGGATTTCCATGCTTGATTTCCTTAGCCTATAGCTCCACCTCCACCTTCACCTACACCTATCTCTATCTATGTTGTTGTGGTGGCCAAGGTGGTAATGGAAAACCCTAATATGGAATAATAATAGCCACCTCCACATCCTCCTCTACCACCATCTCTACCTCCTCCTCCACTGATCTCTCCTTTGTCTATTGTCATCATCATTGTCTTTCCCAAAGTCTCAACCAACATGGATGAATGATAGGTACATCCATAAGGACTCCTGCACCTGTACTACCACTACACTCCCTTATATACCATGCCCAATATCTAAGCATTACTATAAGTGTCACTGAAGGTGGTAGATTAACTTATAGGGTAAGCAAGAAAAAGGATGTGGATCTACCCACCATGTATAATTATTAGTGATACAAACATGGCCTAGTCTCTAAAAAATACTAAGACAAGAAGGCCAAATAGTATTAATACCTGGATATGGTTTATGTATGCACATAATATTTTTAACTTTTATTGATTACTGATGCTTTACATCTTGTAGGACCCTGTCAAGACTCAATCTCTCTAAGTGTATTCCCTAAGGGGTGTAGCAACAAAGGGGTGGGTAGACATTTAGTGTTTTATAGGATTGATGTCCCTTTTTGCCACATTATTATCAATCCAACTAGATCCCAAAACCATTCCCTAAGCTAATTTTCCTCCCTTCAGTATTCCTCCAATATTTTCATCTTTCCATTCCTCCTTTTCTTACCTTAAACTCCTTTATGACTATCAATAGTCGACCTAGTAAAATTTAGGGGTATTATTTATTTTCTTGGTTTGTTAGCCTTTTGATTGACCTAGAATAAACCTAGTAAATTATCCCCAAAAACACATTGGGTCAACCCCATATAGTTGATGTTCTTAGAAAGGATTTAGGGCAAGATTTGCTTATAAATAGAAGATCATTTTAGTCATTATTAATATGTGCAATCAAGAGTTATTATTCACTAACACTTCTTCATAATTTGCTCTTCCACCATTATAATTGAGGATACTTAGCTTCAATTTCTTATTTGAAGAATCTAGTCTTGTGGATAAGTCTTATATGATTTTGCCATTATTAGTGATCCTTAAAAACCAAAATATCCTCTTGTGAAGCCCCTTTTCCCAAGGGAGAGATTGAGTCTCAACGGGTTCACATTCAAGTAAGTACATTCTAACTTTCTTCTCCTCTCTTTTAGTAAATAAAAGTATCATAAGTGTTATCTCAAATAATAATATCTTTCATATTTTATGTATTAGGGTGTTACTCATACTTTAATTGAAGTTCCCTATACATGTTTATTGTATTATTTCTAACCCCCCACTTTATGCCACAATCTTTGGTGTGCACTAGATTAGATTTTTACTTTCCTATGATTAGAATCGAAGTGAATGTTTTAAACCTTAAGAATACATTAGGGTTGTTTTGTGATTATGTTAGACTGTAAGATTTCTAACCCTTCCTAGCATGATGTGTTGTGACAAATGATACAAGTGATCCCCTAATCAAGTCTAGTGGATCCCCATATTGGTCATGCTCTCACTCAACAATTGTATCCCAATCAAAAGTGTAGGTATGATCTATCTTATCTAATCTAGAAATAATTCATAAACATCATACATTTCTAATTTTATATATTATGGTGAACATGACATGAACTAATCCTTGTAGGATTTTTTCACTTTTTACTTCATTTATTTTGTTTATTTTTATCATATATTTTTCACATTTTGAATCAATTTTGTCAACCCAGCTATTTTTTCCTACACATGGGTTTTAGGAATAGGAAAATGGATTGACTCAGTTGACATATTATAGGTTTCCATCCTTTCAGACATTATGTTCAACCTACTAAGTTGACCCAGTCGACCCCTTACATTTTTAGCAATTTTCAGTAGGTTCATGTATAGCTTGATCGATTCTGTCAACCTGGTTTACAGGTTTTTCAAGCATACTTCTAAGTTCAAGAGAATAAATATTCTTCATTACATCTATGATCCATAAAATTTCCTTTCTACTTCTCTATTTCTTTTTTTTCTATCTTTCATTTCACAGTTTGTAGTCTTCAAAACTACCCTTGCACAATCAACTAGATCAACACTACTGACCCAGTTTTATGTTTCCTGTGTTGTTTGAAATAATTAGATTGACACTACTAACCTATTTAATTTATAGACTTTGATTCCATAGTATAGGTTTGACTATGTTCTTTATTTTATGCATATAGTGTTCATACTATACCTTGTTTCAAAGTTGGAATTAACCTCATATCTTCTAGTAATTAGCTCACACACTTTCTTTTCTTGTTATTTACATGTTTAGAATAGTTCACATAGTTTAATTAAGATATTTTAAATTAATCACTTAATTTTTCTATTTCTATTTTATGCACACACAGCTAAATTACAAAACATAAACAAGCACTTTAAAATTTTGTCTACCCTAGGCCAACCTACTTGGATTTCATCATCAAGAGGGAATTCGACTTGATGCTTTGGTCAAGTATAAATCATGATTAATGGTATATTTTAGCTAATCACCTAACACCTTTATCACTATAGTGTGTGAAGTGAGGGGGTAAGCCCCAATACCAACCCTATATCATTGACACTATATTCCTTTTTAGCCCAAACTACCTGAAACCATCATTAGATTGTTATCTAGTACCTTGCCTATAGCCAACTTCCAATCATATTTAAAGTCATTCTTAATAATCTAATTAACAATTAGGTTGACCAATTAGTTAACTTTAATTTTCAATTTATTTTTTTGCTCTTTATTTAATTGTGTGTGCAAAAACTTGCATTAATCAGTGTTAGTGCAAGGTATTACTTTGTGTGCCTTAATTGAATTTGTCAACGTTGATCCAATTAATTTTTTATTTACTTTTAGCTCTTCCTTTCTTAGATTAGATACAAATATTATCTTAATTTAAGTCATAAATTGTTATCATCTTTCTCTTTCTCCCTGTCTACTATATTGGATCGACCCAGTCAACCCTATATCTTTTTCAACCCCTG
Organism: Torreya grandis; assembly: GCA_037957365.1. NCBI lineage: Eukaryota > Viridiplantae > Streptophyta > Pinopsida > Cupressales > Taxaceae > Torreya > Torreya grandis. Next base: position 837,698 of record JARHVA010002152.1, on the reverse strand, counting down.
TTCACTATACTAGATCAACCCAGTCGACCTTGTATAGTTTGTAGGTTCTTTTCCACATATTTTCACCTTTATACACTATAATGGATCAACCCAGTCAACACTATACAAGTTATCAACCCTATTTTCTATACTAGATCAACCCATTCAACCTTGTACTATTTCATGTTTTCCCTATTTATCAATCTAACTCCTTATCCTTTCAATTTTGCATTATATTCATCTTTCTTCAGTCAGAATGAAATATCCTATTAGAATCTTCTAAGATAGATTGAATCCATTTAGGTACTATATGGGATGTTCATTTCTTCCTCTCTTTTCCTCCCAAGAGCACCATCACTCTTTGGGCACCTCTTCTCCTCCTTCATCTATGAACTGCAATATGGAGCAAATAACACCTCATCATGAAGTTGATGGATCTGACCCTTTTTATACTTACCAATAAACTTCTCAAAATATTCAAACTAATGTGGGAGTGATTGATACAATTTTACTTAACAATCCCACTAATCCTTCTTCTATCAATCTTCTCCCTAACACCAATATGGGGAGTTTTCCTAAAAACACCAACCCACCTCTCGATATAACCCAACTTTTAGCCAAGTTATTCAACAAATGAACATTATGTAAAATTATAATACCAACCAAATGATGAAAATTCAAAAATACTTAATCAACATGGCTAATCAAATTCCAAATATTCATCCTCAAGCTAATCTTAATTATATTCCTCCACCTCTTAGGGATGCCTCAGATAATGTTATTCCTCAACCCATAATGAATAAAAAGATATTTTAAACCATTCAAAATAAGCCTTTATCTCCCTTCATTATTTCCATTGATATCAGTAACATATCTCTAACTATAAAATATGATGGGACCAAGGATCCTACCTCATTTCTTAAAGCCTTTGTCAACCTTTACAAAGAGTGGATCCAAACTAATACCTTCACCACTACTAAACTCTTATTTAAAAATTTCATCAAAAATATATTAGAATGGTATAATAAACTACCCCAACATTCTTTTTGGCAACTTGAAGATTTGGTTAATCATTTGGTTAAAGAGTTTCAACACAATGATCTTCTCAAAAATTGTCTTAGCCACTTTATCAATGCTAAACAATCTTGAACTGAATCAACTCATGACTTTATCAAAATATGAAAATCTTTAGCTCATAAAGCTGATCATAACATGAATGATGATAACTGATTCAAAATCTTTATCACATCTTTAACTCCTACTCTCCAATATAAGGTTCAAACCTTTGTTCCTCAAATAATTAATGAAGCTCTTGATCAAGCTAAGCATAAATATTTTGTTATGAAGTAATTTTAACCTAATCCTAAACTTTTTAAGGTATCTTTCCAAACATATAATGTTATCTCTATTAATGCTCTGCAAAATAAACAAGGAGTTACCAAGGTTGATATTCCTTCACCTTATCATTCACCTCTTTTGGTTCAGAAAATGAAATAATTTTTGCCATCCTTGAAACCTTTCATATATCCTAATGCTCCTCCTAAGTGGTATGACCCTAATCTATCTTTTTGGTTCCATGTTGGCATTGGGCATTCTCATGAATCTTGTATATGTCTCAATAAATTTTTTGTTTCTTATATGCTCGGTGATTCATTCAATAGTGAAGCTATGATCAATATTCATCACCAATAATACATTGTTGCTTCCCAAAAATGACAAAATTTCAAAGATTATACCTATAATAACCAAAAATATTCTAATAATCAAATAAATTTCAAGGATGTTTGTGCCAACGATGTTGATTATGACCAATACTATAATAACTATCAATATGTCAATACTGCCAAGGTCAATTATCATCATAAACTAGCTCACAAATATCCCATTACCAAGCCTAAAAATCCATCTTTAAAATAACAACTTCTTAAAGATACTACCACCACCAATATTGATTTAGAAGCACCTGAGTAAAAACTTCATCCTTTCGATCTTCCAATTGCATCCATACCTTAAAAAACTAATTTACCTTCTAAAAATCATGTTGGTTCTTCTAAATCTCATTGTAATTTTCTTGAATAACTCAACTCTATGCCTTGTAATATTCCCCTTATGGAGTTGGTTCGAACTTCATCTTATCATCATAAATTTCTTATGCAACAAATTCAAGAAATTGGAGATCCATCCTCCATAGATGAAGAACCACCTTATCTTGATTCTCAACCTACTAATGTCAATACCATTGAAACCTCTTTTCCCTCTTCTAAACCTTCCATTGAATTCCTTGAAGAGGACATGACTAATAATGAAATTCTTTTTCATGTTGATGATCTTCCACTCTTTATTAAAATAGCCATTGATAACACACTTATTAGAAAAGTCTTAGTTGATGAAGGCTTTGGTATTAATATGACATCCTTGTGGCTCATACAACAACTTGGTTATAACATGGGTCATCTCAAGTAAACTCATCTTACTTGTCATGGTTTTGATAAGACTAATCAAAATCCACTTGGTTATATTTAGATTTTATTAACCATAGGACTTAATACAGTTCAAACCAAGCTTATGGTCCTTGATCTCCCTTTATCTTACAATATCCTTCTTGGTCATCTATGGACCTATTGAATGTGAGCTATAACTTCTTCTGGTAGTCAATGTATTAAATTCTTGCATTATGGAAAATGGTACAAGCATGAAGATAATCCCAATCCATGTAGTATCTAGATTCCTAATCTTAAACCTTAATATCATATTCCTACAAATCCTAAGATTAATAATGTTCCTTTACCTGAGTTCATCAACATGAATCCTGATCTAGAAGTTACTATTGCAGATTTTGATGATAATGATCCCAATGAATTAAAACACACTTGTAATACTAACAAGTTACCTCCATATATCTTGCAATAACTTCCTCCTCTATTACCAAGTGACTATATTATTCCTCTTATTGATGATATTATCGACTTTACCCCTCCATGCAATGCTCAAGAGCCTTGTTTACAAGAATATGCCTTTACATGCAATGAATTTGGAGTGGTTAAATAATTTCAAGATCCTCTCATCATGTCTCCTTGTACATTTAGCAATAATGAGTTTTCACCTTTTGAAACTCCATTTGATTCTTAATCTTGTAAGATTTTTTCAACATATGACGATAACTATATCATGTCCCAAGCTCAATCTAGAGATTTGGATGTCCAACATTACAAGAAAACTTTAGCCGAAATTCATGATTTTAATCAAGATGTGCATACCATTTCTATATATTATACCTTAGATCTTGAGGGTCATGTACCTCCCATCAATCCTCCCCTTATTGATACTCCTTAGGTGGTAGAACAAATTATACCTTCTGAACTTTTAGAAGTTCCTACACCTTTGGATTCTATCATTCCATTAGATCCTTCTCCCATCATTGAATCCACTGATACTCTAATCTCTTATATACCATCTACTTCCTCTACTCCTAAAATTATGCTTCATGCCAAGGTAACCGATGTCCATCAGATTCATTATGAGTATGATAACCATGGTAATCAAATTATTTATCTTGAATTATATGTCAAATATTATGGTCCTCTTTCTATCTTGCCTAGGGATGAAGCTATTCTTGAGTTACTCCATGCCCAAGAACCTCAACTTCCTCAACAGCATCATAAGCTTGGAAATTTTAAAACTAAAACTCCTTACTTCAACAACTTCTTTGCTAGCATTGACCCTAAAACAAATCCAATTTTAGCCTTTCCTAACATACCATATCACTTTAAAGAAGGTAATTCCATGCTTATTAAAGAAACCACTTGTATCGAATACGGTAGCCTATTTTTTCCTCGATCGATTATAATTTCTCAAGATATTTCACCTATATAATATGATAACTTTAGCTTATTCTTTGATAAATATCATGATGCTTTCAGTTGGTCCTATGAGGACATGCCTAGACATGTCTGGAATTGACCCTAGCATTATGGTGCATAACATCATTACTTATCTTGATGTCAAGCCTATGCATCAAAAACAAAGAAAATTTTTACCTAAAGTTTCAACCTTATGTCATAAGGAAATCATCAAATTACTCAATTCTAAATCTATCAAAGCAATGGATTATTCTAAATGGGTGTCTGACATTGTTCTCATTCAAAAGAAATTCACTATGATTATTCACATTTATATTGATTTTCATAATCTTAATCTTGCTTATCCCAAGGACAAACTTCTCCTTACCTTTAATATATGCCATCATCAATTCCATGGTTGTTTATAAAGTGTTTTCTTATAGATGGTTTCTCAAGATACAATTAAATTCATATCTCTCTCAAAGACCAACATAAGACTACTTTCACCACAAAATGGGGCATCTATTTCTATGTCAAAATGCCCTTTGGTCTCAATAATGTTGGATCCACCTAAAAATGTGCAATGACTCACATCTTTCATGATCTCATTCATAAAATTGTTGAAACCTATGTGGATGATCTTATTGCTAAATCCAAACATCATAAGAACCATCTTTCTGATCTTGCTATCATCTTTGATCATCTCCTTAAATATAAAGTTAGACTTAATCTTTAGAAATGTGTCTTTGGAGTAACATTTGGTAAATTGTTAGGATTTTTAGTCTCTCTTGTGGCATTGACATTGATCCTAAAAAAAATTAGTTCTATCATCAACATGCCTATTCCTCATTATATTCCTGACATTCATACTTATTTAGTCAAGCTTGGGGCAATTAGATGATTCATCCCCAAAATGGCATATCATATTCACTCTGTCAATTCCCTTTTCAAGAAAAGTATTGCTTTAAGATGGATGGATCCATGTCAAAAATATTTTGATAACATGAAATAATCTTGTCTTCATCCACCTACACTTTATCTTCCTTCCAATGATAAACCATTAATTCTATGTACTTCTTCCACACCTATTTTAGTTGGGGTAATGTTTTCCTAACAAGATGATATGGGAAGAGAGTATGTTATCTACTACATTAACCGAGGCCTCATCAACTATGAAACACGTTATACTAAAATTGAGTGTGATTGCCTTGTTATTTATTTTACAGCTAAAAAGCTTCATCATTATACGCTTTACCAAACTATTTATGTCAATGTTCATTCTGACCCCCTTTGTCATTTCTTATCCAAAGCCTTTCTTCTTAGAGATATAATTAGCAAATGGATGGTCCTTCTTATGAAATTTGATCTTTTCAACATCACTCAAAAATCTATTAAAAGGCAAGTCAAAGCTAACCAACTTGATACATCTCCTATTCCATCCACTTCCTCCCTTCAAGATGACCTTCTAGATGATAATATCCTTTACATTGAAGGTCTTAATCAAGCTATCTCTCTTAAATATTATTTTCATAGCTTAATCATTTATCTTGAAGCCAATAATATTGAAGAATTTTCCACTCCCTCTGGTACTAATAAACCAAAGGTAGTTATCAAGGAGATCCTTGAAATCAATGTTGACTTGCATGAGGATACTTGGACCCTCCACTTTGATGATGCTAAATTCTTTCAAGGAGCTAAGACAGGTTGCATTCTCACAAGTCCTCTAGGTAAAATCATTCTTTTATATTTTCACTTCACCTTTGATGTCACCAACAATATGGCTGAGTACAAAGCTCTTATCTTACGCATTAGAGTTTTTCTTGATTTAGACATTCAATAACTTCATGCTTTAGGTGATTCTAAACTTATTTTCCATAAAGTTAATGGTGACTATCAATGTAAAAGTGAGAATATTATTACCTATCATAAAATTTCAACCACTCTTGCTAAGGATTTTTTCTCTTTCACTATTGAGCCTATTCTTAGAGATCAAAATTTCATTGCTAATTCTCTTGCATCTTTAGCTTCTCTATTTCATCCACATCAAGTTCTTTCTGATCCTTATTTTCTTATACAAATAATAAAATATCCATCTTCAACTCGACCATCAAATTCACTTATCTATCATATTGAGGATTTTACCATTAGACAAAGCCCTTGGTATAAAGACATCATTCAATTCTTAGAACACCAAACTTATCCTCCTAATTTAGACTCTCGTGAAAAGACACACATTTGTAAATAGGCTTTCAAGTATGTATTTTGACATAACATCCTTTACTATAATAATGTTAAAGGTACCTTGTTCCATTGTGTTATGCAATATGAGGTCCCTCCTCTTCTTGAACAAGCACATAGGGGCATTTTTGGTGGTTACTATAGCAGACATGCTACAACATGCAAATGCCTATGTTTAGGTTAATTTTGGCCTACTCTTGAAAAATATGTAATTGAATATGCTAAAAAGTGAATTATTTGTTAGATTCATGATGATATTATCCATTCACCTCATTTTGATACTAAAACTATCAAGTCTCCATAGTCATTTTCCACATGGGGATTTGATTTCATTGGTAAACTTCCTCACTCCCAAGATGGGCATATTTTTATCATCACTACTACCAAATATTTTACCAAGTGGTTAGAATCTATGACTCTCATTAACTTCATTGGTCATATCATTTCTAAATTTATTCTTAACCAAATCATTTTCCACTTTTGTGTTCCTCATACCATCATTTTTTATAATCGTGGTAATTTCAAAAACAAACATGTTAAACAATTTTGCAACAAATTCTAGATCAATCAAAAAAATTCATGCCTTGTCATCCATAATGCAATGGTTAAGCTGAGGCCACCAATAAAATTCTCAAAAAAATTCTCCAAAAGATAATTCATAAAACCTACAAATATTGGCATATTCATCTTTACCCTACACTTTGGGCCTATTAGACTAGTATATGCACTGCCACTAGGGCAACTCCATTTTCTCTAGTCTATGGCTCCAAGTCAGTTCTTCTTTTAAAATCTGAGCTTCCCTCTCTTCATATATCTCTTCATGGCATTATTCTTTATGAATAATTGTTTGAATATTACCTTTATGCCCTTGATCTTCTTGATGAACATCATCTTTCTACCTTGCAACATAACCACCAATACAAGGCTCGTATCATCCAACAACATAACTAACATGTTAAAATTTTCATTTTTAATGTTGGTGATCTTGTCCTTAAATTAAATACACCCATGATAAAGAAGGTAAATATGCCCAAAAATATTGGGGCCCATATTTAGTTAAAGATATTTTTGGTCCAAGCACTTACCATCTTCAAACCAATGAAGGTCATATTTTTAAAGAACCCACCAATGCTCAATTCCTTAAAAAATACTTTTTATTAATATTTAATTCTTACCATGTTTTTTATCTAACAATTTTTTTAGGTTACTTAAGCATGAATCTCTTCCTTTGTAGTAGTTTCCTTCTTCTTTCAAACCTTTAGTCCTCTTTTTTGGTCTTTTGGTTTTCTGATGTACCATAGTCTTCCTTATCTTCTTGCATTTTATCTTGTTTTTTGCACCCCTTGGGTTTTTATTTTGTGAGTTGATTTGTAAGACCATAGATATAATCCATATTTTCTCACAAAACCACCATCTTTATCTATTTTTCTTTCATTATTGTTATTTTCCAATGTTATTTTGGCATCCTTCAGGTTTTTCTTTTATGAGTTGCTTTGTAAAATAAATCCCTTACCTTGATTTTATCTTGTTTTTTGGAACCCTCATGGGTCTCTCTTTTATGAGTTGTTTGTAAGACCATGGATAGGACCTAACCATCCTCATAAAATTACCATATTTTCATGTTTTTTATCCTGGTTCTCAACTTTAGATTTTATTTCTTTTATTAGATGAAATTTGCACAATAATTTATGTTAGCATGTTTTTCTCCATTTTTCTCTTTTATTATGATAAGGAATCACAATGTATTGTCATTGTATCCCCCTTTTTTCCCTTTGACACATTTTTTTGTAATTTTCAGTAATTCAAATTATTTCATGTGTCATTCTTTTTAATTTCCCCTTCATTTAATTTCTTTTGATAAAACAAGCTCAAAGTCAAGATAGCACTTTTATTTCACCTTGATTTATGAGACTCTTAGACCCCATGCTCTTTGAAGTTTCTCTCTCTTAGCAACCTTGTACCAAGTATTTAAATGAAAGTCATCTTTAGTACCCGTGTTTGTTTTTCCAAATCCATATGGACAAAGAATAGAAAAAGCCATTAATAAATTTACAAGCCAAATCATTTGAATCAAAAGGAAATGATATCTAAAAAATAATATACAAATTTTAAAAATCAAAATCACACCAAAAGACATGATTACAAGCACATCTGCTATCTCCAATCAAAGCCCAAACTCCATAGTCAAATTCACATAGAGCCAAAGTCTTTTGGGATATGGTAGGCCAGTAGATTAGAATAGGGGATTTCAAAAAAAAATCTATGGTGATACCTACTTTCTCATGTAAGTACTCAATCTTCATAGTAGATCGATGACTTTGTAAGGGGTCTTGAAGAATGGGGAACACATCATATAGAGGTAGATCCATTTTACTTTTCATGCATATATCCTTCATGAGATGATCTATATATTCCATTGATTTACCTAAGACTTATATAGCTAAAAGAAGTTATTCATAGTCCTTATGGTTAAAAGTCCTCTTGTTTTGACAAACCTAATTTGAGTGTGTTGACTTCGATAAAGAGTTCCTCTACCTTGGTTTTTCTTTCATTATCCCCTCCACCCATTTCATTTTCCCCCCTTAATAAACAAATTGTGATTCCAAATATATTTTCCATCTTCTTTAATTCCTTCTTCACCTCTTAAAAACATACTAGCATTACTTTGTTATAGTTTTATCTATCCTTATAGCAAAATAACATGTTTAAACAATTGTGAATTCTTCTTTATACCATGATTTTACATTTAGTAAACTTACTTTACCTTTATTTTACCATTTATCATGATTTTTATAATTTCTTGTTACAGACACCTGAGTTCATACCCTTTTTCCATTGTTGAGTGTGGTTGGCTTGTTACTCCTCACTTGACAATATTGTTTTCCCTTGTATGCACTATTTTCCATTAATGATTAAGATGGATTATTAATTTTCACTCATCAATGTTGTTTTACCATTTTATTTTGTCTTTTTATCATTGATTTATTTATCTTATCATCCTTTTTGGCATGTATCCTTGGTTTGATTTGGTGAGTTTGCCTTTCTTATTTAAGGATATCTTGTTTGAGTTTTTTGCTCTTTATTAGCCTTGGCTTTTTGGTTACCTAATTTACTCTTATTACTTTATTTGGTCATTTAGTCTAACATAGCACCTATCACCCTAGCTTGCCATATTTTCTAAGTACATCCTGTCTTCATAGCACTAGCTATATTGGCTTTTCTTGTGTTTATTTGTTTTTTCTCTTTAGTTTTGTATTCTAGGGTTTATCAAAAATAGTCTCTGCACCCAACATAATCAAAACTAACAACACAAAAGACAACCATCCTGTGATAAATGTAAATCAAGGTACATATTGCATTTACCTTTTATTTATTTACTTTTAGTCATTTACTTTCAGTTATTTTTGTTTTAAATACTACAACTTTTTTAAACATCAACATTATGTGTGTCCTTATATTCTTTCTCAAAGCACCATCCCCTATTACAACTTAGTGACACATCATGAGCTTTGAATGGGTAATATGTATACACATAATATTTTTGAATTTTATTAATTACTAATGCTTTACATCTTTTAATAACCTATTGAGACTCAATCTCTCTGAGTGCATGCCCTAAGGGGTGTACTGAGAAAGGGGTGAGTAGACCTTTGGTGCTTTATAGGATTGTTGTCCTTTTTTTATATTATTATCAATCCACTGGATCTCAAAACCATTCCCTATGCTACTTCTCCTCCCTTGAGTATTCCTTCAGTCTTTTCCTCTTTCCATTCCTCCTTTTCTCACCTTAAACTCCTTTTTGATTGTTAGTTATACTAGGTCGATTGGGTCAACCCAATATAATTTATGGGTATTATTTACTTTCTTGGTTTTTTAGCCTTTTGGTTGACCTAGCATAAACCTATTAAAATGTCCCTAAAAACACACTAGGTTTACTGGGTCAACTTTATACAGCTGACATTCCAAGAAAGGATTTAAGGAAAGATATTACTATGAATACAAGATCATTTTATTCATCATTAATATGTTCAATCAAGAGTTATTATTTTCTTGTGCTTATTTACAATCTACTCTCCCACCATTCTACTTGAGTATACTTAGCTTAGGCTTTTTATTTGGAGAATCTAGTCTTATGGATAAGTCTTGGATGATTTATCCTTTCTTAGTGATCCTTATAAACCACAATAACCTCTTACGAAGCCCCTTTGTCCAAGGGAGAGATTGAGTCTCGACAGGTTCACATTTAGGTAAGTATATTCTAACTTTTTTCTCCTCTCTTTTAGTAGATAGAAGTAGTATAAGTGTTGGCTCGAATAACACTATCTTTAATATTCTATGTATTAGGGTGTTACTCATACTTGTTTTAATTAAAGTTCCATATACATGTTTATTTTATTGTTTCTAACCCCCCCGACTTTTTGCCACAAGATTTGGTGTGCACTATATTAGATTTTTACTTTCTTGTTATTAGAATAGAAGTGAACATTTTAAACCTTAGGACTCCATTAGGGTGGTTGTGCGATTATGTTAGACTATAGGCTTTGGAACCCTTCCTATCATGATGTGTTGTGACAAGTGATCTTCTAATTGGTTCTAGTGGATCTCCATATTGGTCATGCTCCTACTTAACAAGTTTATCCCAATCAAAAGTGTATGTGTGATTTATCTTATCTGATCTAGGATTGATTTATAGACATGATGAATTTCTAATTGTATATAGTTTTTACATAATATCTCCTTAAGTGATAGTCTAAAATGCTATAACATGAGGTATAACCCATAACAAATGTTCCTATCTCCATTTTAGAGCACAAGTTAAACTATCATTTATCATGTAGTAAAACCCCACAAGCCAATACATAGGAAACCTCTCATAAATCAAGATACTCAATAAAATAACAAGGCCTATAGTCATTTGTCCTCATAAAACAAGGGTAGACATTTCATGCACCAATTGCACCTAGATCATTGATCCCAAGTCATACATAGTACCATATTCTAATATCGAATGACATAAGGAAACCACATATAGTGGCACCTTCCCATATAACTTATAACAAATCACACAAGTTATCACAAGTCCAATAATAGCCTTCTAAATATCCATAATGGTTGGCATAGACATCAAACAAATATACATGCAATCCATCAAATTATCTCTCTGATTCAGGCACCCATAAGGCTAAATCTCATCTCTTAGAATCTTATCAGGAGTATCAAAAATGATGGGAGTATCTATAATTAGAAGTCTTAAGATCACATAGACATCCTCTAGGTGATACCCACCTCAATGGTATCCCCATCCACCACCCACCTAAAAGTTTTGGTTATTTTCTCCCATGTCACTAAGAACATGGAAAATAAGTCAACATTTAATGGAATACGATGCATTTGCATGATATTTCTAAAGCCTGATGTCATCAATCATGCATTATCATTGACTGTTAATCTAACCAAAAAATTAGGCAACCAAACTATATCCACTAATTGCTAGAGTATCTATCATCTCTAAAAAATATCAAACAACAAAGCATGAAGTAGTCCTCGATATCATATAAGCATCAAATTACATTACAAAGAATTAACAATGCAATCATTCACATCAAAATTAACTACTTTATCAACTTATTTTGTCTTTTTCTCATATGTTTATATTATATCAGCTACATAACTAACTATCTCAGCCAATAATATATTTTCTACTAAGTTGGCCATGTATCTATTACATTAGCCACTATTAAAATCAAACTAAATTTTCCACTTTATATAAAGTTGTCCACCTTATGTAACTACATCATCCAATCGATACACCATCAGTTAGATAACCCTAATATAGTATCCATTTCATACAAAGTAATCCATTTATTAAAACTACATCAGCTACCTAAACACATTACTGAATCAACAAAAACATATAAGGTTAGCCACCTATACACTATTAGAATAGATTGGCCTATCTATACACTATTATCTAGCTAATAATTAACTATATCAGCTTGATACTATATAGTCGACCACTATCATTAACTCACTACTTTATAACTACATTAGCCTAGCTAATCTCATTCACTTATTGTAGTGATTTTTCACACATTTATCATTAATGCCCTAGGAATTAATGACCCTTTTGTTCGTTACCCATTGTCCATCTTAATTCCTTCTCTACCCTAAAATGTTTTGGGGAAAATTTAGCTACACATATTTTCCCCGGTACTAAATTTTTCAAATCTACAACATTATTAAAAATGATAAAAAAAAATTGAATTTAGTACATCCCATACCTTGACCATGCTCACAATATTTATTATGCAGATTCCACCTTGTGGTCCTCATCTTAATGCCATGGTCTCTCTTTTCACTCCTTGAGATCACTAAGATCTCTAATTTTTCAAAATAGTAAATTTGAAAATGAATAGTCAAAATCCTATTTATATTTAAATTTTATAAATTTGTTTACGTAACAAATATTTACCTAAAAATTTGATGTTTTACTCATAACTATGTTTTCACAAGGTATTTTTCAAAACCTCAAAACATTTTAGAATCCTAAAAACATAGATAATTTTTCTATATTTATCTCATATTTTTTATAAAAAAATTAAATTTTATCTTATTTTTTAGATCCACCTAATGTCTTTTTTATTTGATACCTCTTCCATCTGCTTCACAAACAAATTTTATTCTAAAACGAAAAAGTAAATGAAGGTATGAATTTTTTAATTCTTTACTTTCATTTATTTTCATACCTTTTATTGTAATTTATTAGTTCAGCATTGTGCATTTCTATATTCTTTATTGAATCACCATCCCATGTTACAACTACATGACAAGTGATGAGATTCAAGTGGGGTATATGTATACACACAATATTTTTGAACTTCACCATAAAATTATATTTTCTCCCTTGTAGGAACCTATCAAGTTTCAATCTATCTATTTGCATACCTTAAAGGGTACACTAGGAAAGAGTTGGGTAGACCTTTGGTACTTTGTAAGATTTTTGGTCCCTAAACCATTACCTAAAACCACTATAAATTATTTTTATCCAACTCCCTAGATAATTAAAATCCTTTTATCCACTCCTCTAAAAAATTCCCCTAACTAAGCATACACCCATTTTATTCATTTTCCCATTATGTCAACCATGTCAATCTTGTTAGAGATTGAGTACATGTTATGGAACTGTGTCGACCCATACGACCTAGTTCGAGACCTAATGACTATATTTCTCATCAAACAAGATCAACCTGACCAACCTTGTTAGTTAAATTATTAAGAGTGTTTAAGGTCAATATTTGACTATAATTACCCCTTCACTTCAATATAATAAAGAGAAACTTTCATTTTTGCATTATTAAAACTCAAAATTCTACTATTTCTACACTTGAGGAGTTATTGCTTAGGTTTTTACTTGGATGGAATAAACTTGTCTTATGAGAAAGTATTGGATACAAAGTAAGATTATTTTATCCTAGAACTAGTTTCTATAGTGTGATCCTTAAAAAGCCATAAAAATCTCTTGCAAAGCACCACTAGCCAAGGAAGATATTGAGGCATGATAGATTCAATTCAACATAAGTACTCCTAAATTTAACTCTTTAATTTAGTAGATAGATATTGCACAAATTAATAGGATGAATTTTGTACTCCTTGATTATTTTATCTCTACATTGATTTGAGTAGAGTTATCTTTGCATGTTTGTTTTATTTGCTTAATTGTCCCCCTTTATGTCAAAAGCTTTATTGATCACTAGATTAGATTTATTTTCTATACTGTATACCTAGCTAGAATTATTATATAATGTCATTTTACTAGAGGCTTTAGAAACTTCTTCTTTGATATTGTGTAGTAAGATATACCTTAGGTTTAGCGGGTCTAAATTGGTTATGTCCCGATATAAATACCTATGTAATGAATTGTTTGATAAGATCGCCTTTTTCGATCTTGGAATCCACTAAGTAGGACAAGTTGTAGATCCATCATAATTAATTTCATATAGGTAGCACTCAACACATGGGTTTTGAGGTCTATCACAAATTCAATTGCTAACCCATTTTTTTTTATTTTATTATGCTTATCATTCATGGTTTATTGAGCTAGGGTTACAAGTGAAGCAAAAGTTACATAGTGGATTTCATAATAGATCAAGATGTTCTAAATAATTAAATAGGACATAAAGGTATAAGTGAACCTATCATATCAGTCATATATAGCAAAGCCTCATAGGATATTTATGCACCCTAAGGATACTCCAATTTCAATGGATTTATATAAGATCTAAGTGAAGTCTTATTCCTAATTCATAGCATCATTACACAGACAAATATATAGTCTCAATATCATTCCCTCATTCTTATTTTTTAACTAAGTTGTATTTCTTTGGTACTTTCCCCTTTTAGCATATTTCTTACTTTATTAAGTTTTGAATCATTTTGTATCATTTATTGCATATATGTAGCATTTTGATTTTACTCAGTAATTTATCTAATTAGGATTAAAACTCTTTAAAATATCAAATTTGATAAAATACCTACTTATCTCTGATTTTAACTTCCAAAATATAGTCACAATCAGAGAATCACCTAGAAAAGCTAATTATTTTGATCTTTTTAATATTTTATATATCTATTATAGGTCACTGTTGAATCAGAAGAATCAATCTTAATATTGTACACTCAGTTCAATCATATGTATGCATGAATTCCATACCTATTGGTCATAATTATATTTAAAAGTTAAATATTAATTAGATTAATCTCACCCATTAATCTAAATTAAGTTAAAAAACATCATTGTTGCTTGAGTCTAACTATTTATCAATGTTGACTATTGAAGATCTCATGGATTCTTTACAGACACACAAGCAAATTATGAATAGAAAAACCATTCCCTTTCTTGAGAATGTATTTAAATCATAGATGTCCTTCAAATAATAATGTAAAATAATAGATTATCATCACAAATATTCATCAATAGGAAGTAATAAATGTAGATCAAAAGGTTTTTCAAGAGGTGGAAGATCAAGAAATGTTTATAGAGAGTAAGCTAGTTATAAATTCCATGAAATAGGTAGAATTGGTAGGGGAAATAGCCACAATCATTCATATAGAATTTAAAGGTATGACAAATCTCATGTATAATTTCATTATAGTAAAAAAATTGGTCATTATGTCAATGAGTGTATAAAGAAACATTTTGATATAAACAAATAGAAAATAAATTTTTCTAAAGAAATTAAATTTTAAGTTGAAAATAGTGGGATCTATGTTTGTCACATGCAATGTTACTGAGGAAAACACTAAATAGGTTTTTTATTTTGACATCGAGTGTATCAATCACATGAGTGGAAACAAGGATAAGTTTTCAAAATTGGTGAATTATTTCAATTAGGATTAAATTTTAGGAACAACAAATTAGTGGTGGTTGTGGGAAAAGGTAGCATTTAAATCTAAACCAAGCAAGGTGAGAAAAAATATATACCTAATGTTTATTGTGTTTCTAGCCTAAAGAATAATTTAATTAGCATTGGGAAGCTTGTTGGAAAATTATTTAGAGTAAATTTTGAGAAGTATGCATGCATGATTCATGATAAGAAATAAATAATAGTATGTTTCCTTTAAAAATTAAAAATGAGTTGATGCTTTCATTTAAATCTATTGTAAAAGGTCAATAATCATTTTGGATTCTTATATTTAGTCATGTAACTTTTAATGGGTTAAATGTTTTGTACAATAATCACATGGTGAAAGGATTTCCTATGATAGTGAAAACCAATAAAGTTTGTGAAGATTGTACTCTTAAGAAATAGCATAAGGAAGCATTACCTATTAGTAAATCATGGAGAGCAAGAGCTACTCTTGAAATTATGAATTAAAATTTGTATGAGCTAATGCAAATTCCTTTAGTTTGAAATAATAGGGATCTTATTAATTTCATTGATGATTATAGCAACAAAATTTGGGTTTGTTTCTTGAAGGAAATACTAGAAGCTTTTGACATTTTCAAGTAGTTCAAAATACTAGTGGAGAAGTAAAGTGGGCATTATGTGAAAGTATTGAGAATGAATAGTGAAGGTGAGTGTGTTTCCAATGAGTTTTTAATTTTTTTAAATAAAAATAAAATTAAGAATCAATTTATTACTAGATATACACCACAGCAAAATGGTGTTTCTTAAATAAGTAATAGAGCAATCATGGAAATGGCTAGAAGTATATTGAAAGCAAAAAAAAAAAAACTATATGATATTTTATCTAAAGCAGTAGCATGTTATTTGTATCTATTAAATTCCTACTAAAAGTGTAAAATATGAGATTCTATAGCAATCATGGAACAAGAACAAAAATAGTGTCACATTTGAAAGTGTTTAGGTGCATTTCATATGCACATGTGCCAGAATTTATAAAATAAAAAGAAAAAAATGGATGAGAAAGGGGGAAAAAATTTTGGTTATAGTGAGAAATCAAAATCATACAAGCTTTATAATCCACTTACAAAGAGAAAAATAATTAGTGGATATGTAATGTTTGATGAGGAAGAGGGATAAAATTGAAATGAGAAATCAAAAAAGTAGCAACACGAGTATATTGACATATAAAATTCAAATTAAATGGTTAAAATTAGCCTTAAATAGTGATTAGTAACTCTAGTAATGTAAAAATTCATATTCTACATCTCCAAATGTAAGAAGACAAGCCATTTCAACACCCAATAAAATGAGAAGCCAGGAGGAGGTTTATTAGTTAACATAGAAAGAATAAAATAATAATTTTGTTATTTTTATTTATTTACAAAGAATAATCTAATTTATTATGGGGATGAAATGAAAAATGAAAAATGGGTGAAAGCAATAGACGTTGAAAATGATGTAATTAAGAAAAGTAGACCTGAGATTTAATAAAGCTTCTAGCAAGAAAAGATGTAATTGGTGTTAAATGGGTTTATAAAATTATTTATAAAAAATGGTGAGATTTAAAAACACAAAGTAGCTCATTTCCAAAGGGTATTCAAAAAAACTAAAATAGACTATAATGAAACTTTTACACCAGTAGCAAGATTGGACACTATGAGAGTTATTTTGACAATAACAACCAACACAATTAGAAAAAATATCAGATGGATGTAAAATTAACTTTTTTGAATGTATCTTTGGAAGAAGAGGTGTATGTGTAATAACCACTTTGTTATGTGATTTTGGGTTATGAAAAAAAAATATAAGCTTAAAAAGGAATTATATTGGCTCAATCTAGTGTTGGGGGCTTGGTATAACTACATTGATTCATATATTTAAGTAGATTCTTCAATAAGAGCAACAACGAACCAACTCTATACATCAAATCAAATAAAAAGATGGGATTTTAATAATTTCCCTATATTTAGATGACTTAATTTTTACTGGATATATAAATTTATCAATGAAATTTTCATATTAATAATGAAAAAAGAGCTTGAGATGATAGATTTGGGTTTAATGAAATATTTTATTAGTATTAAGGTGAATCAAACAAATAATAAAAAAATTATATGTCAATCCAAATATACAAATTATGTCTTGAAAATGTTTAGAATGTTTAATAATAAATTGTCACCAACACTAATTATAACATGTCAAAAACTAAGCATAAATGATTGCAACAGTTATGTATATCTAATTTCTTATAAAATATTGGCTGGAAGCTTGATGTTTATGATATTTTAAAGACTTGATATTATGTACAAAATGAGCCTAATATCTAGGTTTGTGGAAACTTCAAAGGAAACTCATCTATAAATTGGGAAGAGAATTATAAGATATCTAAATGGGACTAAGAATCATGGTATTTTAAATGCATGAGAAAAATTATTTTAATTGATTAGGTACACTGATAGTGATTAGGTAGGTAATATTGATAATAATAAAAATAATTCTAGTTATGTTTTCCACTTTAGCTTAGGGGTAGTTTCATGGAATTTTAAAAATAACTCATTGTCACTCTTTTTATAGTTGAATTTGACTATGTGGTTGTAACTTTAATAGCTTTTCAAAAATTTATATGAGAAAAAAATATATATATAATCAATAGAAAAATGGAGCAAAAATATTTTTTGTGATAATATGTTTACCCTAGCTATGTCAAAAAATCCAATATTCCATGGAAGGAGTAAGCATATTGACATAAGGTACCCTTTTAAAAGGATCCAGTCATAAATTAAGAGATAAGTCGACAATTTTTTAGGTTAAATGATCAGTTTACATATATCTTTACAAAAGCACTAGAAAAATATGAGTTTGAAAAAATTTAGGAAAATTTGGGTGTTATATATCTAAGTGAGTCATGTTTGAGGGAGGTTATTGTAAATTCAAACTTTACCCTCTCTCTAAGTTTTCAAAATAAAGAAAAATAAATCTAAAATCTAAATAAATCTCTTTATCAAAAACTTGTAGTTAAAAAAATTATAGTACACCTAATAAGGGGCTTGATGGTTTCACTAATAACATCTCAAAAAATAAGATTTTTTAGATCCCATCAGATTTTGGGTGCATAAAATTTAAATTTGATGGGGATTCTAGAGGAAATCATGGCCCTATCAGTTGTGGTGGTATTTTCATAAATCATGAAGTTCAATGACTCTTTACCTTATCTTTGGGCATTAGATTGAACACTAATAACACTACTAAAGTAAAAACTCTTTTAAAAGGACTTAAAATAGCTTTGACAAAAGGATGGAAGACCATCCTAGTAGAGGGAGATCCCTAGATGGTCATCAATGTAGCCTTAGAATAATGTACTTATGTTACTGGTGTAAAACAACTAGCATAACTTAGACCCTTCCAAACTTTTAATTCATACACTTTCATTACACAAAAAGAAGTTGGGTTTTTAATTCAGTACCAAATGAATAAATTAGACTGATAAGATCCATGGGAAAAATAATCATAGTCTGGGAACCACCTTTTCCAAAGGATTTCTAATCCATTTTGTCATCGAATGCTTTGCATTTTAATCTTTGACTTTAAAAATGTAGTTACATGTAACAAGAATAGTTTAAAAACTAGCCCATATAGCTATTTACTCTCACCATGTTCACTAATTTCTTGGCTTGGTAGATAATATCTTGGTAATGAGTTTATCTATGGCATGTAATTATGATTTATATCCTCCCACAATGGTTTTGTAAATAATGAAAGATCCCACACTACACTTCGTATCTACTTTCACCCTAGTGATCAATAAAAGGGTGACCAATGTAAGGTAGATATGTGGTTATATCTCTTATAACCTCCATTAATGCATCAAAGATGAATATTGTAAAAATGGTGCAAGGTTCATCCTCAAAACCTAGCACTAGGAAAAGGAAATAAAAGGTTGCATTATAAAAAAGTGAGAGTATCTCTAATGATTTTTCTAATTACATTGATCAAGAGCTAACAAACCCATATCTAAGGATTTGGTTGAAAAGGATGTTATTAATAACTACCAAAATAGATGAGGTATAAATTAAAGATATCACTAAATTAATGAAGGCCCTGATGTTGGACCCTAAGCAATCTTTAGAGCATATAAATTTATTTGAAGTGGCTCAATATTTGAGTTGTGTAAATAAGTTTTTGAATGTTTTTAGTTCCTATACACTTCACAAAGATTACATCAACATGGATAAACTTATACAATCCATCAATTT
Organism: Torreya grandis; assembly: GCA_037957365.1. NCBI lineage: Eukaryota > Viridiplantae > Streptophyta > Pinopsida > Cupressales > Taxaceae > Torreya > Torreya grandis. The sequence goes on along the minus strand of JARHVA010002152.1, from coordinate 817,982 downwards.
GGAAGGATGGGGTCACTATCACATTATTTTGGATATGAACTATAGGTATTTACCATGTATAAACTTATAAAATGTGTGTGTGTGTGTGGGTGTGTGTGTGTGTGTGTGTGTGTGTGTGTGTGTGTGTGTGTGTGTGTGTGTGTGTGTGTATTAGGTTTTCTCTATTTTTATCTAATTTTTTAGGTAATCATTTCACTCACAAGGCACACACTTCTTTTTTAATGTTGGGATAATAAATTTCAATGGAAAAATTACATTTTGAGTCTCTTTTTTTTTAAGGCAGTGGCAAAGGAAAAGAATCCTCTATTCTTATTTCTAGATTATAATAATAAATTGATTTATGAGAATTTATACAATGATTTTTTATGGGAGCCTTTGTCAATGCAATAAGCCCTTTCCATCTATGTATCAAAGATGCCTTTTTCACTCATGCATGAGCCCACTCACTCAAATCCTCTCTATGAACATATCACCACTTATTCATAACAACATACAAAATGTCACTCAATTATTAGGGTGGAAATGAGCTTTCCAACACATTTAATAGTTTTTAAAATAGAGCTATGGTTTCAAACACTCACTTGTGTCCTCCATATCCCATAGGCAAAATGTAAAATTTTAATTTTTAATGATGGTCATGTCTTTTTCACCCTTCCCTATTTGGGAGTGAATGATGAAAAGATATTTTTTTTAAAACTCATTTCACACTCTATCCATTACATATTCACTTCAATTTTACTCATATACCATGAAAAATTACCATTTTACTCATTTATTAAAAAATTACTTGTGCATCATCTTCACACCCTCAATCCCTAGATTTGATACCATTAATAACCCTTAGTTTTTTAGGTTTTTGGTGTTCATAAACTTACTAAGGATTTTTTTTTGTTATTTTCCTTTAAGGAACTATCTTGAGTGTAGGATCTTCTTGCTATTTCAAGCTCCTAGTTCTTTAGGGATACCCTCATGATTGTGTCTCCTTGGACCTATAAATTTTTAAGTGTTTAAACAAACATCCCTTAAGATACATGTTATTTAACCCATTTTAGAAATAAAAATTAATATGAAAGATTAGCCTAATTAACTAAGGAGAAAGCTAATCTAAAAATCATACCAATTGAATGATTCAAATTCACAATACAATTTGATACAATGTTAAATTATGAAATTTTGTTAAATATAGAAAGTACAATGCCAAATAGTGGTTTGCATGCTTAAACAAAAATAATAGAGAATACTTAGCTTATTTATTAATACACAAGTATATTTTATAAGTACAAGTGTAGAAATAAAAATGAAGATGCATAGGTACGGTTCATTAGATTCTAGAAATCAACTCTCTATCAACCTAGACACTGCCATCAAAATAAAGGCACTAGAATCAATGCTTGTGTCTAAAAACCAATGATTTTGTTTGTAGTGATTTACATGAACTTTTATAAAAAATTCACATGTGCCTATTAGGGTTATTTATTTGTATATTATCTATTTGGATCATGTGCATAGGTTTTGGATGCTAGATTTTTTAATAAAACCCTAAATCCTCTAATTAGGGCATTCCACCTTGAAAAAATGGGGGTTAGTAGACTCAATTAAAGTTGATTTAACCTTAAAACCTCTTCTATTAATGATCACTACCTACATATAAATATACTCTAAAGAGGGATTCATACCGATATATTTATCCCACTTATATGGGCTTGTGTGTGAATAATGGTGTAATATACTATATGTGACTGCATGTAGTAATGTAGATCAAAAACTTGACAAATATTGTTCATGGGTTGTTATGTGAATGCTTCAAACTTGTAATAAGATTGCTCATATGACTGATTTAGAAATAATAAAGAATAGGGTATTATAACTTAGTTGTGTAGATGATTTAGTGAACTTGATAGGTGTTTTCTTAGTAAATTATTATATGAATAATAATTGGGATTTATTTTATATTTATATCTCACCTTTTGAAAATAATCTCACAAAGATTTAATTAAGACAAATAGGATAGCCCATACATATTGAAAGATTTGAAAATCTATGTGTCTATAGGGTAAGCACATTAGCATTGGATCTAGGACATTCGCATCAACGTTAGTTTCCTAGTCTAAAACTTAGTATTCAGGAGAATAGAGAAATGTTCAAGCTTTGTAATTGATAGTTAATGATATATATTAGGTTTTAAGCATAATAAGGGATACATGTGACCTAGTTAATCATAATGTTAGGTTTAGACCATAAGATAATCATTTAGGCATAATGAGATGGAAACCATGAGCCTTTCGACATTAAATAACTTAATATTAGAGCCTTGAGTGTTATTTTTTAAGTGTGAAAGATTATTTTATCATGTAAAATCCAGATTTATGTATCAATATTCCCCCCCCTTAATCTAGTAATGTATTCAAGATGAAATTACTAGATTAAAGGAAATAAATGTGTATCATAGTGTGTAAAATTCACCTTGATTTAACTTGATCCCTATCTGAATTTTTTGTATGTATATGAACTACAAAAAAAATCATGTTACAAGTGTATATCACCTAAAAATGAATAATTGAAATTATTTGAGTTTTTTGTCAATGTATGTTTCCCATTGGTATTTTTCTTTGGTAATGGTGATTTTTAGTTGAAATATTGGAGAGAGGTTCACAACTGAACTTTGGATAAGCAAAGATGAAAATTGGATGGTGATCATGCCCTAAATCGAGTGTAAGGGTGAGTTTTACCATGTCATTGATATAATTGAATTGCAATCACACAACCTAAATGTAAACACAATCTAGCCAATCTCACCTTAGTTAAATTTTTTAACCATATCAACCCAAAAAATATAGTTAGTTTTAATTCCATCGAGGGTACTAAATATTGATCACACTATACAAAGGAGCCAACTATTGCAATAGATAAAAGCTCTATGGATTCATCTTGGTAATTTCAGTGCATAAATGTGTATAATTTTAATATGTGTCTATAATTTAGTTTATTTACATGGCATATGCACTTCTAAATGTTTCTCGGGCCGAACTATCTTTCAAAATGTAACCTATGATCTATAAAATATGTATAATATATTTCACAAATCTAAAAAACTATGTCCCAAATCTATGAAAATAAAAGCCAAATTTATATAATTTTATCCCAAGTGTATATATGAATCATATAAACTATATCCAATTTTTCCAATTCTACCAATTATGTATATGTGGACTTGTGTTTCTATGACATGCCCCCATTCATATGCCCCTATTTTGAGGTGATGAGAATGTAATTTGATACTCACCTTATATCAAGAAAATAAGATAACCATGTTATATCTATATTAATAATGTAGAAAATAAACATATATTGGTATCATATCTTAAGTAGATGTATTAATTTATCTCAAAGTATCCAAACATAACAAGCCTTAAGATGCATGATATCGATCATAGTAACATTTATAAGTAACAAACTCAATAAATAATCAATATTACTTGAAAAATCACTTAATGTCACACAAATAGACATCTAAGGAGATTGAAAATAAGGGGCACGTTATAATGTTGCACACTCAAAAATGGAGTACATGTTAAAAAGTCCACATGCCAAAGAAATCATCAACACTTGGGCCAACAAATAAGGAACATGTTCAAATATTACACACTCAAGATAAAAAAAACCAACAATAAGCACACTCTAGTAAGCTATGTGATAATATGAAATAAGTGAAATATAAACAACTAACATAAGCAGGTCATACTAGTCCCTACATACATGTGTTATTAAAATGTTCGATAGCATAGCATATCAAATACATTGTATAGTATGTAAGTATGAATATAAGCATGTGTGAGCATTAGTATATAAGCTCAACATGATAATGTCCAGTGATCATAAAATAATAGAACTAGTATAAATCATGATCAATAGAAGCAAGATGCCCCCAACATAGTGTGTCATGTGGGTAGAAGAAAATTCTAACATTTGTATGCTCATGTATCATGGATATAGTGTATTCATGTATCACACTCAAGTACTTGTGAGATTTATGTATGTAAATAAATTATATTATATCTACTAATATAGAGTAAACAACATATGTAAAAATCTATTAAACATGTGAAAAGTTAAATATTTTTGTATTTTTTATTTATTTGAATGTTTTGTAATTTTTGAATTTTTTGAATTTTTTTTAAATTTTTAAGAAAGAGAGGGATATCCAATGATCCCATCTAATCAATTATCATAAGGTTATTTATAATGAGAATATGGTAAAATAAATTGGTCATACTACCGAGAATCATGTATATGTAGAGTTGTAGACTCTGTAATACTCTGATTATGCCTTATATGAATTTATGGTTGTGAATTAATAGTGGAATCTATAGTGGTTCATGAAACCTATTGTTTATCACCCTATTACTTTTTTGGTTTAATTTTTGGTCTTTTTACCTTCTTTAGAACATGTTGATCTACTCCCAACAACTGGCAAGACCATGCAAGTGTAATGGGGACCTCATGGAGTCCATTATGTATCTATGATGCAACAACCTATCAATTATTGATTGCCTAGGAAAGTTGATTGATTTTTACTTAACATTTCACTCATGATTAACCTAAATAGGTTTTATAATTATTTGTCTTGGAATAAACTTATGTTATTGTAGTGGATGTTCATATGCAATTCTGGAAACTATGATTATCTTTTTGGCATGAATATACTTGTTACATTCATACACTGTGAAAAATACTACATGGATCTTATGAATCCAAGGTTGTCCCAATAACATATCAAAAACTATTGTATGTGTTATAACTAAAAATGGTGTGGTTACATGTGTTGGACTAATATAAAGGTAAATCAATCTCACTCAAACTTATTGTACCTTCTCATTGAATTGTTTGACCATTTTGGTTGAATGGTATAAATCATTATGTGTATATCCCAATTATGTAAGTAATATCATAACATATACATTCTCACTAGAACCATTATCAACCATAACATCATGTATATGTTGATGATGAATGTGTGTATTAATAAACAATGAGTGAAGATAAAAGTCATCATCAATAATATTGTTGTTATCAAATATAATAAAAGGCCTCTGAATCATAAGAGGTATCTCACATTTAAGTGTGTCAATAATATCATATAATGGATCCCCATAATGTGGTAAAAGAGGATGCATATCAAATTCCATTTAAACTTTGGGTGCTTCCTTAGAATGATCTTGTAATTTATTATTGAATATCTTATGGTTTTGATGATCATTAGGTTGTGACCCTAAATCCTTTAAAGGATCATCAAAGGTAATGTGTTCACTATCAATAATACCTTATATCTTAAGCTTCAACTTGTAAAAAAAATTATATTACCCAACACATTGGTTGTAGTCATAATAAGTGTTTGCATCATGTCCTTTAGTAGAGGTCAACTTGTATCAACCACCATAGGAGAAGGGAGAGATATGAGAAGACACTCTACTAGATTTTGAATGAGCAAAGCTAGAGACTCAAGTAATAGTGTAAATTTTCTCTTAGGTACAGTGGATAAGATGAGCCAATTAGGTGGTTGTGATATTATTTTAATTATTGTTGTTACTTCATTTTTAGCCTAAGTAGGTTTGACCTTATAGATTGTTTTAATATGAAACTTGATATTGGATGTATTTAATGTGTTTGTTACATACTTAAGCTTGTTCAATGTAACAAGTTTCATTTATTATTATTTAACAATATTTCATAAGTCATAAAAATATTTAAACTTATTAAATACAATATAATCATGTAATGGGGAAAGTAAACTTTATTTTAAGATATATTGAAGATATTTATCTACCATTACATTTGTTATTTTAGCCAACATTATCTTGTACCTCAAAACATATTCATTGATGGTTTCATTGGTTCCTTTATTTATATTTACAATTTGTACCTATGACATATTTTTAATAATGTTTACTAAAAATGTGTTATAAATTGATCCACTATAGGCTTGAATATGCTTACTGATTATATTGGTAAATCATAGAACCAATTCAAAGCATAGTCCTTTAAGATTATTAATAATTTGTCAAAATTTTATAATTGGAAGCATAATCAAGGAATGATGGATAGAAGGATCAAAGATGGTGTTTAAGATCACCCTTTACATCATAAAGTATGAACTTGGGTGTTAAAAAATTGGTTGGCAAATATTTCAAAGATATCTTAGGCGTAAGAGGATTACGTAATATATCTTTTGAATCAATAACATGATTTTATTTCAAAACATTTTGTTCAATGTTGGTAACCTTAGCTTAACAAAATTAGACAAGAGTTTCAATATTAGACCCATTGGGATTGATATTTCATATTTGGGAATTCACCAAAGGGGATGCAAACATTGCTTGTGTTGAAGTAGGAATTGAAACTTGTAATTGACTTAAAGCATTGATTATTCCCATGGAGTATAAAATAATAGTTGTTTGATATTCAAGGAACAATAGGTTTAAAACATATCTCATGTTCCCACTAGATGTAGGAATCAATGGTGTGCTCTAGGGGAGGGATATTGGAAGGTATATGTGATAGGCATATCCAATAGCCCAAATATTTATATCAATAAAGAGCAAGGTTTGTTCACTAATACTTTTATTTTTTTACAATTATAATCTATTATTAAGGATATTTTAAACTCTCAAAATAATGTGATATATTTAAATTTATCTTGATATACTTACTCATTTTCATTATTCTCATGTGCTTCACTATTTTCATGATCAGACTAGTACTCTATGAGATTTTTTTTAGTATTTTTGTCATTTCCATTATTGGCACTCTAATTATTAGCATAACTTGAAAGGGTATTAACTTGGTACATCTTAGGTGGTATAAAGGGAATCTCAATACATTAAATATATAAACCATTAAGTCTATCACTATGCCTATGTTGCATAGAAGTTAATAAAATAAAGATACAAATACCCACAGTAATTTGAAACCCTAAAAGACTAAAAACCCTAAGGTGAGCTAGGATTTACATAAGAAGACTCAAAGGTCAGATTCACCAAAATTTTAACCCTTTTTAGAAATAAAAATTAACATGAAAGAGTATCCTAATCAACTAATTAGTAATTTACTCTTAAAAAATAAGCCAATTAAATAATTCAGATTCATAATATTTTCTAATGGAAAGTTGAATTATACAAATTTATTAAATATGGAAAGTATAATTCCAAATAGTAGTTTGCATTGCTTAAACACAAAGAAGATATAATACTTATATTGTTTACTAATTTGTAGATAGATATGAGAAGTATAGGTGTATAAATAGACATGAATATACTTAGGTATGATTCATCATATTCTAAAAATCAATACCTTGTCAGTCTAGACACTACCACCAAAATAGGGAAACTAGTGTCTATGCTTTTATCCAAAAACTGATGATTCTATCCATAGTGAAGTATAGGTCCTTTTATTTAAATTCCATCTATGCCTATTAGGGTTATTTTTCATCTTTTATATTATCTATTCAGATTATGTGCATAGGTTTTAGATGTTAACTTATTTTTTAAAACCCTAGATCCTCTAATTAGGGCATTCCACCTTACAAAAATAGGGGTTAGTAGGCTCAAGTTAAGTTGAGTTAACCTCAAAAAACCTTATATCAATGAGAATTGATTACATAATAATATACACCATATGATCATTGCTTACATAAAAGTATACACCAAATAAGGCCTCAAACCAATGTATTTCTCCCACTTATGTGGGCTTGTATGTAAACAATGGTGTAATATAATATATGCAAGTGCATATAGTGATCTAGATTACAACTCGATAAATAATACTCATGGGATACTATTTTAATGATTTATATTTGTAATATTATTACTCCTATGATTGATTTGGAAATAGGAAAGAATAGGGGGTAGAACTCAATTGTGTAGATGATTTAGTGAGCTTGATAGGTGCTTTCTTAGTAAATTTACAGATGAATAATGAGGGAATTTATTTTTTATTTATACTTTACCTTTTAAAAATAATCTCAGAAAGGGTTAATTAATAAAAATAGGTTGACCAATACACATTGAATCATTTTCTAATTTGTGTGTTTGTAGGATATGGATACTAGCATTGGATTTGGAACACTAGCATCAACACTAGTGTCCTGGTCTAAACATTAATGTCCTAGAGAATAGAGAAATATTGAAGATAAATAACTAATATTTAAGGATATATACTAGGTTTTAATCATATTATAGGCTACAGGTGATCTAGGTAATCATAATATTAGGTTCAGACCATAAGATAAGCATTTGGGCACAATGAGATGGAGACCGCGAGCCTTCAACATCAAGAAAGATAAGAATTGAAGAGTAAAACTTTGAATGATATTTTACAAGTGTGAAATACTAGATTATCATGTAAAATCCATATTTTAGTATCTACACATGTCTATGTTGAGCTTCTAAATCTTTTGCTTCTTTTATAGGCATTCCTTGATGATATTTTCAAACCCATAGGGTGGGTGCTTTATCATGAATTTGACAATTTCTACTCTGCATCCTTGAATAAGTTTGTTTGTGTTGAGGTTGATTTGACAGACTTAAAAGAGTCCATTACTATTTAAGTAAGGACTAAATGCTTCTCACATAAGGTCATTTACTTAAGTCTCCCTAACATATGGTTTATATGTCAAGCACTTGACCATAAAAAATTTGACTATCCCATTACAATTTGCTCAAATCCATATGATAAAAAGGTAACACCTAAAAATCAAAAGGTGGATAAAACTAATGGTGGATGGACTACAATGGCTAAAAAAATAGTAGCCACTAGGAATAAAAACTAAAAGGCATCCCCACTCCCCCCATTATCAAACCTCTTCAAGAGGAGAAAGGGATGGATAAAATTTACCCCTCATGCTCATTCTCCCCCCCCCCCCCAATCTCACAATGATCTCATGAACTCCCATATCCAAGTTTCTCAAGTTAATCATTTACCAATAATTTATTCTCAAGCTAGGACACCTTTTACAAGCACACCTAATATGCAATGATTGCACAGTCCACCTTGTGGTAGCAAAAAATCTCATTAAGAGGTAAATAGAGTTAAACATCAATCTATTTTGCCTGAATATTTTATTTTTCCAAACCAACAAACATTATTAGGCAACCATTTTTTGGCACTTGGCTCAAAAAAAGATATAAAAGATGATCAAGGAAAATTATTCATGGAGGATTCCTCCTAATAAACTTGCTAAATTTTTTGTTTAACCCTTTTTAGAAATAAGTATTAATAAGGAAGAGATTAACCTAATCAACTAAGGAGTAAGATACTCTAAAATGTATGCTACTATATGAATTTAGAATTTACTGATATTTTGCTGAGATATATTTAATTTCAGCGTATGAAAAATATGGAAAGTACAACATTCAATATTCTAATAATAATAATACAAAGAAGAAATTTTACTTAGCTTATACAATGATTTACAGGAAGATCTGAGTAGTGCAGGTGCATAAGTGGACCATCTAAAGATTTAGATCTCATTGTTATATTCTAATTTTTTTTGTTAGCCCAGACACTTATGTTACCTTGTGGACACTAGCATCGATGTTATTACCCTAATCTTACCACCAGTGTCCTTTATGAAATATTGAATCTTTTATAAAACTTCTTGTGCCTATTAGGGTTTATTATCACCTTTCAAATTCTCTATTCAAATCACATGCATAGGTTTTTGATATCATTATTTTGAACAAACCCCTAAATCCTCTAATTAGGGCATGTAACCTTGTAAAATATAGGTTAGTGGTCTTAGGGAAAGTCAAGTTGACCTAAAATACCTCTCTATTAGTAATCACCACCTACATAGCTATATACTCTGAAGAGGGCCTCAGACTGATTTAGTTCTCTCCTTATGTGGGCTTGTGTGTGAATAATGATGTAATATGTTATATGTGAGTGCATGTGGTGATTTATCTTATAAATTGGAAAATAATTCTCACAAATTGTTATTTTGAAAGTTTAGACCTATAATAAGACTTCTCATATGACTAACTTTGAATTAAAAAATAATAGGGCATAATAGCTTAATTATGCAATTGTTTTTCAGTGATATAGTGAAATATTGAGAGGTGCTTGCTAGATGATTAATGAGTGGGATTTAACTTGTATTTATACCACACATTTTGAAATTTTCATCATGTAAGGGTTAAAATAAAAAAATAAATGACCCATATACTAAAATATTTAAACTTTTGATTATTTTTAAGGTATAGACACATGCATTGAAGTAAGGACACTAACATCAATGCTAGTGTCTAAGTATTAGTTCAGGTGTCAAGGAAGATAAAAAATTGTTCAAGTTATATAACTAATAGTGAAGAATATATATCAAGTTTTAAGCATAATTTTAGCTACATTTGATCTGGGAATCAAAATATTAGGGTTAGAATACAAGATAAGTATTTAGGCATAATGAGATGGTGAACATGAGTATTTCGGCTATAAGATAGGTCAAGAATTAAAGAATAGATCCATGACTAATATTTTTCAAGTTTAAACAACTATTTTAACATATAAATACATATTTGAGTATCTACATCCCCCCTTTAATCTATTAATGCATAAGGATTAAAGTATTAGGTTAAAGGAAATTAATATGTAGCATAGTGTGTACAACACAGCTTGCTTTGACTTGAGCCCTAATTAAATTTGTTGTATGTGTATGAACTACAACCAAGAGAATGTTACAAGTGTAATTATTACATATAATTTGCAAAATGAATAGTTTAAAATTATTTGAAAGAAAAGAGAGGAAGGAAGTATTACACTTATGTGTCAATGCAATCATGTTTCCCCTTGATAGTTTATTTTGGTAATGATACTTCCTAGCTTAAGCATTGGAGAGAGGTTCACAATTGAAACTTTAAGATGTGAAGAATTTAATTGGAGGGTGATCATTCCCCTAATTTTGTGTGAGGGTGAGTTATGTCAATTTCATCTAGAGTATTGAATCTCAACTGCATAACTCAAGCGTAAACATAATCTATCCAATCTCACCTGAGTCAAATGGTGTAACCATATCAACCCACCATAAATATAAGTAGTTAAAATTCCATTATGATAATTTAATTTCAATCACACTAATCAAAGGATCAAACTTTTAAAGTACATAAAAGTTCAAATGGTGCATCTTGATCAGGTTATTGCATGAATAGTGTATCTATAATTTAGTGAATTTGCATGGCATATATACTTCAAATGTGTCTCAATCTAAAGTATATGTCAAAAAATAAACTGTGATATGTAAATCATGTATAGTATAAATTTGAAAAATGTTATCATAATTTTTTTACTAAATGAATAAGATTTTATCCCAAGTGTATATCTTAATCATGAAAAAATTTATCAAATTCTTCCAATTCTATCAAATGTATGTATGTGGAGTCATATCTCTATGACATGCCCCCACTAATATGCCCCCCCCCCTTTTGAGGTGATGGGAATGAAAATTTATAGTCACGTTATTTCAAAATAATAAGACAACTATGATATATCTATTTCAATCATGTATTAAAAACATATAGTGGTATTGTAACATCTAATTTAATTTACAAATTATTTAAGCATTAATTAGTAAATTATACAGTTAATGATTAATAGATATGATATTTATTTTTGAGTTATATTTATAGATTCTATATGGTTTATAAGTTACATTACTTATTTAATGTTCAACATATTGATGGATGGCTACTGCATATGTTTTATTATGCTTTATGATCATGATCTTGTAGATTATTTATATTTAATAATGTATTATTATTATATGTTGATGATTATTTTGAGTTAGACTAACTACCAATTTGTTTAATGAGGTGAATATAGGATTGTTCCACCCTCACAAATAGATTAAAAGGAGATTATTATTATTAGAGGGGGAGTAGATACCAACAACGGGGGGTAGAGAGAGCTCATTGAATCTATACACAAACCACATTCAGTTGTTTGAATGAAATAAATGATACTTACACTAGTTGATCTAAATCTTGTTTTATTTGATTTGATTTTGATTTTTGCCTTGCATATTTATGTTAATACTCTATTGTGTTATGATGTATATCACAACATAATATATGTTAGAAGTATGAGTTTATTAATCAGATTAATTTGTTTATATATCTTATTGTTTGGTCACATTGTGTTATGATGTATATCACAACATTATATGATAAAATATAGAAAACACATTATTTCATAAGAAAACTTATTTCATAAGGTTGTTTGATTATCATAGACGGATATACTTTTATAACCTTGATAGCATTCTAGGTATTGGCAATTCAGGGGTCACTTGTCTTATTTATATTTCTTAATAATCTTGATTTGGAAATTATTGATGTTGAGAATGGAAAATGAAAAAGGGTTTCAAAGGGGGGTAAAATACCTAAAACAATTTGGTTCTAATCAGTATTTTAAAACTTTTAATATATAGGGCTATGCTTACCTATGCATACATGTATTATGATGTTTAGTGGAAGTAATGGCTTATGCTTGGAAGTTTTTGAGATTTATTATGATTATATTCTATTTTCAAATGATAAAAAGGTAAAATGGAACCACATTAGGGATTACTATTTGATCATTGTTATGATTAGGAAAGTTTGACCTCACCAAAGAAATGATGGCAAGATATTCATCCACCATGATTGTATATGGAGGGTGGATGGTGATTTCAACAGGAGTAATAAAATGGTTCTTTAGTGCAGGTAGTTACATGATGTTTAAGGAGTAGAAAAATAGGATATTTGAAATGGCAAGTAGGTCATGCATGAGGGAATAAAGGAATAAGTAGGTAGGGGAGGAAGAAAAACAAATCATCATGAAAGAATTAATAAAATAGAAAAGGGAGATCATAGCAGGGAGAGGAAAATATATCCCTATTTTCAATTGAACCTCGAACCTTCCTTAACTAGGCAAGTAACATATTAATTTTATGTGATTGAAATAAAATGGGTTTTTTTTTAGTCTTAAATTTTTTGTGGAGGCAAATGAATAAAAAATTGGTATAGGATTTATGTGGTTCGATTGTATATATACTGATACACTCTTTTCCTTGATGTAGAATATTACGGTTATAGCCCCGAGAATGGAATTTTCATCCCATTCCTAGGCCTATAAAGGTAATATCAAATCCCTTTATCTTTTATCAAAATTAGAAGTTTACATATATGGCTTATGTAGAATCATTTGGCTCTTTTTGAAGATTTTCTTAGGAAAAATTTTATGTGTTTATTTTTATTGGATAAGGTATTTGGGATACATTTTTAAGTAGTAAAAAACCTACAATATGTAGTAAGGTTTAGTTTTAATTAAATTTTGTTCTTTTTATACCTGTTAGAGGGTTTCATTAAATATAAGAAAGGAAACCTAAAATATGGATACATTTTTATAATTAAGACTTATGCTTGGTTTATAACTCTTTGTATACAAAGGAAAGTGAAGCTAATCTACAAATCAATCCTATCTCAGAGAAGACAAATCACACTTACCCTTCTACTTATTGATACATTTAGTTAATCAGGTTCATGACCAAGATGGATTTGCTAGACCTTACCAAGGGGTCCCTTACTAATATAATATCACTAGACATGGTTATAAAGCCTCTAGTCAAGCAACACCATGCAATAACCCTAACTAGGTCCTATGTTTTTTATATTCACAAAGTAAAGTAAAATCTAATCTATTGCTCACCAAATCTTGTGGCACAAAATGGAGGTAATAAACATAAAAGTAAACATGAATAGAAGATCTATACTTAAGCCAATGTATAAGATAAAAAATACAAATCTATCTACTCTAATAAAGAGGATAAAGACTTAGGAATACTTACCTTTGAAGACAAACCCATTGAGCCTCAATCTTTCCCTTGGTCAAGGTGTTTTTCAAAAGATTATTGTGGTATGTAAGGATAACAAGGATGGGTCAACTCTAGGCTACATGAATTCTCTATACATCTAAAATACTTCTCCACAAAACAAGATTCATATCTCCAAGTGTAGTATTAAAATCTTGAGAAATAATCCTCAAGTAGAATGGTGGATAAGCAGATGCATAGTATATAATGTGCTTGTCTCTCTCTAAGAATTGGCAAAAATGATGTGTATATATAGATATATCTAACCCTAAACCTTTATGAAAGTTTAGCTAATATAGTTGACCCAATCAACCATGTATCCTTAATTGATAAAAGTAAGTTCTCGATTGGGTTTGACTGATACCCATCTAAACTCATAATATGCTAATATAATTTAAGTACTAGGTCATCCCAAGTTGATATTATTTGATAAATGTCAAAATTGTTTTTGGCTTAAATAGGTGTTGTTTAAGGCATTTAATTTCTTAGAGGAGTGAATAAATGAGGTGTAAAATCTTAGAGAAGTGTATAAGAGAATTTTTTGATGATTATAAGTGGTGATATTGAGGACAACAATCTTACAAAATACCAATGGTCTGCCCACCCCTTTCTTTGTACACCCTTTAAGGCATGCACTCAGAGATATTGAGACTTGATAGGTTCTTGTAAGAGAGAAATCATCATTAATTGATAATATTTAAAAATATTGTGTATATATATACCCCAATCTAATCTCATCATGTGTCACTCAGATGTAGTAGGGAATGGTGCTTTGAGAAAAGAATATAACAACACATAATGTTGAAGCTAAATAAATTGTAGTATTTTAAAACATAAAATAATTGAAAGTAAATGATGGGAATAAAATAACTTTAGATAGAATTAATGTCTATGTACCTTGAATTATCTTTATTGTTGGATGGTTATTTGTTGTGTTTGTAGTTTTGATCATGGAGGGTTTAGAGACTAATTTGGATAAACCCAAAGATACAAAACTAAAGAATAAAAATAAACATAGAAAATCCAAGATAAATAAAATTGTGTAGGTATGACATGCTTCAAAATTTTGTAATCTAGGGTGATAAATTCTATGTTATGACCAAATGACCAAGTCAAAATTTAGAGTAAATCGAGTAACCAAAAAGCTAAGGTTACTAAATGATCTAAAAACTCAAATAAGTATACCTAAAATAAGAAAGGTAAATAAACCAAATTAAACTAAGGATACAAGTAAAAATGGTAAGTAAACATCAATATCAAATTACTAATAATCCTTACTTAAACAAAGATGGGAAAAAAATAGTAAAACAACATTGATGAATAAATAGTAAAAATCTTTACTCATTCATCAATGGAAATATTACATGAAAAGGGAAAACAACATTGGTGAGTGGGAAGTAACAATCCAATCTCACTCAACATTGGAATAAGTACAAGAAATTAGAAACGGATTTATTTGTTTGAAAAAATATGGTACATATAATAAAAATATATAAATAGTCATAGTTGTCCAAAAAAAAGAAGTGATAATGAATTTTTTTCAAATAAACCAAGGCAATTCTAGAAATATAAATCAATGGTATAAAGAAGATAATTCATAGTCACTCAAATATGTTATTTTGTTCTAAAGATAAATCAAATCAAAACAAAGTAGTGTTATCATATTTTTAAGAGTGAAGAAAAAAGAATATAGAAGTGGAAAACAAAATTAAAATCAAACTTGTCTGTTAAGGGGGAAATGAAATGGGTGGTGGGGGAAATGAAGAAAAATGCAAGGTATAAAAACTCTTTAACAAAGTCAAAACACTTATATTAGGATTGTCAAAATAAGAAGACTTTTGACATTAAGGACTCTGAAGAACTTTTCCTAACCACACAAATTTTGAATTATCAAATGAAGTATGAATATCATCCCATGAAGGCTATATGCATAAAAAGTAAAATAGACCTACCTTTCCACAACATCTTTGCCATTCCTCAAGACCCTTTATAGAGCCATCGATATACTATGAAAATTGGGTACTTGTGTGAGAAATTAGGTAACACTATAGATTATTTGAAATATTACTATTCCAATCTACTAGTGTATCACACCCTAATGGACCTCGGCTTTATAATAAGATCAACTGTGGAGTTCAAAATTTGATTGGAGATAGGAGATGTGTTATTAATCAAATATTTTAGTGTGATTAGAATTTTAAATTTATATGTTGTCTTTTGATCATTGTCTTTTATTTTAAATTTTGATGGATTTTTCTATTCTTCCTCCATATGGGTTCAGAGAACCAACATGGGTGCTAAAAATGACTATCATTTTTAAAATTTGGACTTGGTAGCTAAGAAAGATAATTTACAGAGCATGGTTTCTAAGAGTTTTTTTAGTTCATGTCGAGTAAAAATGTTATCTTGAATTTAACCTTGTTTTGACCAAAATATAATGAAAGGAAAAGAAATCAAGGGTAAATGAACATGAAATAATTTGAATTATTACAAATTGTAAAAAAATTGACAATGTGAAAAGCGATACAATGATAGGTAAGTATGATTCCTTATCATAAGAATGAATGTAAGTGTATGGAAACATACTAACACAATTTTTTGTGCAAGTTTTATCTACTAAAGAAATAAAAACCAAAGCTAAGAATATGCGATCATAAATTTAAAATATTTCATAACATTATATAAAAGGAACACTTTATTGAACAAAGATGTTTTTAAAATAAAATGGTGATTTTATGAGGAGATCCTGGTCTTATCTATGGTCTTACATTGTAAATCATAAAATAGAAACCCAAGTGGGTGAAATAAAGGCAAAAATAATATTTGTGAGGAGGCTCTAGTCCTATCCATGGTCTTACACTGTAACTCACAAAATAAAACTCAAGAGGGTGAACAAAGTATGTGAAAAATAATAAAACTAATACTTGTGAGGAGGATCTAGTCCTATCCATGGTCTTACATTATAACTCACAAAATATAAACCCAATGGAGTGTAAAAATCATTAAAAAATAATAAACTTGATATGAAAATAATTATATAAAAGTGAAAAGAATTCGTGAGGAAAATTGGGTCCTATCCACGATATTAAAATGTAACTCATGAGAGAAAGAAACCAAAGGACCAAGGGAAGGAACTAAGTTTTGTGTAAAAAAAAATTACTACAGAGGGTGAGATCTATGTAGAAATACTATAAGTAGGATAGTATATAAAAGTATCATAAGAAGGAAAATATATAAATAAAATATTTCTTCAAAAATTATGCATCAGTGGGTTCCTTAAAAACATGGCCTTCATTAGTTTGGAGGTGATAGATGTTAGGACCAAGAATGTCTCACTAAATAAGAACCCTACCATTTTTAATCATATTTGTCTTCTTTATTGTGTGTATAGTCTCACTTAAGGATAAGATCACCAACATTAAAAGTGTATACTTTAATCTTTTGATTATGTTGTTTAGCAATGTGAGCCTTCTATTGATGACTATGTTGTAGAGAAGATAGACGATGTTCATCAAGAATGTCAAGATCATGAAAGTGAGCTTCACTTAATTATTCAATGGGAATCATACCATAAAGAGAAATATGTAAGGAGGTAATTTCAAATTTTAATGGTAAGATAGACTCAAAACTATAGACTAGAAAAATGGTGTTATCGCAGTGGTAGTATTATGCTAGTACGATATGCCCAAAGTACAGGATATAGATGAAGATGTTAATATGTGTGAGTTTCTCATATGGTATTTTTTAGAATTTTATTGAGAATTTCATTAGTGGCCTTATCTTTTTTATTACATTGTGTATGGTAAGGTGTAAAAAATTTGTGGGATATTTTAAATTTAAGATAATTACTTCATGTCCTTATTCTTGAAATTATTACCATTATCAAAAATGATAGTATGGAGAACTACAAAGTGATAAATAATTTGGTTAAGGATAAATTCATAAATAGTAGTTCATGTGACAGTGATAAGAGGCATGGATTCTACTCACTTGATAAAATATTTAGTAGCAGTAATGATAAAAATATGACCATCTTGTAACTAAAGTAGTTTACCAATGAGATCTAATCCCCACATGGAAAATGGATAAAGATAATCCACATTTTATAGCTCACCTAGTGTTGAATGGATTAGATCATTATGAAGTTAGCAAGGACTACATTTTTTAGCAAAATTGATAGCATATTTTTCTAAAGTATGCCAAAAGTATCTCATACATAGGCATTTATATCTTGTAGCATGTCCACTACAGTGACCACCAAAAATGCTCCCATGTACTTGTTCAAGGAGAGGAAGGACCTATCTTATATTAGATAGTGGAGCATGGTACCTTTTGCATTATGATAATAAAGTATGTTTTATTGAAAGACATATTTAAAAGTTTGTTTATGAATTATTGTATTTTAATGAGAATCTATGTTTAGAGGATAGGTTTGATGTTCAATGAATTGAATGATGTTTTTATATGGGTTTTATTGAGTAGTGACAGTGTCAAGGTGACAAATGAGTGAATCCTATGATTGGATAGAAGATAAGGACTTTATTATTTGAATAATAAATTGGGAATCATTCAGTACTTGATGAGGATGAAATAGGGATGCCAAAGAAGCAAGAGAATTAGTGATAGAGTTTTGATCTCTTAGAATGTGCTCTATGGTAGAAGAGACAAAATCCTTGGTGAGTGTTGTTTCCATTTGTTGATAAATGATAATATTTTCAATTTTACACTGGTTGTCACCATTAATCTAGGGGTAGATAATTTAGGAGTCACCCAAAACATGTAGATGTGGGATATCTAAGTCAAGTGTCACTTTCATGCATAAGATTAATGCTTCATATTCTTCCATGTTATTAGTGACATCAAAGGTTAGCCAAAATTCCAGAGGGATGATTTTACCATGGAGGTTAGTAAGAATACAACTTGCCCCATCTCCTTAGAGGTATTTTTCACCATCAAAGTGGAGGGTCTAGGTGTATTCATGCAAATTGATGGTGACTTCAGGAAGTTCCTAGATAACTAATTTTTATTTAGTAATATTGGGAATGATATAAGTATCTTCTTGATTATTTTCCTCTAAATTAGAAGTAAAGTTATAAAAATAATATTTAAGAGAGATAACCTAATTAAGACATTCAATATAGATAATATTATCATCAAGGAGACTATATTGAAGGTGATTTGTAGTGGGTATGGGTGTCACTACAAGTTGGTCGGTAATGACTTGCCCTTTGACAAATTTTTACATTTTGATTTTAAGGTCAAATTCTATCTAGAGAACCATCCACTTTCCAATTCTATCTCTAGGTAAAAATGCTTTGGATAAAAAATGACAAAATGGATTAGAATAGACAATGGCATAGGAGGTTTGATAAAGCATATAGTGATGGAGATTTTTAGCTACAAAGTACATAACAAGGTAATCACATTCAACTTTAGTGTAATATTTTTTGTAATTAATAAGGCCTCAACTAATAAAGTAAATAATATATTCTCTTCTAGAATATTCTTGTTAGGAAAGCATTGCCCCAAATAATATGAGATTAAAATAGGTGTACCATATCAAAGTATGATCATTGGAAGGTGGACTAAGGGTGGGTGGATAGAACAAGGATTCTTTCATGTTCTCAAATTCATTTTGACAAGGATTAATCCATTCTAAATAATTACCTTTTTTAAGAATGGAATTAATAGAGTAGATGTGGTAATCCATTTTTTTATGAATCATTAGATTATCCCAAGTTTGCCAAGGTAAGTGTGAATATTTGGAATCAAGTGAGAAATCGGTATATTGACTATAGTGTTGATTTTAGTGGGATCAACATAAATACTATGAAGAGAGATTAGAAACCCTAGAAATTTATCAAACATAATGCCAAAAACACATTTATAAGGGTTGATTCTAACTTTGTACTTGATTAATCGATCAAATATGATGACTAGGTTAGAGATATGGGGTGTGAAACTTTTTGATTTGATAATGAGGTCATCCACAAAGGTTTACACAATCTTATGTATAATATCATTAAAAATGTAGGTCATGGCACATTGATAGATAGTTATAACATTTTTAAGGACAAAAGACATTTTAACATATCAATAAGTTCCCCATTATGTAGTGAATGTTGTTTTGTGTTTATCTTTAGGGGATATGTGAATTTGATTGTAGCCTTAAAAACCATCCATGAGTGACAACATTTTGTATCTAGTAGTGGAATCTATGATGGCATCTATTGAAGGTAATGGAAAATTATCTTTAGGATAGGTGATGTTAAGATTGTAAAATTCAATGCATATGTGAATAAACATGGTGAATTTTTTTTGAATAGGAATAATGTTTGACACACATTAGGAATAGTCCATAAGATTAATAAACTTATCATCTAATGGTTTGATTAAAAAATTATGGCATAGGATAGAAGCTTTGAGTGAAAATTTTTATTATTTTTTTGGATGGGTTTGGCATCTAGGTATCATTGGAAATAAGATGACAGAGAGAGGGTGTTGAATAAATCTTTAAAACTTTTCATTCAATTAAACTTAACCATACATGAACCATTCTAACAAGCATGTACATCTTAGCAATCATAAGAGCATGAAACATATAAACACAAAATATACATGGAAAACCCTCTAAGGAAAGAAAACCCACTGATAAAGAAAATGGATTACATTCTATAAGACAAACATCAATCTTTAGTGAAGCACCAACTTCACATTGAGCACACCCCAACTAGCTCAACACCAATTCAATTAGGCTTAAGCACCCACTTGCAAGGAGGCACCAACCCCCTAGATGAATCAACACCAACTCAATCACCTAATTATTTGATTTTTTACTTATACAATAGATGATGATCTACTCCTTCAGTTCTTCACTCAATTTTATCCATCTCAAACTAGCTTCTAACACTCTTCACTTAATTAGCCCTCTTCATGGCTTGATTAGGTCTTCTAACCTTGATCCTCATATACAAAACCTATGTTAGATATTCATGACATCTATCTGATGGTTGATATTATCTTGTTCTTCTCACCAATGATATATATCATTCACTTATCCTATTCTTCTCTCTCATACTTAGCACCCTTTAAGTACATAAAATAGATCTAAACTGCCTTGATTTTATAGAAGTCACTTGATCATATCCTTCTTAGTTGGCCACACATTCAAATTACTTATGTCATCCATGAATAAGTCTTAGAATATTAAAATAACATGCATTAATCATGAATCAATCACTATAATAGGTCAGTCAAATATCAATTAGAACTTACTCCACTTTTAGGTTTATGAAGACCTAATACATCTTCTTAACAACACGTTACCCTTTGATATTTATTGAAGCATATCCAAATACCTCATAAGGTGAGAACATATCATACACCATTTCAATATACCTTATCTAAATTCACTTTAGTTCCACAACACCTTTTATATCAAATCACCACTTGAACCCTTCCTCAAATCACTACATATAAAAAGTCTGTGCATATATAGAAACTCTATCTTGAACAACTAAGGCATTTAATAAATTTTTCAAAACAACCATGGAAAAAATTAAATATTAGAAAAAATCATGACCTCAAGTTCATCACAAAATTAATCTGATGCTTTAACTTAAGGTAAATAAGATCAAACACTTCTCTGCAAGATATTCGTTCAAAACTACCAACTGACTCCAAAACATAGTCAAGGAAACATAAACATATGACACATGACTAAATATTCTCAAGGGATTTCAATGCATTAATATGATCTTATAACATATTTATATCAACCTCAACCAATTATATCATGATCTCTAATGAAAAATATTGGTATTATAGACCAATCTATTGACCTCTCTCACAAACTCTACTCATCTAGATAAGCCATTTTGGCTTCAATATTTCAATATATTACACTGACTTCCAAGATTATATAAATCATGGATAGATAATTCAAGTCCAAAATAACATCATCATGTATTTCAATGCATCAATCTTATATGAAAATAGATCAAAAAACATCTTCTCACTTCTATCTAATTTCTTTACTATCTACACCATTAGGTCTGTTAGCAACTAGACAACTTGGATCACAAATTTTGTACACCTAAGATCTATAACCTATCCATAAATATTCATTAAAAACAACTACAAATATTACACTTTGATCTTCATCCACTTAGCAACTTTGACTTGATCAACTTTGTCTGTTACAATAAATCTTTGAAAGATAAGCACTTTCTTATAGGGTCTACTCACTCTCTTGAGAAACCAATCACACCTAGAGATTCTTGGAAGAGTTTAATTCAACCTATAATCACTTATCTCACTATACCAAACCTTTATGATCTCTTTATAATAATATTTTAAACATTAGATCATTGTCAGGATTTTGTGATGGTTTAGACCATCTTTTAGTCTTAATGATCATTCATAGAACTTAGCTCCTCTTTATAGAAATCAATTATATTAAATTTTATCTATAACCCTTACTCATATACCATGAACATATTATTATCTCATGCAAATGCTACATGTTCCAACAAGCATCAAAACAACCTTATCAGGTAAACAACTCTTCATTTTGTGCACTCAAGAAACTTTGATATAATTTTCATGTTTTTTCTTAAAAAAAAGACTTAAAACTTCATCCACATACTTAAAAAAACTTGACTCACCTCATTCAATGTTCACCTACTCACCCATGTCATGTTAATTAATCTTGTTACATCATCTGGCCACCATTTTTCTTTTGTTTTCTAGGCTTTGACCTACCTATCTTATTAGGCCTTGAATCTGATCTCCTATCCACCCTATTGAGTTCACCTTTAAACTCTCGTATGTTTCAATATCTCTTTTATATGCTCAATTAACTTTATACATTCACTCTTCTTTGGAGCTTCATCATAACTTCTTCAAAACTATGTATAGATCTTTAAAGGTCAACTGAGATCTTCCTAGTATCTTTAGAGTTGCAAACACAAATATTTAAAGCTGATTTTTTAATCAATTACAAGGCCCTCAACATCTCATGAATAAATCAAAACAACCTCTCTCATTTTCAAACACTATCAAGTGTTATTCAGAGCATTCTCATCTTCTTATCTCATTCAAAGCATCTTCAAAACTGCTTACACAAACCTTCAGAGCATACTACATCTTTGGAGATCACTCATTTCAACATGCCACCTAAAAATGCCATCTCATAAGGTCTAAACAAATAATTACAAGATGATCTACACTTTATATACTGACTTATATTTACTCATATCATTTCTAAATGATTTCACTCAAGTTGACATCAGAACATTATTCAAATATAATTTTCTCACACTATTGCTCTTCATATAGCAATAATATTAAATATGCTAACACACATCAATACTCTTCATATAGAAATAATATTAATTATGTTGGTAATATAACTAATTCATATTCATATCTCAAATCTTACTTAACCAAGCACTTTCACAAGAACCTTTGACATCAATGATATTAGATTGATATCTATAAAATAATCATGTATCTTCATAAGAACCTTTAACATCAATGACAACATTAAATACCAAAGCTCAACACTCAATAATAATGCTCAACAATCTCTTTCTCAATGACAATAATCAACAATATCTTCCTTAATTAATTACAATGTTCAACAATCTCCTCCTTTGTCATTGATGGCAAACATACTCAGAAAATGATGTCAACCACTTTGGATGGCAATCATTTATTAGACTTGGTTTTTGTAATTTCTTTTTCCCTTTCTGATATTTATTTCTTTTCTCATCTTTTCTAATCTTTCTCCCCCTTTGAAATTAATGACAAAGATCTTTCACAACTATTCATCTCTTTCATAATGAACTCAGATTATAAGATCATTTCAACATAGATCAAGCTCAGTCAATAACCTTAAAATCTCCTCTTTAGACCAGGCATCCACCATGATTCTATTAGCTGGAAACATCAAAGATCATCTATAACTACTAAAATCATACTCTTCTCCCTATGTATTGATATTATCTCTAAAAGACACTAGATAACACACAGTCTTCAAAAATTATGGCAATCACTTATGATAACCATTCTCAGAAACTTCTCTCAATCAGGTTACTTTCCTAGTTGATTCCTCAAAAACTCAACAAATAGAGTCTATAAATCATCTTAGACACAATCTCTCCTTAACTCCATGCATATCAAAATAAATCACTTTCTTGAAAAAGAACTCAAAACTACCAAACTCCCCCTTAGACCAAGTATATCTTCTGTCAAAGACTAGAAACTCAGATTAATTACATTTCTTTATATGACCAAAGAAGATTAAACTCTTGACCATAAACAAGGCTATCCCATACTAGATACCAAATGTATAAATAGGGACTCCCCCTTTGTCGTCATCGATCAAGATCAATTACTCATAAAAATAGATCTCAAAAGCTTACCTCTTATATACTAATTTTTTACATATTTTGAGTTCATCTACCTTCTACACTTCAAACAATAGAGTTATCAACATAAGAATGGATAATATCCATCTCCATATCTTTTATTCCAACATATACATCTTGGAATCTTCTCAAAATAAACCTTCTTTTACTCCACCATCTTGCTTCTAATGATATAAGAATGTTTCTATGAAGCTTAATGGAGCCACCCCTTTTTCATAAGGCACTAAAATAATATGAACTTAGGAGATTCTCAATTCTCAATATTTTCACAATATTGATATTCTTCTAGACTTTATTGGCACTATATATTTGATCTCATCATCAACATTTCATCCTCTTATTTTCTTTGCCTACCTTGTCAACACATGTAAATAACAAGTGTTCTTAACATTTTTTACTTGATTTTTCATCTGAGGTATGCTCTATCTTAGCAAGTAGTCCACTTGAACTTGTAGACTAATCATGACTTATCTTTAATACCTTTATTTTTCATACATTCATTTACCTTCTTTCTTTCACTCTAATAGCCTCAAACTTCTTTTTTTAACTTGATGATCTTCTAACTTTATTAGGACAAAATCTTGCAATGTATCCTATATTATGATATCTATAATAGACCACCTTATACATACCATTTGACTAATGATGATTGTGATCTCGTTTTGACCAATTTATTCTCTTTTCAAATTTCTAAGAGTACTCATTCTTAAAGGGTTTTCTACATTCTCTTTATTTATGACCAAACTGACTGCATGTAAAATAGTAACCATTGAAATAATTAGCATACCTTATAACATTGGGTTGTCTAATAGGTCTTTTCATGTTGACCTTCTTGTCTTCAATAGTATTCTTCTTAACTTGAGGTGCCTTCTTTTGGTTTTCTTTAAATCCAAGACCTATCTTGTCACTTGAATACTTATGACTGCTTAAAATATTATCTAGAGCCTTAGTGCTTTTTTCAAATTTCACAAAGCTCTTCACCTTTCTAGATTTTTGATCCAACTCAACTTTTAGAAATTCCATTTCAGTTTCATACATTTTTCAATCTTTCTTTTTATCCTTTAGGCTTGCTACCACAATCTCTATTTGGGTTTCAACTTTTTGGATGATTTCTTCATACTCTTTGGAAGTGTTGCTCAACCATTCCTCAAACAATCTAATCTACTCCTCATAGTCCTAAACTAATGACTTCAGTTTATTTTTCTTCTTCAAAATCTTTAATTCTTTTAGGGCACTTACCATCTCTACCTCAAGATCCGCTTCAGCTTCTCTTTCTTCATTGTCATACTATACTTCTTCATTTAATTTTGTATCAATCATAAGGCCTTTCCCATGTAAACAACCTTCATTATCTAATTTTATGCTTATAAACAAGGTTTTATTATTATCATGTTTAGATTCATTATAAACATCATCACTCTTAGATGTGTTTGAATCACTTACATCTGATGAAGTATCTTCTTTGGTATAGAAACTTTTCTTATTCTTGAATGATCCTTTCCTTCATTTTTATTTAAATCTCTCTTGTTCTTTTCAAACTTATAGACTTTTCTATTATCTCCATAGTGTTTATTATGTTTTTCATTATTCTCATATTTTCCTTGTTAAGACACTTGGTTGTAAAGTGACCAATCTTACCACAACTGAAATATTTGAAGGGTAACTTACCCTTGTACTTACTAGAGCCAAACCTCAACTTTATAGCAAACATAACTATGATTTCATCATCATTAATATTTGAGCATATGTTATCTTTGACCTTCTTGGCCTTTTACTTCATTTCAACCTTAAAATTTACTTCCTTCTTGAGAGATCTTCCTTCATTTTTTCTCATCTCATAGGCAGTCAAGATGTCATGAAGCCCATCCATCTCTAGCTTATATAAATCTTACTTCTCTTTTGCAGTAGATAATTTAGAGTCAAACTTAGAATTTAGATATCTTAACACCCTTTGGACAATAGTATATTCTTTCACTTCTCTCCAAATCCTCTAATGATATTGACAACTTCATCAACCCTTAATAGGTAGGATGCAATAGTTTCATCTTCATTCATTTTCAAGTTTTCAAACTATCTTATATGGTTTTAAAAATTAGCCATCTTCACCTTGGTGTCTCCTTCATAGATGGTATTTCATTTGTCCCATATGTCTTTAGCTAAAACACAATGCATTACATTTACAAGCTCTGCCTTCGATAGACCACAAAGAATAGAATTCATTGTCTTGGATTTATTTTCACTATCCTTCTTACTTATTACATCTATTAGTAGAATAGGAGGTGAAATATAACCATCCATAACTGACTTCCAAATATAATGGTCTTATGACATCAGATACATTTTCATTCTACCATTCCAAAAGGCATAGTTATATCCATTGAATTATGGAGCCTTATTGGTAGAAAAACCACTTTGAGCTTGTTAACTAGCCATCTTTGCTTCTTAAGATTTCCATTAGGCTTTTAGATCTACTTCAAAGGACTAGAATTGATACCAATTATTGAAAACAAGATGACTAATAGGAAGTGAATTAGCCTTTAAAACTTTTCATTCAATTTTACTTAACCATACATGAACCATTCTAACAAGCATGTACATCTTAGCAATCATAAGTATCAAATCATAAAAGCATGAAATACATGAACATAACATATATATAGGAAACCCTCTAGGGAAAAACCCCACTGATGAAGCAAATGGACTAAATTCTTATAAAACACATCAATTTTTAGTGAAGCACCAACTTCACATAGATCACCAACCCCAACTAGCTCATCAACTTAGCTAGGCTTAAGTAAGCACCCACTTACAAGGAGGCACCAACCCCTAGATGACTCAACACCAACTCAATCACCTGATTGTTTGATCACCTTAAAAAAACCTTATTTTTTCTACAATAAATGATGATCTACTCCTTAAACTCTTTGCTCACTTTTATCTATCTCAAACTGGCTTATAGCCCTCTCTATGGCTTGATTAAGTCTTTTGACATTGATCCTCATATGCAGAACCTCTGTTAGATATTCATGACATCTCTCTTATGGTTCACATGACTTGATTCTACTCACCAATAATTTATATCATTTTTTTATCCTCTTCTTCTCACCCACACTTAACATCATCTAAGCATACAAAATAGGCCTAAATTTCTTTGCTTTTATACAAGTCACTTGATCATATCTTTCTTAGTCAGTCACAAATTCAAATTACTTAGGTCAGCCATGAATAGGTCTTAGCATATTAAAATATCATGTCTTAATCATGAATCAATCACTACAATATATCAGCCATATATCAATTATCCCTTACTCCACTTTTACGCTTATAAAGACCTAATAGGCCTTCTTAACAACACGTTATCTTTTGATATTTATTAAAGCATATAAAAACACCTCAAATGATATGAAAACATCATACATCATTCCAATATACCTTATATAACTTTACTTTATGTTCACAACACTTTATAAGTCCAATCATCACTTGAACCCTTTCTCAAATCATTGCATATAAAAGGCTTGTGCATATACAGAAACTTTATCTTGAAAAAATGAGATATATAATCAATTTTGAAAAATAGCTATGGAAAAAATTACATATTTAGAAACCTCATGACCTCAAGGTCATCACAAACTTTATTTGATGCTTCAACTTGAGGTAAACAGGCTCAAACACTTCTTTGCAAGATGCTCACTTAGAACTGTCAATCGACTCCAAAACATAGTCAAAGAAACATGAACATCTAAAAAATGATTGAATATTCTCAAGGTATTTTAATACATGAATAGGATTTGATGACATTCTTATAACAACCTCATCCAATCAGATCATGTGCTCTAATGAAAACTATTAGTCTTATAGACCAATCTTCTGACTTTCTCTCTCATAAACTCTAAGCCAAATAAGCCATTTTAGCTTTAATTTTTCAATATATTACACTAAATTTAAATATTTTAAAAATCATATATATATCATTAAATATCTTAACAAAATTATCATGCATTTTAATGCATCACTCTTACATGAAAACACATCAGGAAACATCTTCTTACTTCTATCTAATTTCCTTACTATCCGCACCACTAGGTATATTAGTGAATAGAAAACTTGGATCACTAATTTTACACACATAAGATATAAAACATATCTATAAATCTTCATGAACTAAAAATATAAGTCTCACACTTTGATCTTCATCCACTTAGCAACTTTGACTTGATTAACTCTATCTACTACAGTAAATCTTCAAAAGATAAGAACTTTCTTATAGGGTTTGCTCACTCCCCTGAGAAACCAATCACACTTGGATATGCTTGGGAGAGTTAAATTCAATCTTAAATAACTTTTTTTACCATACCAAACCTTTCTGATCTCTTTATAACAATATTTTCAACATCGAGTCATTGTCAGGGTTTTATGAGGGTTTAAACCATCTTCTAGTCTTAATGATCATTCATAAAACTTAGCTCCTCTTTTTATAAATTTATGCTTGACACTTTGAGTTATAAACCTTCATCATCTATCATGAATATCTTATTATCTCATCTAGATGTTACACATTCCAACAAGCATCTAAAAACCTTATCGGGTAGACAAATTTTCATTATGTGCACTCAAGAAACCTTGAAATACTTTTCAAGATTTTTCTTGCAAACCAAGACCTAAAAATTCATGCACATACTTAAAATAATTTTAATCACCTTATTCAATGTTTATCTTCTCACCCATGTCATGTAAATCTATCTTGTTACATCATCTGGCCACCATTTCTCTTTTGCTTTCTAGGCCTTGATTTGTCAGTCTTATTAGGCCTTGAATTTGACCTTCTAGCCACCTTGTAGACTTCACCTTGAAACTCTCTTACATTTTAATGTCTCTTATGTATGCTCAAGAAACTTCATACACTCAATCTTATTTATAGTTTCAACAGAACTTATTCAAAGCTACTTACAAATCTTTAGAGCTCATTTGGTATCATCATAGCATCTTCAGAGCTACAAACTCATATCTTTGGAGTTGACCTTTTGATCAATTACAAGGCCCTTAACATCTCATGAAATAAATTAAAATATCCTTTCTCAATTTCAAATATTATCAATTTTTCTTTAGAGCATTATCATCTTCTTAGCTTATTCAGAGCATCTTCGTAGCTACTTACACTCTTCAAAGCATATTGTTTATTCTTTGGAGCTCACTCATTTCAACATGCCACTTGAAAATATCATCTCACAAGGTCTAGAAAAATCATTACAAGATGATTTACACTTGATATACTGACCTATATTTACTCATGTTGCTTCTCAATTATTTCACTCAAGATGACATCTAAACATTCTTTAAACAACATTCTCTCACATCACTGCTCTTCATATAGAAACAATATTAACTGTGCTAACACACATCACTATTCTTCATATAATCAAAAACTCATTATGTTGGTAATAGAACTCATTCATATTCATACCTCAAGGCTTATTTAACCAAGTATTTTCATAAGAACCTTTGACATCAATGATATTAGGTTAGCATCAATGAAAAAATCATGCATCTTCATAAGAACCTTTGACATCAATGACAATATTAAATATAAAATCTCAACACTCAATGATAATGCTCAACATATTCCTTAATTAATGATAATGCTCAATAGGTACGTGATTACATTTTACATAATTATACTAAGGTCAATACCTGGCATGTCCTTATATAACCAAGAAAAAATATCATGATATTTATCAAAAATAGGCTAAATTTATCATGCTCAATCAACGTGAGTTCTCTGGAGACTGTTATAGGCCAAGGATATGAAGGTGTGATATATTTGATTCCAATGGTTTCTTAAATTAGCATATGATTTACATATTGAAAATGATATGGATCATTTTGAAGAGAATAAATGGGATTTGTTTTGGGATTTACCCTAGCAATGAAGTTATTAAAATGAGGATCCTTTTGTTTAAAATTCCCAATTTTTTGATGTTGTTGAGAAAGTTGAGGTTTTCTAACATGGAGCAACTCAAGTATGGCTTCATCAATGGTAGAATGGGTAGAGGTCTATGGTATTCTATGTATACTTTGATATCAATGATTTTTTTACCATGGAGATCATATTCAAAATGTATTTGGTGTACATATGTTTCCTTGGCATCCAGGGTAATCTCGGGGGTAGGTGCAACTGTGGAGGAAGGTTGAGTGGATTTAATTGGATTGATAATAGGCATATCTTTAGAATTATTAGTAGGGAGGGGATTTAGTATAGTGATTTGTGAGATAGGGGGTACATAATGTTCCATAAGTTTTGAATTTATGAGAGGTAAGATTTCTTGAACATCCCAAAGAGTATTGAGAAGTGGAGAATTAACTAGAGGTACATTACATTTAGGGTCTAACTTAATATCCATGGAAATTTCATGAACATATAAATTGAAATCACATATTTTAACTAATGTTTGTTGATAGTGTTGAACATCCAAGTCTTGTGATTGAGCTTGGGCCATGATGTAGTGATCATCATAGGTGGGAGAGATAGTACATGCTTTTGTCTATAGAGGAGCATCAGAAGGAGATACACCTAAATAACTAAATTTGTGAGGTGACATGGTTAAAGGGTCTTTAAATAAATTTTCCACTCCATATGTATTTTAGGTGAAGTCATATTTTGTGTATGATGCTTCATTTGTATTACATGGAGGAAGGAAATCGATGATCTCATCAATGAGAGGGATGGTACAATCATGAGGTAACAAGGAAGGAGGGAGCCACTCTAAAATGTATGGAGGTAGCTTAGTGTTATTACAAGTGTTTTACAAATTATTTTGCTCGTCATCATTAAAATAAGTAAGAGTGACCTATAAATATAGATTCATATTAATGAATTGAGGTAAAGTTGCACTATTAATTCTTTGAATAGTTGGAATCTGATATTGAGATTTAGAGTTGGGAATATGAATACTCCATAGATTAGAATTAGCCTCATGTTTATATCATTTTCCATTATGAATAAATTTGATACATTGGATACTAGAAGAGGTAATATCCCTCATGTGATGTGTCCATGTGTAACCTAGGAGTATATTATAAGATAATGGTAAGTTGAGAACCATTAGCTTGGTAGATATAGTTTTGGGTCCAATAGTAAGAAGGGGACAAATACAACCAATTGGTTTTTTATTGGTCTTATCAAATCCATGACATGTTAGGCAAGTTTTCTTGAGATGATCTTTGTTATACCCAAGTTATTAAATTAGCCAAAGAGATGTCACTTCAATTCTTGACCCTTCATATATTAAGACTTTTTGAATAAGGATGGTATTAATGTTGATTTTAATGAATAGAGATGGGTCATCAGCATGAAAGATAATTTCATCATTGATCATGTTTTCTTCAAGAAATTTTATAAAAGGTTTTAAATAAGGACAAACAGTTTCAATGGTATGAACTTCTACTGGTGAAGGCTCGTGAGAAGGTTGTTCTAATTCTAGGGAAGATGGTTCTCTAATTTCTTATAGTTGTTGCATTAATAATTTACTATGATATGGATAAGTGTAAACTAACTCCATGAGAGGTATTTTACAAGGCATAGAGTTAAGTTCCTCAAAAAAATTCCAATGAGTCTTTGAAGATGAAGAACCAGCACGAGCCTTGGAAGGTAAAATATTTTTGGTAGATAGAGAGATAGGTTGAGGTTCAAATTGAGGAAGTGGTTCCTCATTGGTTTCTAAAGGTATATTAACGATAGTGGTATCTTTGAGAATTTATTATTCGAGTGATGGTTTTGTTGACTTTATGATGGCTCTCTGTGGACAGGTTTATGTCGATAATTAATTTTAGTTGAATTCACATATTAAGAATAGGTATAGCATTGATCCTAGTCATGTCAATCGCATAAATATCCTTATTTGAATGTTGAGGATTATAAGTAGAAAATGTTTTTATATTTTTAAATGAATAAGGCTTAAAATATTATTTCTTTTGAGAAGCATTAACATAATCATGATGATAGATTTTTATCATGTCATCATGATTAAATGTATCTCCTAGCATAAAAGAAATGGAAAAAATTGCATTTCCATGACATGTTTCATGAGAATGACCTATATCGGCATGAAATCAAAAAAAATTGTTAAGTTAATACCATGTAGGTTGGTTATTAGCATACATGAATGGTTTAGAAGGTGCTAAGAGTTGTTTCAGCTGTTGAATAGTTAACAATGTATGGGAAGCTTGGAGATTATCCATTTTGGCTACTCCTAGTTTTGGTTAAGGAAGATTGCCAGTGATTACATTCATTGAGTGTTGGAAAGATCCCATAATGGTTTTTGTGTTAGGTTTAAACCATTTCATTATAAATTCTTGTCACTTAGTATGATCGATAACATTGTTTAAAGTTTGGGGAGTAAAATTTTGAACCTTATATTAGAAGGAAGGTGTTAATGTAGTGATGAAGATTTTGAACAAGTTATCATTAGTCATGTTTTGATTTATTTTGGATGCCAAAGATTTATATTGTTTGATAAAATCATGAGCTGATTCAGAATAGGATTGTTTAGCATTAATAAAAATGACTAAGACAGTTTTTGGAAAGATCATTGTGTTGAAATTGCTTAACTAGAGGATTGACTAAATCTTCAACTTACCATATAAAATGTTGGAGAAGTTGGTTATACCATTCTAATATGTCACTTATGAAGGTTTTAACTAAAAATTTGGTAGTGGTAAAAGTATTCATTTGAATCCCCTCTATAAATATTATCGAATGCTTTGAGAAAAGATGTAGGGTCTTTAGTCCCATCATTTTTAATAGTTGGAGATATATTACCAATATCAATAGATACAATGAAGGGGGATAAAGGCTCATTTTTAATGTTTTGAAGCATCTTTTTATGCATATAAGTTAGAAAATAACATTTCATGTGGCATCTTTAAGAGGGAGAGTGATGAAATTTTTGTTATTTTGGGAAAGAATGATAAGAGGCTAATTAACCATGTTTATCAAATGATATTATAGTTGCATAATTTTAAAGGTATTAAACTTTTGTATTATTTTCATTTGTTGCACTATTTGTGCAATAATTTAAATTCTTTCAACTAGTGGATTGGTGTTGGAAGGAGGATTATTAAGATTGGTAGGAAGGCGATTCCTCAAATTAGTATTAGAGGGAAGGTTTATAGGTGACAGATTACTAGGAGGTGGGTTTTTGGTGTTGAGAAGGTTTCCTATGGGTTATTTTTTAGGATTATGTTAATTTCCCCCATAGTTTAGTAAGTTTATTTAAAGTTAAAATTATCTTCAAAATTATAAAATGGATATGATCCATCATCTCATCTATTGGAGTGATTTGGACCATATTGCATTCCAAAGATGAGGGATGAAAAAAGGTGCTCCAAGAGTGAAGATCATTTTGGGTATAAAAAGTAAAAATAAAAGAGAATCCCATATAGTTTCTAAATGGATTCAGGGTATCCAAAAAAATCTAATATTACACTACAAAGATGAGGAATGAGAAAAGGTTCTCCAAGAGTGAAGATACTCTTGGGTAGTAAAAGTAGGAAGAAAATAACATCTCATATAGTGTCCAAATAGATTCAAGTTATCCAAAAATATTTTGATAGGATATTTCATGATACTTGAAGGTAGAATATAAAATTAGAAAGCAAAGAGAAAAATTAGGGATAGAATCAATGAAACATAAAACAATATCAGCCAAGAGGTATAGAGTCAACTAGGTCAACAGAGTCTGTAAGAAATATCAACAAAAGAGGATGTAAAAGACATATTCAAAGTGCTTAATTGTGTTCTATAGATAGTAAAACTGAGGTAGGCTAAAAAAATACACATTTAGATAGGTTGACTGTGTACTAAAGTTAAACAGAACCAACAGTCTATAAGAGACTGTGTCGATAGGGTCGACTATTTTCTGAAGATAAGGGAAAATTGTAAGATAATATCTAAGTAAATATAATTGAGCACACAAGTAATTATATCAATGTGTTTAATCTAATTGTAGGAGATCAATCAAATTTTGTACTAATATTGGCTAGTATAAATTTTGAAATATAAAATATAATGATCAAAGAGCAAGTAGTAAAACTTAAATGTAAATGCTAAGGCAAGTGTTCATTATTGAACATTGTTAAGTTATAATAAATTTTGACATTAATGTAATATGGAGTTCACTATAATAAGGAACTAAAGAAGTAATCTATGGATAGTTTCAGGTAGTTTAGGTTGAAAGGGATATGTATTGGTGATGGTATTGACCTTATATTGGGGTCTACCCCCTCACTTCATAATCCCATATCAATAAGGGTGCCAGGTGCTTTGCCAAAATATACCATCAACCATGTGTTTATACTTAGCCAAAAAACCAAGTCAACTTCTCCTTTGGTAATGAAATCCAAGTAAATAGACTTTGAGAAGAAAATTGTTTAATGTTTTTTAGTGTTAAGTGATTTAAAAGTGTGTGTAAAAGAGAAAAATAGTGTGACTAAATTGGTAAATTGAAAACCTCCTATTTATTATATGTTTGTTACTCTAAGAAATAAAATAAAAAGTGAATTAATTACTAGAAAGATAGGTTAATTCATTTGTTTATGAAGAGTTTAGAGTTAGTTCATGCGACACTATATGTAAATATTACAAAATAGAGTTGATGGGGTTGTTTTTGTCTATAGAAGCAAGATCTATAAGAACACAGTCAAACAATTTGATTAAGTCTTCTAGAGAGAAATCAGACTATAGAACTATGTCAAGCTAGTTAACCCAATTCACTATAAGGTTATAATTTTATAGACTATAAACTATGAAAAATGGGATTGTAAATAAAAAATAGAAATGACAAAAAAGATAAGAATGAGCCTTGATAGTTTTAAAGATGATTAGTTTGCAAATTTTATGTTGTGTTACTCAAATGTTGATTTTTATATTTTGTAAATAGATTTGATAGGTTAATGAAGTCTAAAAAATTTGTATGCTAAAAATGACCTATGAACAGAATTGACTAGGTCGATGAAGTTTGTAAACCTTATGCTAAAAAAGAAAACTATATCGAGCTGATCAATCTAATTACCTATATTTAGAGAAGACTTACATAGAGAAAATAGAGTTGATTTGGAGTGATTATGTGTTAAAATTGTGCACATACTGTTAGACTATATCAATAGGTTTAATAGAATACTAAAGAAATAAAAATATATAAGATGATAATAAATAAATGTGTGAAAGAAAATTTACAAGGGTTAGATTCACATCAACTTCACTAAAATGTATACAATAGAAAGTGAAGCTAATATATAAATCAATCATATCTCAAAGAAGATAAATCACACTTACCCCTCTACTTGTTGGTATGTTTAGATTATCAATGTCATAACCAAGATAGATCCACTAGACCTAACTAAAGGGTCCCTTACCACAATAATATCACTAGAAAGGGTTCTAAAGCCTCTAGTCAAGCAACACCATGCAATAACCCTAGCTAGGTCCTATTTTTTCTATATTCATAAAGTAAATTAAAATCTAACCTAGTGGTCACCAAATCTTGTGGCACAAAATGGAGGTAATAAATATAAAATTAAACATGCATAGAAGATCTATACTTAAGCCAATGTATAATAAATCTTAATACATGGAGAGAGAATCATATAAGCTATAAAATAAAAATTTGTCAACTTTAAGAAGGAAGATCAAGAGTTAGGAGTAATTACCTTTAAATACAAACCCATTGAGCATCAATCTCTCCCTTGGCCAAAGATATTCACAAGAGATTGTTGTGTTATGTAAAGATAACAAAGATAGGTCAGCTCTAGGCTACACAACTTCTCTATGCATCCAAAATACTTCTCCACAAGACAAGATTCATATATCCAAGTATAGTATTAAAACCTTAAGCAATGTTCTTTAAATAAAATGGTGGATAAAGATATGCATAATATATGATGTTCTTATTCTTGTCTCTTTCTAAGAAATGGTAAAAAGGATATGTATATACAGTTAGATCTAACCCTAAAACTTTCTAAAAATTTATCAGATAGAGTTAGCCCAATCAACCCAGTATCTTTAATTGATAAAAGTAAGTTAGGTACCAGTCTAGGTCAGTTGAGGCTAATTTAGACTTGTACTGTATTAATATAATTTAAGTACAGGGTCAAACCTCACCAACATTATTTAGTAAATGTTAAAAAGGATTTTTATCTTAGATAAGGGTTGTTTAAGGCTCTAAATTTCTTGGAAGAGTGTGTAAGGGAGGTGTCAAAGCTTAGAGAAGTGTATAGGAGATTTTTTTTTTAATTACAAGTGGTAGTATAAGGGACAACAATCGTGTGAAGTACTAATGGTCTACCCACCCCTTTATTGATGCATTCTTTAAGACATGCACTTAAAGAGAATGAGACTTGATAAATTCTTGCAAGATAAAAAACATCAATAATTGATAAAGTTTGGAAATATTATTTGTATACTCTCTCTCTCCATGATTATAAATATATATAAACTTTGAATATACTTGCATACATGCATATGTACTTATATACTCACCTACATTTGATTTTGTATGAAGTTTGAAACTAGGATTATAAGGTTGTATCATTGTAGGTTGTGCTAAGTGCCCAAATATTATAACTAGTTTATAGAATTGATTTTATCCATTTATTTTGATATGGCTTGGGTATAACGAAGGGAGATGGAGGTAAAAGACTATAAAGTAGAATGAATATATATATGCACAAATATATTCATATGTGTAATATATATGGTATATATATTTATACTATGCATATGTGACTTTGAAATAATATTAGAAATCTTGATTATGATTCATTTTCTTTATATATATTGAAATATGTGCCTAAAAATCTAGGTCATAATAACCCTTGAGATGTTAACTCTAGCCATGGGCCTAAGGGAGTATAGTAAGTTAAGTTATTAATTGTAAACTCCAACCAAATTGTAAGTTATTTTCAGGTCTTTTAAGTTGGTACATAAGCTATAAATTTGGGTGATTAGTTTATATAATGCTCAAGTATTTTAAAAGAGAAGGAAATTGTGTGAGGTGGTTCAATTTCGATACTCGGTATAATGTATAAAGGTTATTGGAATTTATATGACATAGTGAAAGGGTTTAGAAATGGGAGATAAAGTGAATGTTATAAACCTTTAGAACTTACCTTATTAGTACATTTATCTAGATAAATATACATATTTATATATATTCATATGAAGATATTTTCCTATACAAATAGGTAATATAATAAACATAGTCCTGTGTATTTAAAAGAGTCACATGCAACCATAAATAATGAATTGGATTTTTGAGTAAAATATTTAATAACTGGGTAATATATATGTCAAGTTCATATTGTAAGGTGGATGATTACTTTTTGATATATTTTATTTGGGAAAAATATATATATATATATATTGAGTACCCATTTTCTAAGTATGAAAGGACCTATGACTCTATATTAAAATATATGGAAGATCTTGTTGTAGAGTATAACCTAAATATAGTCTTATCTTAGAAAGGTTTTATTTTATAATAGAATATGTTGAAATAAATAAAGGCAAAACTAGAAAAGGGTAGCATGTAGTCTTAAATTATGATAAATGTTTATATGAATATTCATGGATCCTTTTTGTTGATTTTGAGCAAACATCATTTTTATACTTGTATGCATAAATAGTGTTGAAATATGAGATAAGAAGGACTTAGAATGACTTGATTCTTATTCTAGTCCATCATGCCCATCTGGTTTGGTATACAATTATTTGATAAGCTTATATTGATACATTGGTAATTTAATGATTGAAAATAATAAGGATCATGATTAATATTTGCTTGCTTCAAATGGTGTTGAATGATTAATTATGCCAAGTTATATTATCTACTTTTGAATCCTTTTATATAGACTATTATTGGATAATAAGAGATAGATATATGAGTATTTCAACGGGTAACTCATATACCTATCCCTTGATATCATTTTAAGTCATGATTTAGTAGCAGAGAGTTTTGTGTGAGTAAAAATGACTCAAATTCTTAAATTTAAATTTTATAATAAAAACTTTGGTCAAAGTAATGTTATAACTAAGATATTGTCATTTCATTGTACTTATAGTTTACATATGTGTGTTGATTTTATTTAGATAAAGGATTGGATTCCATGGTCTATTTGATTACTACATATAATAGTGATAATACACCTATGGGTTCTAGTTGATTTCTCAATATCTACATTGTTTTTGTATGTCCCTCTGCAAAGTATAGAGCCACTCATAGTGGGAGGTGTGCGAGAGACCACTAGTCTATGGTTGGAGGTAAAACATTTATATGATGTTCTCCCTTTGTTAATTGATTCAATCATTAGGATTATACTCAGGTTATGTTATGGATCATAGAGTTGTTTGAGTACCTTGTTTATATTATTATACTCATTATATTATATATTATACAACATATTACATTATGCCCTATTCTTTGATGGATATTCAACACAGTATTGGTTGTGTAATTTGTATATTATTTTGAAATTATAAACAGTAGTTGTTGTAAGCATATTCATGGC
This sequence comes from Torreya grandis, assembly GCA_037957365.1. Taxonomy (NCBI): domain Eukaryota; kingdom Viridiplantae; phylum Streptophyta; class Pinopsida; order Cupressales; family Taxaceae; genus Torreya; species Torreya grandis. The sequence goes on along the minus strand of JARHVA010002152.1, from coordinate 779,090 downwards.
TGATTTATTTATTATATCAATATTTATTGTACTTACTTCATTCTATTGTACTTATTTTATAGTTATTCAACTTGTAGTCTGATTTATTATTTGAATACTAAATGGATTGGATTTTAGCCAATGGTTTAATTTTATTACATCATAAATTATTTTAAGTTCATTTAGTTGTCAAGAAATAAACATATAGTTGTAAATGATTTTATAAGTAATTTCATGTGATAAAAAATTAATGAAACTATTGTTTAGCCCAATGGGGTCTACCATTGTGGTATCGGAGCTTAAGGTTTAGCTCTCAGACTTAATGAGTCCACTAACATAATTATATTATCTTAATTATACTGAGGAGAATGGCATGAGGTAAATTGAGTGGAAAGGGACCCTATAATGCAAACCCTTAAGTTGATCTTAATTAGCTAGCAACAGAACAAACTACAAAACTTGAATAGATTCTTTTTTTCATGAAAAAGATTAGAGATATAATAGTGGATCTTCAGTGAGAATTCCATGGACCTAAAGAGGAAGAGGAATAAGAACAAGAAGTTCTAGAGGATACCCTGAAGAAAAAGAAGTGCCTCAATAAGAGGGGCACGAAGAAGGTTGTCAAGTGGCTAGATCTCAAGTAGTTGTATAGCTCACATGTGACATGATTAAATTAAATCCACCTAAGTTTGATGGTACAATTTTGAGTGATGGATCTAAAGCATCGAACATAAAGATGAAAAAATATTTTGAGATTCATAACTATTTTAAGGTAACTAAGGTTGCATAGAAAGCCTACCAATTGGCTAGTGAAAAAGCAACTTAGTGGCCTAACAAAAAAACTTGAGATGAATCTTAATTATACTACTACCACATAATAATAGTTTGTGACTCTATTCATAATATGATGGTTACCTCGGCTCTATTTTGACTAGAAGTTAACATACTTCTAGAACTTGAGGTAAGGGGATTTTTTCATGAACGGATGCTAGGAGTAGTTTACAAAACTCTTAAAATATATTCCATAGCACCAGAAGGATAAGTATTTTTAAATCTATAAATTCATTATGGGCATGAAATCTCAAATTGGGTATGAAGTTTATGTGCATGGACCATACACCATGGATTAGGTATTTTAAAATGTGGTTAAATAGGATTAAAATCTAAATTCACTGACAGAGGTTGGAGAAAAGTTTAATAAAAAGTTTGGTAATTTATAGACACCCTTCAAAAAGAAAAATTGAAAATGAAATGTTAATTTTAAGAACTGGTTCAACAATCATAATGTAAGATTTGGTAATACTTTTGGGAATAGGAAACCAGGAGGTAATTTAAGGAAAAGATTTAAGGGTACAAATCAGGTTAAGAGGAAGGGACCACCAAGAGGATGTTTCACTTGTGGAGGAGATCATTATGCCAAAAATTATCCTCAGTGGAAGATAGATGGAAATAATAAAAATGAAACCTCTTCATCACAATAGAAAACCTTTCAATATCATATTCACATATCAGTGGATAATCGACAAGCTAGATTATAAGCCTCTCCCATCAAAGTATCAAGTACTCTATTGGGATGTTACAAGTTCATAGTACTTCCTTTTAGGTTAATGAATACACTAGTAGCATTCATGAATCTCATGAATAGTGTGTTCAAGGATTACTTTGATCATTTTATGCTAGTATTTTTAGGCAACATTCTTATTTATTCCAAGAGTGAAGAAGAGCATATTGAACGCTTGAAACTAGTTTTACAATGGTTGTGAAAACACAAGATTTATAGAAAGTTGTCCAAGCGTGCTTTATTTCAAATAAGAGTATAGTACTTGGTACACATCATAAATGTAGAGATAATTTTAATGGATCTAGCTAAGATTATGGAAATTATGTATTTTTCAATACCTAAAAATATGCATGAGGTGCATAGCTTCATGGGACTAGCAGGGTACAATAGGAAGTTTGTAAAAAAAATCTTCAAGATAGCTAACCTAATTATTTCTCTTCAAAAAGAGCATTGTTTTGTGTGGATAGATAAGTGCAAATAAGCATTTTTGGTTCTCAAATAGAAGCTTACTTATACACCAATATTTTAGATTATGTATTTGAATGGTCATTTCTCAGTGATAAAAAATGCTTTAGGAGATGGTTTATGAAGAGTTCTCATATAGGATGGTTTAGTTATGGCCTATGAATCAAATAAAATGAAGCATTATGAGGAAAATTATGTTCTTCATGACCTTGAACTTGTTATCATAGTTTGTGTCTTACATGTTTGGAGGTATTATTTTTTGGGTAAGCCTTTTGAGCTTAAGACTAATAACTTGGGTCTTAAGTATATTTTCATCCAACTCAACCTCAATGATCATCAAAGGTAGTGGTTAGAGTTTTTGTCAGATTATGATTTTGATATAAAATATATTGAGGGAAAAGAAAATAGAGTTTCATATGCCCTTAGTCATAGAAAATATATTCCATCATTGGCTAGAATAATTAGTACTTTTTGAGATCGAGTAAAAAAAAATTCTCTTGGAGACAAATTTTACAAATAGGTTAAGAAAGGTTTGGCTGAAAACTCTCAAGATCATAGATACCAATGTTTTCATTTTGATAATGATGGGATTTTAAGGTACAATGGTAGAATTCATGTACTTAATAATAAAAATTTGAAGAATATTTTTTAAAGGAATCACACAATGTTCCTTACTTAGGGCATCCTAGAGTGACTAAGTTGCTAGCAGATTTAAAACCATTATATTTTTTGAAGAGAATTAAAAAGAATGTAGCTGATTTTGTGTCTAAGTGCTTGGATTGTCAATGATTCAAGGTTGAATACATGCATCTTTATGGGTTATTATACTCACATTCCATACCTGAATATAAGTGAAAAGTTATCAATATATATTTTGTACAAGGTTTGTTTATGTCTAGGAACCATCATGACATGATCTTGGTAGTTGTGGATAAACTGACCAAGGTAGTTCATTTTATTCTTGATAATATAATTGATGATGCACTGATACTTTCCAAGAGGTTTGTGATATAAATTTATAGGTTGCATGGGTTTATGAAAAATATTATTTTAGATAAGGACCCTAAGATGACTTGTGGGTTTTGGTAAACTTTAAATTTATCTTTGAGAACTCAATTGAATTCCAGTACTACTTACTATCCAAAAATGGATAGATAAACAATGAGAATAAATCAAATTTTATAGGATATTTTGAAGATGTATTACATAGACCAATAATACAAATATAAATAATACCTACCATTAGTTGAGTTTGCTTACAATAATTCATCATAATTAGCTATTAAATGTCTTCTTTCAAGGCATTATATAGTAGGAGGTGTAGAATACCAATCATATAGGACAAATTGGAAGATAGAGTAGTCTTTAGATATGATATACTTGTTGAAATGTAATATCAAGTGAAATTAATAAGGTAAAGATTGGTTAAATCTAATGATAGGCAGAAAAACTATGCTGATCTGAAAAGAATAACAAGGAAGTTCTCAATTGGAGATAATTTTTTTATGGATCAAACCCCAAAAGAGTTTAATAAAATTTGAAAAATCAACAAAGATATCACCTAGATATATGGGACCCTTTAAGGTTCTATAAGTAATTAATTATGTAGCATATAGACTTGTATTTTAGCCAACTCTAACATAAATGCATAATAATTTTCATGTTTTATATCTTAAGAAGTATATTGTTGATCCTACACGTGTTTTATATTAGAATGCATTATAGGTTCAGAATATAAATATGGTCATAGTATAACCAATTAGAATAATAGATACTCGTAAATTTATCTTGCATAATAGAGGAATATCACAGTGCAAGGTCTAGTGGAACTAATATTATAAGGATCATGCTACATGGGAGGACTTTGAGGAATTTTTGAGGTTGTTTTCTCATTTATTCAAATAATACTTCTACTAAACATTATTTATATTTTTTTGAACTTTGTTTTTATTTCATAACTATTGTTGAAATAAGTGTCATCGGGATGATAACCTATTTTAGGAGGGAAGGATGTCATATCTAGTTTCCTCTACAAACTATTTAAGAATTAATTAGTGGATTATGTGATTAATGATTATTAGATTTATATTTATTTCTGAGTTAGATTTATATATGATATATGGTTTGGTAGTTATATTACTTCTTTTATGTTCAATATCTTGATATATGATTGTTGTATATGTTTTATGATCATGATCTTGAAGATTATTTGTATTCAATAATTTATTATGGTTATATGCTAATGATTATTTTGAGTTGGACTACCTACCAATTTGTTTGATGAGGTGAATGAAAAACTATTCTACCTTCATAGATAGTTTAGACAGAGAGTATTATCAAAAATGGGGGGGGCAAATACTAACAATGGGGGTAGAGAGCTTGTTGAACCCATGCACACACCACATTTAGTTGTTTAAATGAAATAAATGATACTTAAATTTCTTGTTCTAAATATTGTTTACTTTTATTTTATTTTGAGTCATGACTTGTATGTGTATGCTAATCCTTTATTGTGTTATGATGTTTATCATTACATAATATCTGGTCAAAGTTTGAGTTTATCAATCAGGTTAATTTACTTGTGTCTTGTTGGTTGGTCGCATTGTGCTCTTGTGATATAACATATAAAAGATATTATATGAGTAAGGTTACTTCATTTATCACAGTCAGCTATGTTTTTATAACCTTGATAGTATGCTAGATATTAGTAGTTCAGGTGTCACTTATCTTATTTAGATTTCTTAATAATCTTGATTTGGACATCATTGATGTTGAAAATGGAAAATGTAAAAGGGTATTAAGGGGGGGACTATTAAGGAGGTGGGGTGGGAGGGTGGAAGGGGTGTAAATACACAAAAAAAATTTGGTTCTAATTAGGATTTTTAAGCTTTTAATATATAAGGCTATGCTTACCTAGGCATACATGTATTATGATGTTTAATGGAAGTAATGGATTATGTTTGGAATTTTTTGGGATTTATTATGATTATGTTCTATTTTCAAATGATAAAAAGGTAAAATGGAATTGAACTAGGATTTTTTGGTTGATAATTTCTATGATTAGGGAAGTTTGACCTCACCAAGGAAATGATGGAAAGTTATTCATTTGCCATGACTGAATATGGAGGTTAGACAATGAGTTCAACAAGAGTAAGAAAATGGTGCTTTAATGTAGGAAGTTTCATTATGTTTAAGGAGTATAAAAATAAGATATTTTAAGGGGTGTATTAAGGGGGCACAATGGGGGCACAAATACACAAAAAAATTAGTTCTAATTAGAATTTTTAAGCTTTTAATATATAAGGCTATGCTTACCTAGGCATACATGTATTATGATGTTTAATGGAAGTAATGGATTATGCTTGGAATTGTTTGGGATTTATTATGATTATGTTCTATTTTCAAATGATAAAAAGGTAAAATGGAATTGAACTAGGATTTTTTGATTGATAATTTATATGATTAGATAAGTTTGATCTTGCCAAGGAAATGATGGTGAGTTATTCATTTTCCATGACTGGATATGGAGGTTGGATGGTGAGTTCAAAAAGAGTAAGAAAATGGTGCTTTAATGTAAGAAGTTTGATTATGTTTAAGGAGTATAAAAATAGGATATTTTAAGGGGCACACAAGCAATGCATTAATGGGAATAAAGGAATAAGTATGCATGGGAGGAGGAAAAACAAATCATCATAGTAGAATGAAGAAAAGATAAAAAGGAGCTCATAGCAGGGAAAGGAAAATCTATCCCTATTTTCAATTGAACCTCAAACCTTCCTTAACTAAGTAAGTAACATATTAATCTTATGTTTTCTAAATAAAATGGGTTTTATATATCTCTTAAATTTTGTGTGGAGGCAAATGAATGAAATCCTGGTATAGGATTTATGTGGGTCAATTGTATATATATTGATAGACTCCTTTTATTGATGTATAATATTATAGTTATAGCTCTAGGAATGGAATTTTCATCCCATTCCCAAGCCTATAAAGTTAATATTGAATCTCCTTCTCTTTTATCAAAATTAGAAGTTTACATATACGTCCTATGTAGAATCATTTGGCTCTTTTTAAGGATTTTATTATGCAAAATTTAATGTGTTTAATTTTATCAAATAAAATATTTGGGATACATTTTAAAATGGCAAAAAACCTAAAATATATAGTAATGGTTTAGTTTTAATTATCGTTTGATCCTTTTATACCTGTTAGAGGGTTTCATGAAATATCCGAAAGGAAACCTAAAATCTAGGTACATTTTTATAATTAAGACTTGTGCTTGCTTTATAACTCTCTCTTTCTCTCCATGAGTATAAGTATATATAATCTTTACATATAATTGCATGTGTGTAGAGGTACATATATACTCACCTACATTTGATTATATATGAAGTTTGAAACTAGGATTATAAGGTTGTATAGATGCAGGTTGTGCTAAGTATCCCAAATATTATAATTGGTTTATAGATTGACTTTTAGCCATTTATTTTGATATGACTTGGGTATAATGAAGGGTGATGGAGGTAAAATAATATAAAGTATGATGTGTGTGTGTGTGTGTGTGTGTGTGTGTGTGTGTGTGTGTGTGTGTGTGTGTGTGTGTGTGTGTGTGTGTGTGTGTGTGTGTGTGTGTATTTATCTTGCGCATATGTGACATTGAAAGAGTATTAGTAGCCTTGATTATGATTCATTTTCTTTATATATATTGAAATATGTGCCTAAAAATCTAAATCATAATAACCTTTGAGATGTTAACTGCAATATTGGGCTTAAGGGAGTATAGTAAGTTGATTTATTACTTACAAAATTTGACCAAATTGTAAGTTATTTTGGGGTCTATTAATTTTGTGCATAAGCTATAAAATTAGGTGATCAGTTCAAATAATTATCAATTATTTGAAAATAGAAGTAAACTAGGTGAAGTTTTTCAAGTTGGATATTCGATATAATGTATAAAGGTCATTAGAATTTATATGACAATTAAAGGGTTTAGAAATGGGAGATAAAACAAGTGTTATAAACCTTTGGAACTTACCCTATTAGTACATTTAACTAGATGTGTGTGTGTGTGTGTGTGTGTGTGTGTGTGTGTGTGTGTGTGTGTGTGTGTGTGTGATTATGAAGATATTTTCCTATACAAACAGGTAATGTAATAAACATGGTCTTGTGTATTTAAAAGACTCATGTGTAGCCATAATTAATGAATTGGAGTTTTGAGTAAAATATTTAATAACTGGATAATATCTATGTCAAGTTCATATTACAAGGTGGATGATTGCATTTTGATCTGTTTGATGTGGGACAAACATGAATATACATTGAGTACCCATTTTTTGAGTATACAATGACTTATGACTCTATTATATTAAAATATGTGGTAGATCTTGTTGTAGAGTATACCCTAGATAAAATCTTATCTTAGAAAGGTTTTCTTTCACAATAGAGTATGTTGAAACAAAGAAAGGAAAAATTTGAAAAAGGGTATCACGAAGTCTTAAATTTTGATAGACATTTATATGAAGATTCATGGATTGTTTTTGTTGATTTTGAATAGACATCAGCTCTATACTTGTATGCATAAATAATGTTGAAATATAATATGTGAAGGACTTAGAGTGACTTGACTCTTAATCTAGTTCATTGTGCCTATCTGGTTTGGTATGAAACTCTTTGATAATATTATGTTGATACATTGGTAATTTAATGACTGAAAACAATGAGGATCATAATTGATATTTGCTTTCTTAAAATGGTGTTAAATGATTGAATTATGTTAAGTTATATTATATGGTTTTGAATCCTTTTATATATATATAGATTATTATTAGATAACAAGAGATAGATATATGAGCATGCCATTGGGTAACTCATATACCTATCCCTTGATATTGTGTTAAGTCATGATTCAGTAGTAAAGAGTTATGTGTAAGTAAAAATGACTCATATTTTTAAATATAAATTCTATATTTAAAATTTTGGCCAAAGTAATGTTATTGCTAAGACATCATCATTTCATTCTAATTTTAGTTTACATGTGTATGCTAATTTCATTTAGATAGAGGATTGGATTCCATAGTCTCTTTGATTACTGCATGTAATAGTGATATTACACACAGATTTTGATTGATTTCTCAATATTTACACTATTCTTATTGCCCTCCATGAAGGTTAGGGCCACTCCTGATGGGGAGGTGTGTGGGAGACTATTGGTATGTGGTTAGAGGTAAAACACTTAGATGATGCTCTCCCTCTATCATCTAATTCAATCAATGAGATTATCCTCAGGTTATGTTATGGATCATGGAGATATTTGAGTAGATCATTTATATTATTTTACTCATTATATTGTATACTTGACATCGTATTATATTATACATTATTCTTTTATGGATATTCAACATAGAAGTGGTTGTATAATTTGTATATATTCTAAAATTATAAAAAAATGGTGGTTGTAAGCATATTCAAGCATCTTCATGATTGATTTATGGATTATATCATTAATTGATGTACTTATTTCATTATATTGTACTTGTTTTATAGTTATTCAACTTATACTTTGATTTATTGTTTGAGTACTAAATGGATTGGATTTTAGTCATTGGGTTAATTTTATTATAAAATTCATTGCATTAGATTCATTTAGTTGTCAAGAAATAAACAAATAGATATAAATGATTTTATAAGTTATTTCATATGATAAAAAAGTAGTTAAATTGTTGTTTTTCTCAATAGGTTCTGATAGGGATCATGTCAAAGTATATGTATCAATGATACTTATAGTATGCACACATAACAAATCTTAAGATGCATGATATGGATCATGGCAATGTCTAGAAGTAACAAGCTCAGAAAATAATCAAGCATATACACAAGAATACTCAATGTCACACAAAGAGGTGTCTAAGGAGACCAAAAACAAGGGTAATATTCAAATGTTCATGCTTAAGGGGAAGACATATTCAAATGTCCACACACCAAATAAACAACCAACACTCAGGATACTCTATCCAACATGAAAGGAACATGTTTAAATGTTTCGAAATAAAGATAGAATAAAATAAGAAATATAATCAAGTAATCCATATAAATAAATGAAGTGATTGAAATATAGTGTCTATCATAAACATGTCATACTAATTCTTACATACATATGTTAAAAAAAAGTCTAGTAGAATAGCATATCAGGTACATTGTGTAAGATACTAGCATGAGTACAAGCATGTGTAAATGTTAATATATAATCTTAATGTGATAATGTAAAATTATCATAAAGTAATATAACCTAATCATGATCAAATAGAAGTAAGATAGTCCAACGTAGTGTGTCATGCAGGAAGAGAAGAGGTTAAAATTTTGCATGCTCATGTATCATGGATCTAGTGTATGTCTATATCATTTTCAAGTACTTGTGAAACATATGCTTTTATATAAATTATATGTTATCTACCAACATAAAGTAAACAACATATGCAAAAGCTAGTAAACATGTGAAATGTTAAATATTTTTGGATTTTTACATTATTTGAATGTTTTTATATTTTCTTGAATATTTGATTATTATTATATTTAAAATTTAATTTTCTTTCTAAGTTTTTCAAAAAAATTGGAAAGTAAGTGTTATTTAATGATCCCATATAAGGTATGTTAATGGGGTGATCTACAGTCTGAATATTGTACAATAAATTGGTTATATTGCCAAAGATCATGTATATGTACCTAATTTGGATCTAAATAATCTATAATACTTTATGTATGTCACATCGGACTATGTGGTCGTGAAATAATATTATAAGTTTTAGCAGTTTGTGGAACCCATTATTGAGTGCTTTGTGATATCCTTGGTGTAATTTTGGGTCTTGGTTCCCATTCTAAAACATGGTGCTATGTTTTCAATAACTAGATAAGTTATGAAGGTGTAAATGAGGACCTTGTAGAATTCATTTTATGTCTCTAATGCAATGGCCTCTCAAGTATAGGTCACCTAGGAAAGGGGATTTCCTTTTTATTACCCTTCCACTCATGATTAAAATTTAGAGGTTTTATAATTAGTTATCGTGGAACAAATTTTTCATATTGTAATGGATATTCATATTAAATCATATAAACTATAATTACCCTATTGGCATGAATATATTTAATACAACCATGAATTGTGAAAAGTATCACATAGAGATTTTGAATCTAAGGTCATATTAATAACATATTATATGTGGTATAACTAAAAATGTTATGGTCACATGTGTTGGACCAACTTGTAGAGGTACATCAATCTCACTAAAAACTTGTGTCTTCCCATCGAATTATTTGAATATGTTGATCAAAGGGAATAAATCATCCTTTGTGTATCACAAATGTGTGAGTAATGTCATAGTACATACATTCTCACTAGAACCATTATTAACCATAATATTATGTATAGGCTGATGATCAATATGCATTTTGATAAATAAGGAATAGATATTTGAGTCATCATCCATAATATTTTTTTCATCAAATGAAATAAAAAGCCTCTAAATCATAGGAGGTATCTCGCATATAAGTGTATCAATAATCCCATCTAATGGGTTCCCATAATATGGTGGAGGAGGATGTACATGATATGCCATTTTCATTTTTGGTGTTTTCTTAGAATGATATTGTAATAGATTATTGAATATATTTTAATTTTGATTATCATTATGTTGTGAAACCTAAATCCGTTGGAAAATCCTCAAAGATGAGTTATTAATTATGAATAAGGTCTTATATCTTGTGCTTTAATTTGAAACATCTATTTTTAAAATTCCAAACACATTAGTTATATCCACAATAATGTTTTGAATCATATCCTTTTCATATAGGTCAACTCATATCAACTATCATAGGAGGAGGGAGAGAGATGACACTCTATTAGATTTGGAAGGAACAAAGTTAGACACTCAAGTAATCATGTAAATTATCTCTTAGGTGCATTGGATAAGATGAACTAATAAGGTTATTATGACACTATATTAACCATTATATTTACTTCCTTTTTAGCCTTAGGAGGTTTTATCTTATAGCTTGTTTTGATATGGAACTTGGTAGTGAATGTAGTTACTGTGTTTTCTACAAACTTAACATTGTTTAATGAAATAAATTCCATTTTTTATCTCAAATAATATGGCATAAGTCATCAAAATATTTGAACTTCTTAAAAATAATAAACTCATGTAAGGTAACAATCAAACTTTATTTAAAGATATCTTGAAGCTCTTTATCTACCATTGGATTTTTTATTTTGGCTAACATTATCTTATACCTCAAAATATATTCATTAACAGGGTCATTAGTTCCTTGTTTGATCTTGGAAACTTGTGCATATGACATCTTTTTAGTAATGTTGATTGAGAAATGTGTAATAAATTGATCTACTAGAAGATTGAATGCTCTAATTAATTGTATTGGTAGATCATAGAACTATCTCAAAGCATAGTACTTTAGACTCCTTAGAAATAATTTGGTCAAAAGTTTATCATTGAAATCATAGTCAAGACATGTTGCATGGAAAGATAGAATATGTTGTTCAGTATCATTCTTTCCATCATAAGTGTGAACTTAGGTGCTACAAATCCAATTGATAAAGGGTGCAAAGATATCTCAAATGCAAGAATATTATGTACTACATCTTATAAATCAATATCATGAATTGATTTCAAAGCATTTTTCTCAATGTTGGTAACCTTAGCTTCTAAAGCTTAAATAACTTGTCAAAGATTTTCATAGTAGACCCATTAAGATTGAGATTTGATATTTCAGAAGTTAGCAAAGGGGATGAAAACACTACTTTTGTTGATGTAGGTATTGAACCAGGTAATTGAGTTGAAGTATTAATTATTCCCAATGAGGATGTAGCAATAGTTGTTTGTTATTTAAAAAAATATGGATTGAAAACATATCCCATGCTCCCACTGGATGTAGGAATCAATGGTGTGATCAAGGGGAGGTATATTGGAACTTATGTGTGATAGACATATATAGTATCCCCAATATATGTATTTAAAGAGAGAAGTGGTTGTTCACTAACACCCTTTTCTTTTATAATATAGTATTAAGGATATTGAAGATTCTCATAAATGCATTCTCAAAATATTGAAATAAATTTAACTTGAACTTGATCTACTTGTTCAAGTTCATTACTTTCATGTGTTTCATTATCCTCATGATCAAATTCATCCACAATAATAATTTTTTTAGTATTTTTCTCATTGTAATTATTGGCACTCTCATTATTAGTAGAATTTGACTTGGTATTAGCTTGAGACATTTTAGGTGGTCTAAGGGGAAGTTCAAAATGTTCAATAAAAACCCCACCTATTTTAAGACTACACCTAGGTTGCATACAAATGATAGAATAGATATTAAGGAATATAGTAAGCAAAAACTTTAGAAGGCTAAAAACCCTAGATCAAGCTAGGATTTGTATGAGAAGACTCAGAGATTGGGTTCACCAGTTATTTAATCTTTTTTTAAAATAGCGATTAACAAGAAAGAGAGTAATCTAATCAACTGAGTAAGTTACTCTAAAAAGAAGGAAAATTAAATGAATTCATATTTTATTGATATTCTGATGAGATATACTTAATCTAACCATATTCCAAATATGGAAAGTACAACATTCAATATTTTGATAATAGTAATATGAAGGAGAAATTATAGTTAACTTATGTAATGATGCACATACATGCAGAAGTGGTTTGTCTAAAGATCTGGATCCCATTATCAGATTCTAGATATTTTCTTTTTGGCATCCCAAACACTTGTGTCTCCTTGTGGATAATAGTGTCGATGCTATTGTACTAATTCTACCACTAGTGTCCTGTATGTAATATTGACTCTTCTAAAACTTATACTTTCACCTATTAGGGTTTATTATCACCTTTCATAATATTTTTTTGGATCATATGCACATGTTCTTGATATGTGTATTTTAATTAAAACCCTAGATCCCCTACTTAGGGCATGCCACCTTATAAAATAAGGATTAGTGGGATAAAATAGAGTTGAGATGACCACAAAAAACTCTCTATCAATGAGTGTTGCCTAGATATCCATATACTTTGAAGAGGGATTCAAACTGATGTAGTTCTCCCCTTATGTGGGCTTGTGTGTGAACAATGATATAATATGTTATATACAAGTGCATGTAATGATATATCTTGTAACTTAGAAAATATTATTCATGAGATATTCTTTTGAATCTTCAGCCATGTAATAAAATAACTACTATGATTGATTGTTAAATAAGAAAGAATATAGCACAATAGCTTAGTTGTGCAATTAATTTTTAGTAGTGTAGTTTAATGATGCAGAGCTATATGCTCTAATACCAAATGATGAAACTGTCCTTACACAGCTCTGTAACCATCAACAAACTTGTACAGACTTATCTAGATCATTCATTCCTTGTAGCCCTGTTTTCCCTATTTATTGGCCATAACTCCTTTTAGGTTAGCTCAATCATGAAATTAAAACCATTTCTGGATACCCATTAAGCCCTTCTATAACATACTAAAAAATATCTTAAGGGTACTTTGTATGGAATTGTACTTTCTTCTTTAGGCCCTATTCCAATTAGCCCTCCTTGAATGCAAAACATCTTGTCCAGAGTAAAGTATGGACTTTATAATCAAACCAATAATCATTCCAGATACCCATTACCTTCTTACAAGTGAATCAAATGTTTTTTAGTGCACTTCTTTGTATAAATCCACTTTTCCTATATTGGCCTATTCTCTTTTCTTCACATGCGCCTAGGTTCCACTTGACAATTGACTTTTTCCATACTTATCCATACTGTGACACCTTGAAACCACTTCCAACAATTTTTTAACACCTTCAAGGTTCATATTCCAAATTTTCAAGAGTTTTCAAGCATTAAAACTCATTTTGAAGGCTTGAACCTAATTCAGGGTTTTCCCATGACTGTCATAGGCCGAGAGCATATTATTTTTGGCTGGGAGTGTTTTAGCTTGTTTCAAGGGTTTAAATCACTTTTATAGGGTCTTTCTCAGTGCCCTACACCTTCTCCAACTTTCACCCAGGTTATCTCAACCCCCTATGCTTTCCAATACTCAACAACTCAGTTGTTTTTGACTATATATGACAGTCAGCAGGGTTTAAGATTTCCTTTATCTATTTCAATGATAAATGGACTTAAAGATGTTATAAAAATGTGTCACTATCTTCAATAACTTCCCCATTCACATACTCATATCAAAGAGGACCTTTTCAATACATTTACCTTGCAAAAACATACAAATGTCTTATCATTTTTTGTATACTGTCACCTACAGGGCGAGAGCTAATTGTGGGAGTTTTTAAAACATTAAAGGGGTTTAAAAGCCTGTTTCTTCCTCTCCAATGTGATACTTTCCTTATATACCTTTCTCCATGCTTTTACAAACTTCATGCAAAGAATTTCACATAGATTTTACCTTGGACAGTGGGTTGTAGGTTTACAGGCCTGAATACCCTGTTTAGGCCTGTTTAGGCTTTTTCTAGCATTCAAAGTAATTTAAGACCTCTTGGTCACAAAATATTAGTTTAAACTCATTTTCAACATGCCAAATAACTAGTTTACATGTAGCTTTCTCAATGTTCTATATAAAAACCATCAAACACATTCATACACACATTCACATATGCATATACAGACCTGTCACCAGAATTGCATAAAGAAACCATATATGAAACAAATACATTCATTATCTCTCAGATCAAATGGAAGACTTAAAATTCAATGTCAAATTCCATGGCTTTCAAATCCTTGTTTGCTTCTTCACACATTCTCTTGCCTGCTCCTTCTCTTTCCTTTAACATTTCTTGAGTGAGGTCCTCCCTCACTAATTCTCCTCTCTTTTCTTCATTCTATCTTCTTCCTTGAATGAGAGGACCTTTCCTCTCTGTCCTTCTTCTCTTCTATGCCCCTCTCATCCTCTCTTCTCTTTCTCATCCTCTCCTTTGTGAATTCTTCTTGTTTTCTCTTTTCTTGGATCTCCCCTCTAACTTCTACGCCCAATTTGGGCTTAAGGCAAAACCAAATGTTGTTTGTAGGTTTTAACAATATACTAAGGTTGAAAATAGTTTCAACCATTTCCCCCTGATTTCCTCAATAGCCTAACCATTATTTTTCACCTTTTCAATTCTCACTTTTGATAATTACATTTTACTTTCAAGATAAAATTTTGAAATCTAACCCAATTCGGAGGGAAAACCAGAATTTGAATTTTCACACTAGAATTTGAACTATTGTAGATGCTCCTGCATCATGTAAGCTTGAGAGGTACTTTCTAGATGAATAATAAGTGGGCTTTAATTTATATTTATACCACACCTTTTGAAATATTTATCATGGAAAAGGATTTACAAATAGTCTAACCTATACATATTGAAATATTTCAAATTTGAGTGTTTATAAGATACAGACACGTGTTGGAACAAGGATGCTAGTGTCAACACTATTGTCCAAGTCTTAATGTAAGTTTCCAAGAAGATATAAATTTATTTAAGTTATATAACTAACATTAAAGGATATATATTAGGTTTTAAGTATATTATGGAAGATAGATGATCTAGGTAATTAGAATATCAGGGTCAGACTATAAGATAAGAATTTTGGCACAATGAGATGGTCAACATGAGCCTTTTGGCTACAAGGCAGGTCAAAAATTGAAGGGTAAAGTCATGGCTAATATTTTCCAAGTGTGTAAGACTAAATTAACATATAAATTTAGATATTAGTATCTATAGTTTGAGGTCTCACAAATTTCTCCCACAAATACTTTGTGTGTGTTTCCTATCAATGGTTGAGTTATCTATATTTTATTTATTTGAAAAAAATTAAGGTTTCTAGGTTTGATCTACAAGCATCTCTAAGGATTATATGGCCTAGCGCATCTCACTTTTTCACTTTGCATAAAGATGGACATGGTGTCATTGGTCTTTAGGTTTTACAAAAATTCCCCACTTAATTTTAACTTGGGTTCTCAATGTTTATGCCCCTAATGATAAAACTAATAGAATGGTGTTATGGAGATAGCTCGCTAATAATTTTCCCCTTTCGACCTAGGTTATTTATGGTGACTTTAATATGGTAGAGATACCTAAATATAATTTTAGTGCCCTTCTGATGAGATGGTGTGTTAGATAACATGAAGCTTGTTATTATTTTAAAAATTTATGGGGATTAGTGTACCCACTCTTTTGATAACATGCCTTAACTAATAAGCCATGGTTCACTTGGTCCAATTTTTATGTCAGCACTGATAGGTTCCTCAAACTGTTTGACCATATAATGCTTTTCAAGCAAAATGTGTTCTCCCTTTATATTTCTAGAGGGAAAGCTCTCATGGTCCATCCATAATTTTCCTCTCTAATCATAGTCCCATCACCCATATATTAGAGTGGGATGGTGGCCATATTAAAGTCTCATGCAATCAATTCTTCCTAAAAACATCCCTTCTTAGCAATGAAGGCACCATTTGAATCATCACCAAAGTTTGGTATGTATCCCCATGTCTGCCATACACTATTATTTGAATTGAGTGGTGTAATGAAGCAATCAACCCCACTGCCACCTTCCTTTTCCACTACAAAAAATATATTTCATGGGTTTAGAAGCAAGCTAATGTCACTATCATTAAGGAACATCAAACAATTTCCTCCATAATTAAGCATAGCCATTTTGATTCATAAATTTAGGCCATTTTTGCTTCTCTCAATCATAATATTAAAATAGTAGATAACCATGTAGACAAAGGGACTCAAATTAGAACATGTTTGCATTGACTTAAGATTGGAGACCATGGCTCGAAGGATTTGTTCAAGACTCTCAAGGCCAAGTAATCCAAATAAAAAATAAAAACCATCAATATTTCCCATAAGTGTCTCACCAATCTATTAAAAATTTCCTCAACTTTCCTAAATCATTATAAATTGGTGTTTCAAGCCTAGGAAGATTTGTTGAAGAGATCAAATGTGTTATAAGAACGTTTGGAGGTGGTGCCCCACAAATTAATCCTAGACTTTCCTAAATAATTATAAATTGGTGTTTCAAGCCTAGGAATATTCAGTGGAGAGAGTACATATGTTATAATAATTTTTGGATGTGGTGCCCCACAAATTAAGCCTCTCTTCTAAAAAATATTGTGATGCCCCTCTATCTCTTGATGAATTTTTTTGCATAGTGAAATACATGATGATAAGGTGCCATGGTGCCATGGATTGATGGATTTCCTTGAAAATTCTATAAATCTACTGGGAAATTTATGGAGTCTAACTTGTTGTAAGTTTACAAAGAATCCCTACAAAATAAATTATTATAACTCTCATCAAAAAAGGCAAATTAAATACATCCCTAAGTTTCACAATCTAGAACTTATTACCAATTTTTTATCGATCACCCTTTTGAATGTTTCCTATAAAATCATTACCATTACATTAGCAAATTACCTCTACTATCTCCTCCATGCAATCATCAGACCTGAGAAAATGGGATTCATAAAAAAAAAATTAATTTCAATTTTGGAAGGAATGGACTGGTCTCACACTTCTCACCAGAGGACCATCTTTATCATACTTGATTTTTAAAAAGCTCATGTTTTGATAGAATGGACCTTTATTCTATAAATGTTCAAGGCTCTAGGTTTTGGCCAATTTTTCCTCTTGGCTATCCAAACTTTGTACTCTTATATAGTGGTCTCCCTCACGATCAATGGGCATAAGTATGATACCTTTGAACTATTTGTATTCATAAAATAGGGTTTACCTATTACCCCTACTTTATATGTTTTTGTCACTGAGGTGTTGGATATGTTCTTGCTCACAAAGAAGATGAAGGACTTATCAGGGGTATTGTTCTTTCTAATTTTTCCTCTTAGTGCATCAATGGAAATTTTTCAAATTATACCTTCCTCACTATCGATGATAAATAAGATTCTTTCAAATATGCACTTCAATGGCTTGACATTTTTTTCAAAGCCTCAAGTCATAATCTATAACGGGCCATAACATAATATTACAGGCAAAGCATGATGCCTTTGCCATAGTGGCTTCATAATTATCATTGGAAGTGGATAAAAAAAGGATATATATGAAAATTTATTAGTATTTATTTTTATTTTGATAGTTCTCCTTAGGGTTTGCAGTAATATGTCATCAATAGAGTGGAATATAAAATCTCTTCTTTGATCTCCAAGCCTCCATCTTTAGCGAGGAAGCTTCAAGTGTGTACCCAAATAATTAAATCCATGCATGCCTACTAATACTCATGTTGAACTCCCTCCAAAGTATTGTATCAAAAATTAACAAAGGTACTTAGAGTGTTTTTGGGGACAATGCTAAGAAAACTAGAGGTTATCAAAGGGTTCTTGGGATATTTATTTCTTTCCTCATGACAAAGGAGAAATGGACATCATTGATGTCTATAGACAAATCATTTTTTCCTCTATGATAATTGGGTGGTTAAGGCTATTGAAATTAATGAGGCTTGGAAATTCTTCTAAGGCATTGCATTTCTATAGGGGACCACTATAGTGAAATCGGTTGGAAGAACATTGGTTTGTAAACTTTATTGAGTATAACTACCCTTGTCAATAGAAATTTCTTTTGTAACCAAGAGAATTTGAAGTTGTTAATCCCTTTATAAAATGGGTTGGGGATGGATATTATAGTGTACTTTCCTTTAATGACCACAATACATAGTGGTCCCCCATTATGACAAATATTAGTCTTCCTTTAGTATAAATTCTAGGTATAAAAGCTTTGTGATTGATTAAAAAAGGAATCCACACTATTAATAATTTGACTTCCTCTCAATATTAGATCCCTTTATAACTACTAAGAGACAAGTTTAAGTTTATTATTACAAACTTAACTCCCATTTTGTGTAACTGAAATTTGATGGAATTATAACCTCCACATGCATGGTGGAAGGACTGGAGATGGAATTGTGATACTCATTTTACAAATCACTTTCCTAGCCTCATTTACCAAATTATGAGCCCTTTATATTTTACTCTAAAAAATTTAAATAGACCTTGGAATTTAAATTATTTTCCAAAGACTTGGATTACCAAGCTTAAAAAAATATGGAATGCCAAGCTTGAACCCAAGATTGCACATTTTCTATGGTGTCTAGTATATTAAGGCCTTCCTCTTGGGAAGTGTCTCTTACACATCATAATTTCTCAACCTAGATATTCGGCTTGCTCTAGACCTAATTCCTTCAAAAAAATATTAGATGTGTCTAAGAGCTCAATCTGTCTGGTAATGGATCCACAGTATTTTTCAACCTTTCCAGTCATAGCCCTTCTTTTAGGGCATATTTTTCTTTGGGGACAAAGATAAATGGTCATCATACATTGCTTGCATATGAAACTTCTTCAAATCAATAATTTTATTTTAGCTATCAAAATATATAAATCCATCTCTTTTTAACAATGAAGAATCATCTTTGCATTTGTTTGTTAATGAGAAGGTGATTTTTATCTCTTAATCTCTTATTCAGATTCAAGATCAAGAAAAAAAGGTGGTGCTTAAGTTTTAACTCTTATAATAATTTCTCAACCACTAGAGGAGTGATCCCTGCATGATGATCCAAGTCCTTTTGGACCAACCACCTCATGGCTAACCTGTTTTAGCACCCAAGGGTTGATAGAAGATCTCTCACAATTATAACCACTTTTCCACTTCTCCTCAAGGGCATCTGCTTGGTAGTTATGATCAACGATCTTCTGGTTGGAACTTCACAATTTATATATCAATGTGCTCCAATTAAAAAAATGTTTTATCAATCATATTAACTCTTTTATAAGTGAAATTTCCTATTAAATAATTAGAAATATAACATTACTCATGCATAAGGTAGATAGATAGATCAACTTACATAAGCACACATTCATAATCACCAAAGTAATGATACCTATAGAGGATACCATGTTCAAATAACCACAAGTATTTTTTTAAGCATAAGTACAATTCTCATTATACATTAGTAGAATTATTAAATTACATGCATAAGTAAATATTGAATGTTTTGAATACTTATTTAATATGTGCCCATCATGCTTGAACTACCATTAAAATTTATGTATAATGTATATAATCTTCAATTTTTAATCATTTTAGGGTCTTTATTACCCAATTGTTGCACTTGTGAGGCAAATGACTCATATTAGAAGGAACCATAGGACTTATCAAAAAGGAAAATCATTGAAAGTGTATATGCTAGGGATTCTAGTGGCATTATCTCTATTAGTATTTTTTACCTTAATAGATCACTTTACTTACCAAATGTCCCTTGTTTAATGTTATTACACTAAAATTATTGGGCACCCACTTAAAATCAAAATAGGAAAAATGATGGAACCTTATTTCTTTATTTTAATTACCAATTACCTAAAATGTTTGGGGGCATTTCAGATCCCAACACTTCAAACAACTCAACACTATGTTCTTAATGGAGTTCCATATTCCTAAGTTTGAGTAGTAATGTATTTATTCTTTAAAGGATATTCATTGAGGTCCAAATAAAATTGTGCACACATATGATGTATATTTTAATACACTTCTCTTGAATTTTTATTATGAGACACATCTACCACAATATGTGTAGTGGTTTCTTGGAGGGTTGTTACTAGCATTCAAGATAAAACTAGGTATAAAGTATTTTATTGATGCATGTGAAGCATTAGATGATGCACTTTGTGTGGAAGTTAAAATAAACTTAGAACAATAGGGTGAGTCCCTTTTTTAAGGCTCAAATTTTATATATCTAAAATTTGTCAACAAATAGTTTGAAAGAGTCACAACAAGGACTCTAGTGCATACACTGTGAGACAAAAGGCCATACAAAAAATAACTACATGTGCATGAAGGTGTAAGTTATTTATGTTTGTCTTTATGTGTGCCAAGAGGGGAATGAGATGAGCAATCATTTGTTAGTCTAAAATATCAAGAAATTCAAATTAATATGGTGAAAAATCTATAACATGCATATGCATGAGAGGATTAACTATCAAATAATTGATGAGATTATTGATGTACATGAGAGGATTTCACCATATGCAACAAATTACTTCCACATAGAATCAAAAACATCATCAAGAGTGAGGCTATGGTGGAAGGAATCATCTCAATCAAAATGTAAGAAGAGTGTAAATAGATTATAATTAACTTTCTTAAAGTGTGTATCATTGGATCATTATTAAATGGAATATCCAAAGCTTCATTCATGTCCTAAATGTAATCAAAGTCACAAGTTTGAATATTTCCAAGATGTATGCTATAAAATATTGGTGAAGGACATGGTAACAAAGGGTGAAAGAAAGATATAAATTATGTAATAAAGTGAAAAGTGCTAGAATCACTAGGACTGAGAGTGGGGGTGAATCAGTATTCAAACCCTTTCTTTCAAATCCACTTGAACAATCATGAATCATTCAAATAAACATATAAATATAACAAACATGGGCAACTATCCACATAAGCATGAAACACAAGAAAAAATCACATATATGGGAAAGCCTCAAGGGAAATAAACCCCACTTATCTATGAAAATGGACTATAGTCCTATAATACAAAAACCAAATTTAGTGAATCACCAACTCCACATGGGAAACAAGCCCAACTAATCAAGCACCCAATTGACTAGGCTTTAGAAAACACCCACTTGTAAGGAAGCACCAAACCCTTAGATGACTCAGCAACAACTTAGCCACCTAATTACTTTGATTACCTTTAGAACATCTTATTTCTCATAAAATATATGATGATCACCTTCTTTATCTCTTCACACTCTTTAACCCTCTCAAACTGCCTTCTAGGCTTCTTTGCTTAACTAGGTCTCTTCAAGATTGATTAGGTCATATGACCTTCATCTTCATATGCAGACATACTATCATATCTTTATTACAAATCCTATACACTTATCTAATGGTCTAAAAGACCTCTTTCTACTTAGAAATGTGTTATTTTATTCATTTAGACTTTGCTTACACAAATAGGCCTAAAATTGTCTTGTATATATACAAGCCTCTTGCTCAGATACCTCTTGGCTAGACACACACACCTTCCCACTTATATTTACCACATAATAGGCCTTAAGACATGTTACAAGCATTAATCATCCATTACATTAGATCGGCCATAACTCAAATAGACCAAATCCTTCTTTAAGTCTCATGGAGACCTAATTCCATTATTCCTACTTTAGGTCACATTACCTTATGACCCCTTGGAACACTTTCAAACTCCACACATGGTAGGAACATATCATATAACAATAAAATATACCCCCACTAATGTCTTTTAGGCTTAAAAAGACATTTTATGAAAAATATCTACTTGAAATCCCTCATTAGTACACAGTCATATTAGCCCTGTGTACACTAAAAATTTATCTTTCAATACTAAAGCTTCATCTCACTTAAGCCACTCAAACATGATCAACCAAGTACATAGATAGATCATATATGACCTCAGAGTCATCATCATATGATTTAAACACTTTAACTCAGATCAATAAGGCTTAAACTAATGGAAGCACAATCACTAAGAGGATGGGTAACTTAGTATATTCAAAACATTCATTCCATTCCACTTAAGCATACATGAACTATTTATACAAATATGAACATCTAGAAAATCATATGCAACCATACAAGATCATGAAACAAGATAACACATTACATATGTGGGAAACCCTCAAGGGGAAGAAAATCCATTGATATATGCAAATGGACCATAGTATTATAAGACAAAAATAAATCTTTAGTGAAGAACCAACTCCACATGGAGAACCAACCCCAACTATTCAAGAAATCACTCAACTAAGATTTATCAAACATCAACCTGCAAGGAAGAACCAATCCCCTCGATGACTCAGCACTAACTCAACCACCTAAAAATTTTGACCACCTTAAGAAAACCTTATTTTTCACACAACATATTATGATCACCTTTTTTATCTCTTCTCACTTTTTTATCCCTCTCAAACTATCTTCTAGGCTTCTTCACTCAACTAGGTCTCTTTAAGATATATTAGGTCATATGATCATGATATTCAACTATAGTACCCTTGTTATATCTTCATGACACTTTCTCTATACCCCTATGATGATATATAAGACATCATCGCTTTAATGTGTTATTTCCTTCGCTTACACTCACAACACCTCTCTCATAGCAATTAGGCTTATTAGGCCTTATTCCTATACAATCCTCTAGCTCACACACATCTTGGTCAGCTATACACACTTACACACCTGTATTACCCTTATAATAGGTCTTATAGCATGTTTCATACATGAATCGATCATTAAAATAAGTCATCCATAACTTAAAATATTAAAACCTCTTTTAGGCCTTAAAGAGACCTAATTCAATTAGGCCTTCATTAGTATATGTTACCCTTTGATATCCTTGGAATATTTTAAAACTCCACATATGGTAGGAACACTTCATATACCACTCAAATAGACCCTCAATAATCTCATCTTAGGTCAATGACACTTTTTAGCTCCAGCCACCACTTGAATCACACCATTAGTACTATTTATATTAGGTCTTCACATACATAGAAAGGTTTGTCTTGAACAATTAATGATAACACATTATTTAGTCTCACAATTGTTGACCAACTTTGACCCTATAGGTCAAATTGGGACCTCTATAGGTAAAAAATTAATTTTTTTAGTGTTTTATGGGTATAATATATATTTATTAAGGTGTATTATAGGTCATTTAGTATGATTTCATTTTATATTAGTCTTGGTTATTAATCATTTTAGTCCTTATATCCTTTTGAGTCGTTTTGAGGGTTAAAATAAGCATTAAATGAGTTATACATCCTCTTTGAGAAGTGTGAAGTTGTAAAAAGGGTGATTTTTTATGCCATGTGTCTAATTATGCCTTAATCAATTGTTCATAACTGAAAGTGATAGGTTCTTCATAAGAAAGAGAAATTTTCTTGGGAAAAGAGAAGATTTTAGCACTTATATGGCCCATAAGGGAGTGTGACACATGGGAAAAGGTCATGATAGGTATCTAAAGATTTCTAAAGATTAATTTCATGTTTTAAATTATCTAAAAGTGATAATTTTTATCCAAAACCATTCTACTCCTTCTTCACCCATCTAAACACACAAAATTAATTTTTAGATTTGTACTTGGTATGTTCAGTAAGAGAGGTTTCAAGAAAAATGATCTTGGGGGTGTCTTCTACACTTAGTCAAATTCCATTTGATGTTTGGTTGTAGAGGGATGGTGGTTTGTTCTTTATTAACTATTCCAAAGAAATTGACCCTTCCATTTTGCTTGCTAATCTATGCACCCTATAGGTTTTGCCTTGTTTTAAACAAGTATGTACAATATAGCTACTAGGATTGATTCTATAGGTCTTTTACTCTCTTCTCATAGGTTCTCCATCCTTTTTTTCAAGTTTTAAGTTTATTTGAAGAGCCAATCACCTCAGGTTTGTAGATTGGTCACATATGGGATGACAAACAGGTTTTCACCATTTTCTAGATCTTCATGCTTTTTTAATGGTTCCAAAGGGTTGTTATAGCTTCATTTACATGTTTCTAAGGTTTTATTTATTCCTTTAACCTTGAAACTAACTCTTCAAATCAATGTTCAATGGTATTGTAGTCATAACTACCATATACAGTTAGTTTGCTATAGGACTACCATATATAGTCAATTAGATGAACTGTGTAAGACTTTTAACATTTCCATAGAGGTATATTTATATTCTTGATAATTTTAATACATCACCCTATCAGGAACAAACAAGTGAGATCTTCTAAAGAGTGTAAAAAGAGAACTATTGCAGCCATATGCAACATTTACAGTCTGGTAGCCATGGATGTATGTCTACAAGCATTACTTGGAAGGATATTACATTGGAATATAGGTTTTGAGACTTGTTTCAATACCTTGACAATGATAAAAATTCATTTCAATAACTAATAAGGATCTCAAATTTTTTCATGAAATTATTTATTGTGCATATTACTCTAATTCTGGCCACTGCCTGTCTATATTTCCATTGGCACCTACAAGAGAGTAAACTACTAAGATGGAGTTTTGAACCTTGTTTCAAGTCTTTCATGATCAAATAATTTTGTTTTGAAAGTTTTATAAGGTCCAAGGATTAGTTAAAAGTCTACCACCATGTCTACTACTCATCCTCATCTTTAATGCCTGCATAGTGAAATGTCTACCTACATGTGGTCCTAGCAGAGAATTGAGGTGTCTTATGAAATGTTTAATCATATGATGAACTCATACATGAATTCCTAATGTGTTATAGTTCATTATAAACGTTTTTAAGGATAGATTAATAAATTATAGTGGGAAATTGTGCTAAAGGATTCAATGATAGTATTCAGGGTTTCTTTCCCTAAAAGTGCAAAATAGAGCACCTAGCAGTTTGGTGAAGGTCATATAACATGGTTGAAATGACTTTTGAGGTAGATATATGATCATGTCTTGTATTATATACATGGGAAAATGATTTTACAAAGTTTGGGGTCAATATTATTAGTGGAGGATGGTGTTTGGGGGCCTTAAAATTTTCCCATTTATGCACTAATTTTCTCCATTATCATCTATAGGTTTTGAACCCTTAAGTGACCATTGATATCTTAAAGAGAAAACAAGGAAAATTTCCATGTTTATAACACCTTATATATTGAAAGGGATACCAATGGGAATGGAGTCCATCAGAAGAGGTTTATTAGTAATTTTTTAAGGTCTAGTGATCACCTACATGTGTTCTATCATGAAAATATTCACCTATAACTGAGTAAGAAGGCAGTAAGTTGAACATGGTGTCTAGGTGATGATTGAAGCCTATAAAAGGTAAACATATGTCTAAAGAGATGATAATTGACCTTAAGGATTCAATAAAAGTATTTATACATGATTATTAGAGTCCAACACGCTCAACCTACACCTACAAGATCTCATTTGTTCCAAACATAGTTGACTTTGTTTGACTGTGTCATATAGTGAGCAAGTTTGAAATCCTAAGTGATGGTCTAACCTAAGTAAGGTGATTATAACTTAAAACCACTAATAAATTATAATATAAGGTTTCAAATAGTATCACTCCATGATTTTAAATTACAATCTATGAAAGGTAACCTATAGGTGTAGTACTTTGCAACAAAACACAGACAAAAATGGAACTTAGTCTAAGTTAGGCAAGGTGTATGAAGGGTACATGAAAGGTTCAAGTGATGAATGAAGATTGTTACATCTCCATCAGGATAATGATATTATTTTTAATCCCTTGAGATTATAAATCAAGTAGATAAGGATCTCAAATCAAGCATACACAGTTCACACTAAAAATCCATATAGTCAATCTACTTTCCTAGGAACCTGCTTAGGATTTTGCAAGTTTTAAAAGGCAAAATGATATTACCAAGGGATTATTTATTTTGTAAAAGTTAATAAAAAAATTTAGAAGACTCTCCAATACCTAATTATTCTAGACAAATAGAGGAAGTGCCCTTTATTTTGTCACAAATAGTGGGTATTTCCCCTTATGCATAAAACCTTTAGTTTTGGAAAAAGGAGATAAAATGATGGGTCAGGATGTGGGTGAACATTAATAGGTGTTTGGATTTGAAACATTCCTAGGGAAAACATAGAAACATATTATATAGGAAGGAACCCCAATAGGAAGGTCTAGGTTGTTGAGTTTGTAGACAGGTCTGTTTGAGGCCTAGAGCTCAATTGGGGGTCCAACTTCACTTCCAACCCTTAGTGAGCTTTATATCTCATTGAATAACATTTATAAGATTAATTTGGATGTGTATAAGCTATTATAATTCAAAATAAGCACAAAATGTCATTTTGGGCTTTAAGACAACTTAGGCCTATTAGGTAAGGTTTAGGCCTAGTGTCCAAAAGGGGAGTCATTCACACTTCTAGCCATAGATATGAATTTTTAACCTATTAGAGAATGATTTTTGGGTCACTAAAGAGGTGATAAAGCCTTTTGATTGAATTATAAACCAAAAGGAAACCATTTTTGTCCCAAAGGCAACATCAGGCCTATGTAGATGAAAGGAAAGAGCTCGATAGGGCAAGTTTAAATGCTCATATCTCTCTTGGTGCTTTGCATGGGTACCTAAGAAGATTAGAGAATTTGAAAAGGGTCTTATAAATTGATCTTTTGGAATTTTTTTGAAAATTCAATGTCCCATATTTATGAATGAAGCTTAAGAGGGTAAAATAGGCCTAGACTCACCAAAACCCTTGCTAGTGATTTGATGAAGGAAATGAGGATGGGAATGTGATTTAATATAATATTTTGCCTAGAATGATGATTGGAGGTTGTAGAAGACTCAGTCAGGCTCCCTAAAATCAAGATTAGTAGTATAAAATCTATACAGATAGGGTAAAATATGGGTTCTTTTGACTATTTTATGTATTGTGTAGGTTCTAGGAACATTAAATATATGAAATCAAGTTTGGGGGGAATATTAGGACTTAATATAACTCCCTATAGACATTTTATGCCTTGAAAAAACTCCTAAGTGTATTTACCAATTGCTTCATCTCAGCCAGTCAAAACTGGCATAGTGAGCATGATGGTGAGAACTGTGGAAACTTCAAGTGGATGGCTTTTTAAGGTGTGCCTGAGTAGTCTAAAGACCATGGAGAGTCTTTCCAAGTGTCATCCATTCCCTCTCATATATTTTCATGGAAAATTGAATCCAATTTTGATGCCAAGTGTGAGGGGTGACTGAAAAAAGAGTTTTTTAGAATATAAGAAGATTTTAGATGAGTAGGATTGCAACCAATGCATGGAGAGGTAGGTCAAAAATCCTTCCCTCTCATTATAATCATCATACCTACCTATAATTTGTTTTGGGATGTTCAAAATAGGATAAATTATGAAGGCAATTTTTTTAGCTAACAAAGGGAATTTCATGCTACTTTTCATGAGTTCCATGACTTGGATTGACATTTGTACTTCCTAACCTTGCATGATTCATTTCACATCTTATTCTCATTCATATATAACTCCTTTACTCAGCTTGATAAGTTTCTTTGTTACCTTTGGACTTCTCTCTTCTCCTCTCTCTTTCAAGTTCTATAAGAACTAGCTATGTTAGCCTTTATAACTCATGTTCCACCTGAGTATGGTGAATACCTACTCATTTGCATACCATTTGATCAATAAAATTACTAATTTTTACCTCTTTCATAACTATTCATAGTGTGTCTATTTTAATGATGAATCTTGCTTAGTGAAGACTATGGATTACTTAGCATGTTATCTCATTCTCTCACATATTTGTAACTTCTTCTTGCAGGTCATGTAAAGTGTTCTAAGAAGTTTAAAGGTTAAGTGAATTATCCTATTCACTAGTGCCATTAAAGGCCTATTTTCTATCCCTCTCATCCTAAACATTCATCCATAACCTCATAATGAAACATTGATGTGAGAAGATTCAAATTGGAAAAGTGTATGTTTGGTTAGTCCTTTGTTATCATATGTAACATGTAACTAGTTGTAAGTAATTAAATTATTTGGTGTATCACCTCCCTTGAGATAGTTTGCTTTCAATTTTCTCTCTCCTTTTTCTCTCACAAAGTTTAGGTGTAGTAGTGATCTAAAGTGGTACATCAAGAAAGCTGGTCCTATCTAGAGATTCACCTCATTCATAAGCTACCCACAAATCTAGAGGTGTTTCAATTGTGCCACTTTGATGAGGAGAGTTGATACATCTCTTCAAAAGGTGAAAATCTAAGTGAAAACAATTTTTGGTATGCCCAGTGGGATTCTTAGTCCAATAAATTGAAAAAAAATTAGTGTTTTCTTTTAACACATCAACTTTTAGAGGCATCTATCTAAACATCAATGGTGACTCCAAGATTACATCAATTGGTTAAGTAGCCCAATTATTCCTTTTTAATATTATTGATAACCATTCCTTATGTTCTTGCTTCCTAATGAAGTTCCATGGCTGACCATGGTGTTGAGTACTATTTTACACAAGTTGGTGAGACATTTCAAGCTTATGGAATTCCCTATCAGCCTTTGTGTGAATATTACCAACCTTGTCATGATCCCTATCAACTCCAACATAAATATTATCAGCCATGTTATGATTTGTATCAGCCCTATAACCAGCCTTTTCAATATCTTGCTCTTCTTAGTCAACCTAGTCACTTCTCAAGTCAATCCATTTTAACTTTCAAGCAAACTCTCTTGGACTATGGGAAGTACATGATAGATCTTGACACAAAAAGGGTACATGGTTTAGAGATTATTAGTCATTTAATTCATAAAGAGAGAGATGCATTAGATCTAGTCAAAAGAGAGTGGGCACCTATTGAGAGAATCAATTGGCAAAGGCTCACAAGTGAGATGTTAGATGTGAGTGGATATGCTAAAAATTCATGAGAAGCAACCTCACCAAAGCTATCATCCTTTGTATTCACTTCCCCAAGATTGATATCAGTCCTACTTGACCCCTATTCATGAGCCCAATCAAGCTTATCAAATCCATCTTTTTCCAAACCAATTGGAAGAGAGAGTTGAGAAGACAAACCTTGTTTTTTAAGCAAATCCTGATAGGC
This sequence comes from Torreya grandis, assembly GCA_037957365.1. Classification (NCBI taxonomy): domain Eukaryota; kingdom Viridiplantae; phylum Streptophyta; class Pinopsida; order Cupressales; family Taxaceae; genus Torreya; species Torreya grandis. The sequence continues at coordinate 749,457 of JARHVA010002152.1, read as the reverse complement.
AGATTGAGTTGGCCAATAGGCAGATACAATAGTCCATATCATCACCAAAGGAAGTGGAATTTAATCCCACATTTCCCTTTTATATTTCATCCCCACCTCAAGAGGAGACCTCTAGAAATGAGATTCCAAGTTGGAGACAAGGTGGAAAATCCAATCCTAAGGATATTCAAAGTTTCTTGAATACTTCATCCACTCCTCAAGTTGAATCACTACCTCAAGAAGAGAATCATAATCTTAACATCCTAATCTAGATTAAGGTATTGGAATCATGGGGAAAGAAAGAAACAAAAATCCTAGATAATGATTGTGAAATTGAGAAAGAGCTTGATCCTATGCAAGTCCCTCCCACCCTTCCTCAAGAGACTGCTTGTCTTCCATGTCAGCCCTCTTGTACTCCTTATCCTCATGATGATGCATATCAAATTCAAAAGACACTTTTCCAAGAGAACCTAGCCAAGAAAATTGAAGAGTTAGAGTCAAGAATGGAATTGCTAAGTCAAGGTGTGATGGAAGGTTTAGACCCAAAAGAGTATCCTATGCCTAAATAGACCCCATCTAACCTCCCTCAAGAAAGTGGTCAAGAAAAATCAGATGTGAATGAAGTGATTTTCAAAATGGAAAGAAGAAAACCAAGTTATTTTAGCCCAGGGTCTGCCACCCCTTCTTTAAGAGCTTCCAAAAAGATCCCCTATAAAACATTCTCAATCTTATTTTGAATCATATGTCCCACCTCCACCAACTAGTTCATCTTATTCTCACCCCATCACCCTTTACCTTGATGTACCTATGGTATGGGAACCTAAAGAGAAGCATTTGGTTGAGGAAAAATTAGAACTCTTTCTTGAAGAAAGTGTAGTTCCTTAGTATCCTCATTGGACTAGGTCACCGGATTTCAAGATGCCTAGTCTTGGCATCACTAGGAAGGAGAAGGAGATTGAGGGTCTTGCATCCCATGAGAATAAATATCAGATTATGATAGTTGAGATACAATTTGAGAGGCTTCAAGAGGTCCTAAGTGATAAATAAGAGGTGAGTTTGTGTGTTGATTCTTCTTATTTGGTTGATAATGAATAATGTCTTCTTTGTGTCAAAGAAGAAATCTTTAATGAAGTCCTTTTGGATTCTAAATAAGAGGATGAAGGAGCTTATTTTGTTATTCCCCTACATGATGTTGATCAAAGATAATATGAGGACTTGTGTCAGTAATTTAAAAACATTTACAATAATTTTGAGTCTCTCAAAGGGTCTACAACTTCTTTAGAGATGATTACAAGTGATAGTAAGCAAGATGACATTGTTAAAAATGTCATAAATGATCAAGATCAAAGTTCACCTCAGCCTTTGAAGGTCAAAACAAGCCTCTACTAGCCTCAATTTTCCAAGAAACAAGAAACTACTCCTCTTAAAGCCATGCCTACAAAGAAGTTTTAAGTTGATCATGAGATGAAGAGTGAGCAGCAATATAAAGTATGTGTGCAAGACCAAGAGGAATACATTTACATTGGAGACCTATTTGAAGATGATATACTTGAGAACATAGCAAGCGAAGTGCCAGGAAATAGGTCTAATCCATCAAGTGTGCAATCCAAATAGTAACATGTTTGGCACCATGATTCATCTCATGAAGAAGGAGATGCAAGAAACTTTCCTTTTGAACCTAGAAAGGGAGGTATGCTTAATTTTTAGTTACATATAATTTTTCTCTTCCTATTTTTCCTAACTGATTTGATCACATGTGTGTCTTATTAGTTTGTTTGCTTTGTTTTATGTGTGTCTTTTATTTGTGTAGTTGAGGTAGTCAATTGGTGTTGTCTTGATCTAGCTTATGGTCAATGGTCAAAGGTCTCCTTGTTTTGTTTCAAACTTTAGATGACTCCCTAATCCTAATGGACTGATAAGGTTATTGGTCTAGTTAGTATAGTAGGCATACTACCCCTATGAGTCACTAATTTTTTGACCAAATTTGACCATGCATGTCAAATTAGGACCCTTATAGGTAAAAATTTGATTTTTTTGATGTTTTAAGGGTCTAATATATATTTATTAAGGTGTATTATAAGTAATTTAGTGTGATTTCATGTTATATTATCCTTATTTATTAGTCATTTTCATCCTTATATCCTTTTAAGTCATTTTGAGGGTTAAAATGAGCATTAAATGAACTATACATCCTCTTTAAGAAGTGTGAAAGTGTAAAAAGGGTGATGTAATATGCCATGTATCCTATTATTCGTTATTCAATTGTTCATAACTAAAAGTGACATGTTTTTTAGAAGAAAGATAAATTTTCTTGGGAAAAGAGAAGAGTTTGGCACTTGTATGACCTATAAGGGAGTGTGACATGTTGGAAAAGGTCATGAGAGGTCTCTTCAGATTCCTTAATCTCAATTCCATATTTGAAATGCTTTGAAGGTGCCAAATTTGAGCTAAAACCATTCTGCTCTTTTTTCACCCTTTTAGACACATAGAACTAATTTTTAAGTTTGTACTTGGTATGGTCAGCAGGAGTGGTTTCAAGAAAAAAAATATTGGGGGTGTCTTCCACACTCAATCAGCTTCCATTTAATGTTTGTTTGTATAGGAATGGTGGTTTGTGCTTTATAAACTATTCCCAAGAATTTGACCCTTCCTTTTTGCTTACTAATTTATGTACCCTACAGGTTTTGCATTGTTTTAAACAAGTTAATACAATATAGCTACTTGGATTGATTATATAGGTCTTATACTCTCTTCTCAAAAGTTTCCCACCCTTTTTTCAAGTTTTAAGTTGATTTGAAGAGCCAATAACCTCAGGTTGTAGATTGGTCTCATATGAGATGACAAATAGGTTTTTACCATTTTTTGGATCTTCATTATTTGTTAATGGTTATAAAGGGTTGTGATAATTTAATTTCCATTTTTATAAGGTTCTCCTAATTCCCTTCACCTTTCAACTTTACTCTTCAAAGAAATTTTCCATGGTATTGCAGTCATAACTACCATATACAGTCAATTTGCTATAGGACTGCGACATAAAGTCAGTTAGATGAACTGTGTAAGAATTTTAACATGTCCATGGAGGTATATTTATATTATTTAAAATTTGAATACATCACCCTAGTAGTAACAAATGAGTGAGATCCTCTAAAGAGTGTAAAAAGAGAACTATTGTAGCCATATGCAACATTTAAAATCTGACAGCCATGGATGCATGTTTGTAGGCATCTCTTGGAATGATATTACATTGTAATAGAGGTTATGAGACTTGTTTCAATACCTTTATAGTGATAAACATTCCTTTTAATAACTGATAAGGATCTCAGGTTTGTTCATGAAGCTATTCATCATGCATATTGCTTTAATTTTGCCCACTACCTGTACATAACTCCATTAGCACCTACAAAAGAGTAAAATACTAAGATGGAGTTTTGAACCTTGTTTCAATTATTTCATGATCAATGAATTATGTTTTTAAAGTTTGACAAGGTCCAAGGATTAGTGAAAACTCAGCCACTATGTCTGTTGCTCATCCTCGTCTTTACTACCTACATAGTGGAATGTTCACCTACATGTGGTCCTAACAAAGAATTAAGGTGTCTTATGAAATCTTTAACCATATGATGAACTCATTAATGAATTCCTAATGTGGTAGAGTTCATGATAGACATTTTTAAAGGATGGAATAACAAATGAGAGTGGGAAACCATGCTAAAGGAGTCAATGATAGTATTCAGGGTTTCATTCCCTAAAAGTGCAAAATAGAGCACTTGGCAGTTTGGTGGAGGTCATATAGCATGGTTGAAATTACTTTTGAGGAAGTTAGATGATCATTTATTGTATTCTCTACATTATATAAGGATTTTAAAAAGTTTTGGGTCAAGAGGATTAGTGGAGGATGGTGGTTGGGGACCTTAAATTTTTCCATTTATGCACTAATTTTCTCCATTATCATCTACAGGTTTTGAACCCTTAAGTGACCATTAATATATTAAAGAGAAAACAAGAAAAAATTCCATGTTTAGAACACCTTATGGAGTGAAAGGGATACCAATGATCATGGAGGCCATCAGGATAGGTTTATTAGTGAGGTTTCAAGGTCTAGTGATCACCTGCAGGTGTCCCATCATGCAAATATTCACCTATAGATGAGTAAGTAGGTAGTAAGTTGAACATGATGTCTAGGTGATGATTGAAGCCTATACAATGTAAACATAGGTATAAATATATGTTAAGTGACCTTTAATATTTATTTTAAGTATTTATACATGATTATCAGAGTCCAACATGCTCAACCTACACCTACAGGAGCTCATTTGTTCCAAACATAGTTGACTTTGTTTGACTGTGTCATACAATGAGCAACTTTGAAATCCTAAGTGATGGTATAGCATAGGTAATGTGAGTATAAGTTCAAACCACTTATATATTATCTTATAATGTGTCAAAGAGTATCAATCCATGCTTTAAAATTCCAATCTATGCAGGGTAACCTACAGGTGTAGTACTTTGAAATAAAACACAATCAGAAATGGAACTCAGTCTAAGCTAGGATAGGTGTATGAAGGGTACATGAAAGTTTAGAGTGATTAATGGAGATTGATACATATCCATTATTATAATGAAAGTATTTATATGCCCTTGAGAGTATAAAACAAGTAGATAATGAGGCCAAATCAAGCATACATAGTTTAGACTAAAAATCCATACAGTCAATTTGCTTTCCTAGGAACTTGTTTTGGATTTTGCAAGTTTTGAAGTGTCAAATGATACTACCAAGGGATTATTTTTTTTTAAGGTCATAAAAACTTAGATAATCCTCTCCAACACCTACTTGGTCTAGAAAAATATGGAAAGTGCCCTACGTTTTATCTCAAACAGAGGGTACTTCCCTTTGTGCATAAAACCTTTAGTTTTAGAAAAAGGAGATAAAAGGATGCATTAGGAGTTGGGTGAACATTGATAGAAGGTGTTTGGATATGAAAAACACCTATGTAAAATATATAAAAATATCATAGAGGAAGTAACCCCAATAGGATGGTCTGGGTTGTTGAGTTTGTAGACAGGTCTGTTTGAGATCTAGAAATCAATTAGGAGTCCAACTTTACTTCTAACCCTTAGTGAGTTTTATACCCTATTGAATCATTTTTATAGGAATAATTTTGATGTGTCTAATCTATCATAATTTATAATAATCATAAAAATTTCATTTTGGGCTTTAATACAAATCAGGTCTATTAGGCAAAGTTTAGACCTAGTGTCCAAATGGGGAGTCATTCACACTTCTAGCCTTAGATATGAATTTTAACCTGATTGAGAATAATTTTGGAGTCACTATAGAGGTGATAAATATTTTTAAGTTCATGATAAACCACAAGGAAATCATTTTTGGCCCAAAGGCAACATCAGGCCTATATTAATGAAAGGAAAGAGCTTGATTGGGCAAGTTTAAATGCTCATATCTCTCTTGGTAATTTGCATGGGGATATAAAAAGATTAGAGAAGTTGAAAATGGTCTTATAAATTTATCTTGTGGAATTTTTTTTAAAATTAAATGTTCCATCTTTATGAACGAAGCTTAAGAGGGTAAAACAGGCCTACACTCACCAAAACCCTTGCTAGTGACTCGATGAAGGAAATGAGGATGGGAAGATGCTCTAATGGAATAGTTTGACTAGAATGATGATTAGAGGTTGTAAAATAATTATTTAGGATCCATAACATAAAGATTATTTGTATATATGTATGGATAGGGTACAAAATGGGTTATTTTGCCTATTTTGTGTACTATTTAGGTTCTAGGAACATTCAAAAAATGAAATCAAGTTTGGGGGGAATATTAGCACTTAATTTAAATCCCTATGGAAATATCATGCCTTGAAAAAACTCCTAAGTGTGTTTACCAATTTATTTATCTCATCCAATCAAAATTGGCATAGTGAGCATGATGGTGAGAAGTGTGGAAACTTTAAGTGGATGACTTTTTAAGGTGTGTCTGAGAAGTCTAAAGACCATGGAGAGTCTTGAAAAGTTTCATCCACTCCCTCCCATGTATTTTCATATAAAATTGAATTCAATTTTAAGGCCAAGTGTGAGGGGTAACTAAAAAATGATTTTTTTAAATTGCAAACAATGATGGCTTACTTCCAAGAGATTCCAAATGAGGAGGACTACAAACAATGCATGGAGAGGCAAGTTTGAAAGCCTTCCTGCTCATTTCAATCATCAGGCTTATCCTTAATTAGTTTTGGGATGTTCAAATAGGGCTAAATCATGAAGGCAATTTTTTAAACTAGCAAAAGGAATTTCATGCCACTTTTCATGAGTTTCGTGACCTTAGATTGACATTTGTACTTCCTGGCTTTGCATGGTTAGTTTCACATATTATTTTCATGCATATTTAACTCATTTTCTCATCTTGACAAGAATCCTTATGATCTTTGGACTTCTTTCTTCTACTCTCTCTTTCAAGTTCTATAAGAACTAGCTATTTTGGCCTTTGTAACTCATGTTCCACTTGAGTATGGTGAAGCCTTACTCATTTGCACACCATTTGATTAATAATATTACTATTTTTACCTTTTTAAAAACTTATAATAGTGTGTCTACTTAAATTATGAATCTTGCTTAGTGAAGACTATGGATTCCTTATCATGCTGTCTCATTCTCTCACCTATTTGTAGCTTTTTCTTGCAAGTCATGTGAAGTATTCTAAGAAGTGTCAAGGTTAAGTGAATTAGCCTATTTACTAGTGTCATTAAATTCCACTTATCCCTTTTAGCATAAACATTCATCCATAACCTCATAATGAAACATTGATGTGAGAAGATTTAAATTTAAAAAGTATATGTTTGGTTAGTCCTTTATTCTCATGTATAACATGCAGTTGGTTAGAAGTCATCAACTTATTTAATGATCACCTCCCTTGGGATAGTTTGCTTTCAATTTTATTTTTCATTTTTTTCTCATAAAGTTTAGGTGTAGTAGTGATCTAAAGTGGTACATCAAGGTAGGTATCCCTACCTAGAGATTCACCTCATTCATAGGCTACCCAAAAATCTAAACGTGTTTCAATTGTGTCATTTAGATGAGGAGAGCTGAGACATCTCCTCAAAGGGTAAAAATCTAAGTGAAAACAAAAACCATGTTAATAAATCACATACATATAACCTCCAACACCTAAAAAACTTTATTACATGAAATAGACTTCATCACATAGGGCAAAAAGACTCAAAAACACTCATGTAACTTGCTCACTCAGAACTACCAATTTTCCTCAAATATTAGTTATGGTGACTCAAACCTCCAATAGTTTTATAGACATTTTCAATGACTTATTATGCATTTATATGAACCTATAACATATATATACCATCTTAAAATATAAACATCATATGGTCTAGTGGAAACTATTAGCCTTACAAACCAATTTGTTAACCTCACTACACACAGATCTCACTGAGTCAAACAAGCCATTTTGGTTTCTTCATTTTCACCACTAGACATGACTTATAATATTTATACCAAGAATTAATAGGACATTAAAATCCCAAAAAATATATCCATGTACTTGGTTTCATCACTCTATCATGATAACACATTCCTAATAATCTTCTCACTATTACTTAGGTTGTTTAGGGTTTTTATCATTAAGCCTGTTAGCGACTGGCTAACTTGGATGACCGTTTTAGGACACTCAAGGGATATAAACTATCCATAAACCTTCATGGACATGAAACATAAATATCAATCTTCATCTTCTATCTATTTTCATAATTTGACTTGGTCAACTCTGACTACTATAGCAAATATCTAAGAAATTAGCACTTTCTTATACGGTCTACTCATATACCTAATAACTCAATCACACTTGGAGGTGCCTAAGAGATTTTAATATAACCTTCAATATCTTATCTAAACATAACAATCCATTTTGGGTACTTTTGATCAATATCTTCAACATTGGGTCCTTATTAGGGTTCTAAGAGGGTTTAAACATGTTTTCATTCTTCAAAAATATTTATAAAGCATAGTCCCTCAATTTAAAAACAAATGCCTAGAATTTTGATATAGGACCTTTCCCCATATATAATTAATATCTTAGGTTCTCATGCAAAATTTTGATGAGATAATGAGCATAATAAAATCTTTCTCAAGTTGAAAACCCTTCATTTTGAGCACTTAAAATAACTTTTCATGGCTTATCCTTCAAACTATGACTTCAAACTACATAAAACAACTTGAAACAACATACCTCAGCTATGAAAATTCTTATATATTCTCAAATACTCTGAAATGTGATCATGACCCCTCATTAGGCCACATTCTTTCTCTTTTATCTTTATACCTTGACCTATAAACCATATTCAGTCTCAAAATTAACCTTCATGCCTCTTTACATGCACTCTAAAACTCACTCACATACTCAAAAAACCTCTCTCATGATTAAACACTACCATACATCTTTCACATGCCTTGACAATAGATCATGATACCTCATTAGTCTAAGCAGGGTCTAAAAGTGGTCTATGTGTAGACATGGTCTCAAGGTCCTACCCCTGTAGGCTCACCCTGAGACTCTCATGAGTGCTCCAATGCCTCACATACATGTTAAAGAAACATCATTCTTGTTTTCACTTATATCACCAAGCCACCAAGCTCATACCTTCTCACAAGGTCTCTTCATGTTATGACTAGTGCTATGACTAGGCTTATTAAGTACCTAAAACTTGACAACTGACCTTGAAACACTTATAAAGGTATCTACACTTTACTTACATTATCACACAATGCCAAACATCCTCTAACAATATTTTCCTCACTTGATTCACAAAACTTTACTATGCACACCTTCTCACAAGGTTTAGACTAGGCTTCTCAAGACACGTACTCAAGAACTACTACTCAAACATGCTTACCTCAATGATGTCAAATAAGAACACCTTTTAGAAATCACTCTGACAATCATACAACAATATATTTCTAATCAAAAAAAATTTATGACCTCATGAAAACCTAGAGCTTCATAACCATGCTTCAATTCTCACTTGACCATCATACTTCTTTATGATAACATTGATAACTTCAAGCTAACCTAAACCTTGACATCAACCAATAGAAGAGACATTATTTACCTTCAAATTCTCTCTTGCCTTCAAACTTTTTTTTCCTTCAAACTCTCTCTCTCTCCTTCAAATGCATCTTATCATATTGATTCCTTATCACATCAATCAAACAAGCACATACCTCAAAGACCACTCACCATGCACCTTAACAAGATGCACCCTTTTGAAATCAATGACAACATGCCAACAAACTCCCCCTTTGTCAAAAATTCTTCAATCTTATAACACTCATCTCCCATAATATGGTCAATATTTCTTCTTGAACTTTCTCCCCCTTTGACATCAATTCCAAAGGGTCATACACATAGCAACTTCTAGAACCACTCACTCTCCCTCTTTGGTAACTACTCTCAAAAACTAAAAAATAACTTAGAGATACCAAGCTCTTGATATCAACTGAATAAATAGTAACTCCCCCTTTGTCTTCACAACTCTTTTATGCTTGTCAACAACTACACGTGGAGCTTATGAACAACCTAACTAGGTCCCATTCAAATCAAGCATTCACCATGCTTCTGCTAACTGAAGAGTGTCTCCATGAATCTTAATGGACTCACCCTTTTCCATAGGGCACTAAAACAACACAATCTCAGGAGATTCCTAGGTCTCCATGCTCTCACAAGACCGAATATCTCGTAAAATCCTTTTAGAATTGATTGGCACTTTAGGTTTGACCTCTTTATTAACTGTTTGATCAATAATATGAGTTGATAACAAACATTATTGACTTGATTTCACATTTGAAGTATGCTCTATAATATAAAGTAGTCCACTTGAAATTATAGACCAATCATGACTCACCTTTATTGTGTTTGGTTTCCACAAATTCATTTTCCTTCTCTCTTGCACTTTAGGGGCTTCAAACCTCTTCTTTTGACTTGATGACCTTCTAACTTTATTAGGAAAGAATGTTGTAATGTGTCCCACATTATGAAAATTATATCAAAAAACCTCATTCATACCTCTTGACTGATGATTTCTTTCATAATCCTATACATAATCATTTTTAGAGGGTCTTCTACACTCTCTTACTCTATAACCAAAATGATTGCATGAAAAATAGTAACCATTAAATGAATTAACATACCTCATAACATTAAGTTATCTAAAATTGGTCTTTTTGTGTTGACCTTCTTATCTTCATTATCTTTCTCCTTGACTTGAGCTACCTTCTTTTGATCCTCTTTGAAACCAAGACCTGTGTTATCACTTGCAAACTTTTGACTTATCAAGATGTTCTAGAGCATCATTACTCTTTTAAAATTTTAAAAAGGTCTTTAACTTGTTATATGTTTAATCCAATTCATCTTTCAAAAAATCCATTTCAGTTTCATACCTAGTGCATTCTTCCTCCTTAGCCTTTAGGCTAACAGTGACTATCTCCATCTAAGTTTCAACCTGATTGATGATCTCATCATGCTCTTTGGATGTGTTACTCAATCTATCTTAAAATAAACTAATCTACTCTTCATAGTCCTTAAATAATGATCTTAGTTTATGATTTTTCCTTCTTTATAAATTCAAACTTCTCTAGATCACTCATCAATTCTGCCTTAAGGTTCACCTCAGCCTCTTCTTCATCTGATTCTTTATCATCCATAAGGCTTTTCCCTTTTGATCAACGCTCACTGTTTGTTTTTATAGCCATGAATAAGATTTCATTGTTGTCATGTTCATGTTCATTATTGTCATCATCACTATCATATATACTTGTGTCACTAAAATCAGATGAGTTATTATCTTTTTTAGTATAGAAACTTCTCTTGTTATTGAATGACCCTTTCCTACCTTCATACTTCCTAAAATATTTATTTCTTTTGTCAGGATTATATACCTTCTTATCATCACCATGATGTTCATCATATTCATCATGTTCAGTCTTATCCTTTTTAAGATAGATGAAAAGTGGACAATCTTACCACAAGTGAAATATTTGAAATGCAACTTATTCTTATATTTACCAAATCTAAACCTTAATTTCCTATCAAACATGGCTATCAATTCATCATCATCAACATATGAACATACCTCATCCTTGACCTTCTTGTCTTTTGACTTCTTCTCAGTGTTGAATGTTTCTTCATTTTTGAGAGGTCTTCCTTCATTTGTTCTCATCTCATAGACAATAAAGATGCTATGAATCCCATCCATCTCCAACTTGTCTAAATATTTCATCTCCTCTATTGTAGACACCTTAGAATCAAACTTAAGAGTTAGTGATATCGATACTTTTTTAAAAACTATAGGATATTTCACTTCTTCTAATCCTCTAATGGCATTTACCACTTCATCAACCCTTAACATGTAAGATGTAATTATTTCATCTTACTTCATACTCAGACTTTCAAATTGTCTTCTGTGAGTCTATAATTTATCCATCTTCACCTTGGTGTCTCCTCCATAGATAGTCTTGAACTTGTCCCATATCACCTTGGTTGACTCACAATGCATTACCTTCACAAACTTTACCTTTGATAGGCCACATAGAATGTCATTCATTGCCTTGGAAGTGATCTCACTTTCCTTCTTGTGTATTGCATCAGTTGGTGGTGTAGGAGATGGATTGTATCCATCCAAAACTAACTTTCGTATGTCATGGCCCAGTGACATTAGATATGTCCTCATTCTAATGCTCCAAAATTCATAATTAGTCTCATTAAATAATATAGCCTTACTAGTAGAGAAACTTTCTTAAGCTTGGCTACTAACCATCTTTGCTTCTAGGATCTCCTTTAGGCTGTTAGGCTTGCTTCAAATGACCAAGGTCTGATATCAATTAATGGAAACAAAATCACTAAGAGGGGAGATGAATCAGTGCCTTCAAAATATTCACTTAATTCCACTTAAGCATACATGAACCATTCATACAAATATGAACATTTATCAAAGCATATGTAACCATATAAGATCATGAAATAAGATAACACATTACTTATGTGGAAAACCCTCAAGGGAAAAAAAACCTACTGATATTTATAAATGGACTAAATTCCTATAAGACAAAAACCAATCTTTTTTGAAGCACCAATTCTACATGGAGCACCAACCCCAACTAGTCAAGCACTCACTCAACTAGGTTTTACCAAGCATCAACCTGCAAGGATGCACCAACCCCATAGATAAATTAGAACTAACTCAACCAACTAAAACTTTTGATCACCTTCAAAAAACCTTATTACTCAAACAATATATGATGATAAACTTCTTTAGCTCTTCTCACTCTTTTATCCCTCTCAAACTACCTTCTAGGCTTCTTTGCTCAACTAGGTCTCTTCAAGATAGATCAGGTCATATGACCTTTAAATTCAAATACCATACCCCTATTAGATATTCATGATAGTTTATCTATACCCCTCTGATGTTCTATAATACCTTCTTTATCTCTTCAATGTGTTATTTCCTTCGCTTGTACTCACAACACCTCTCTCATAGCAATTAGACCTATTAAGCCTTGTTCTTATACAATCCTCTAGCCCACACACCCCCTAGTTAGCCATACAAAATTTCACACTTGGATTACCCTTAAAATAGGCATTATAATAAGTTTGACACATGAATCAATCATTATAATATTCCATATGCAATTTAAAATACTAAAAACCTCTTTTAGGTCTTAAGGAGACCTAATTCAATTAGGCCTTCATTAGTACACGTTACATTATTTAATCACACAAACATGTTAATAAATCATATACACATAACCTCCAATACCTAAATATATTTATTAAGTTCATTATACTTCATCATATAAGGCAAAAAGGCTCAAAAACACTCTTGTAACTTGCTCACTCAAAACTATCAATTTTCCTCAAAACCTAGTCATGATGACTCAGATATCCAACACTTGTATAGACATTTTCAATGAATTATTATGCATTTAGATGAACCTATGACATATATATACTATCTTAAAATATAAACATCATATGTTCTAATGAAAAATATTGGTCTTACATACCAATTTGTTGACCTCACTACATACAGATCTCAATGAGTCAAACAAGCCATTTGGGTTCTTCATTTTCACCACGATAACTGACTTTCAAGATTTATACATAAAATAAATAGACATACCAGTCCAAAAAAACATCTCCATGCACTTGGTTTCATTACTCTATCATGATAACACATTCTTAATCATCTTCTCATTGTTTCTTGGGTTTTTCACTGTTTCCACCATTAGGCCTATTAACAATTGGCTAATTTAGATGACCAATTTATCACACTTGAGGGATCAAACCTATCTAGAAACCTTAATTTACATGAAACATGAGTCTCAATATTCATCCTCCATCCATTTTCATACTTTGACTTGATCAACTCTGATTGTTATAGTAAATCTTCAAGAAATTAACACTTTTTTGTAAGGTCTACTCACACACTTGACAACTCAATCACACTTGGAGGTGCCTATGAGAGTTTAATATAACCTCCAATAGCTTATCTGAGTATACCAATCCATTATGGGCACTTTTGATCAACATCTTCAACATCAGGTCATTATTAAAGTTTTAAGAGGGTTTAAACCTATTTCTATTCTTAACAATCGTTCATAAAGCATAGCCCCTAAATATAAAAATAAATGACCATAATTTTGAGCTAGGACCATTACCTATATACCATGAATATCTTAGGTTCTCATGCAAAGGTTTGAAAAGCTAATGAGCATAATAAAATCTTTCTTAGGTTGAGAACCCTTCATTTTGAGCACTCGAGAGACCTCAAAACAACTTTTCATGGCTTGTCCTTCAAACTATGACTTCAAACTGCATAAACACACTTGAAAAAATATACCTCACCTTTGACAATGCTTATATAAGCTCAAACACTCTAAAATCTGACCATGACCCCTCATTGGGCCACATTATTTATCTTTGTTCTCTATACTTTGACTTGCAAACCATATTAGGTCTCAAAATTGACTTTCATGCCTCTTTCCATGCACTCTCCACCTTACTCACATACTCAAGTAACCTTTATAATTCTTAAACACTACCATACATATTTCACATGCCTTGACAATAGATCATGATACCTCATTAGTCCAAGGAGGGTCTAGAAGTGGTCTACATATAGACTTGGTCTGAAGGTCCTACCCCTATAGGCTCACCTTGAGACATTCATGAGTGTTCCAATGCCTCAAATACATGCTCAAGAAACATCATACAATCACTTATGTCTATGTGCACTCATCTCAATAAGCCACCAAGCTCATACCTTCTCACAACGTCTCTTCATGTTATGACTAGTGCCATGATTAGGCTTCTTAAGCACTTGAAACTTGACAATTGACTTTGAAATAATTATAAAAGTATCTACACTTTACTTACATGATCACATAATTCCAAACATCCTATCACAGGATTATGCTCACTTATTTCATAGAACTTTACTATGCACACCTTATCACAGGGTCTAGACTAGGCTTCTCAAGACACCTTATACTCAAGAGCTAGTACTCAAACATGTTTACCTCAATGATGTCAAACAAGAACACTGTTCAGACATCACTCTCACATGAATACAAAAATATTTTTTTAATCAACATTCTCTCATTACCTCATGCATATCTAGAGCCTCATAACCATACTTCAATGTTTATTTGACCATCATACCTCTTTTTGACAACACTGACAACTTCAAGTTGACCTGAACCTTAACATCAACCAACAGAAGAGACATTAGTTACCTTCAAATTCTCTCTTGCCTTAAAACTCTTTTTTTCCTTGAAATTCATCTTGTCACATGGATTCCTTGTCACATCAATAAAACAAGCACATACTTCAAAGACCACTCACCATGAAACTTCACAAGATGCACCCTTTTGACATCAATGACAACAACATGCCAACATAAACTCATCTCTTCAGTATGCTCACTTAGAACTATCAGAATTGTAAAAATCTAGTCATGAAACTACTTGGCATCTAACACCTAAAAGCATACTTTCAACAATTTTCAATACATTCAAAATCTTTTATAACATCTTCATAACAACCTCAATCATAAAAATCATAAGGTCTAATATCGAACATTCATCTTGCAGACCAATATTCTAACCTTATCTCACATAGTCTTGCATGAAATAGACAAACCATTTTGACTTCAAATTTTCAACCTCTTACACTAACTTACAAGCTTTCCAAAATAATGAACAGGACTTTTAGCATAGAGCCTCAAACTCATCTTTGCAACTCACTCACTTAGAACTGCCAATTTTCTTCAAAGACCAATCATGGTGACTCAAACTTTCAACACCTGAATAGACATTTTAAATGACTTCTTATATAAGTATATGATCTTATGATATCTCGAGACCATCTTTAAATATAAACATCATATAGTCTAGTGTCAACTATTGGTTTTGCAGATCAATTTATTGACTTTACTACACATAGACCTCACTAAGCCAGACAAGCCATTTTAGTTTCATCATTTTCACCACTCTACCTAAATTTCAAGATTTATAACAAGAATTAATAGGACATACCAATCCCAAAAAACCTATATATCCACTTTTTTTTATCATTCTATCATGATAAAACATTCTTAATTATCTTCTCACTAATACCTAGGTTTTTCACTATTTACACCATTAGGCTTGTTAGTGACTAGCTAACTTGGATATCAGTTTAGTAAATTTAAGGACTAGAACCTATCCATAAACCTTCATGCACATAAAACATGAATCTCTACCTTCTTCCTCCATCCATGTTATTACTATGTCTAATGCAAATTTTGACTTCTATAGTAACTTCTTCATAAACAGGCTTGTAACTCAATATTTTATCTCTCCTCTCTCTAACCAATACCACCTAGAGGTACCTAGGAGAGTATAATATAAGATATAATATCTTCCCTAAGCATACCAATCCATCTTGAAAACTTTTGAGCAACATCTTCAACATCGGGTCTTTATTAGGGTTTTAAGAGGGTTTAAACTTGTTTCCACTCTTAACGATCATTCATAAAGCATAGCCCGTCAATCCAAAATTAATATCTAGAATTTTGAGCTATGACCCTTCCCCATCTACCATGAATATCTTAGGTTCTCATGTAAATGTTTGATGAGCTAATGAGCAAAACAAAATCCTTTTCGAATTGAGAATCCTTCATTATGAGCACTCGAGAGACCTCAAAATAAATTTGCATGCCTTGTCCTTCAAACTATGACCTCAATATGCATGAAAAAACTTGAAACAACATACCTCACCTTTGAAAATGCTTACATGAGCTAAAACACCTTGAAATCTGATCATGATCTCTCATTAGGCCACACTCTCTCTTTGCTCTCTAGACCTTGACCTACAAACCACATTAGGCCTTAAAATTGATCCTCGTTCCTCTTTCCATGCCCTCTCCACATCACTCACACAATCAATCAACATATCTCATGTTTAAACACTACCATACATCCTTCACATTGCTTGACAAAAGATCGTGATACCTCATTAGGCCAAGCAAGTTTTAGAAGTGGTCTAGGTACATACTTGGTTTGAAGGTCTTACCCTTGTAGGATCACCTTGAGACTCTCGTGAGTGTTTCAATGCCTCACAAACATGCTCAAACAACCTCATACAACCACTAATGCATGTTTTCACTCATCTCACCAAGCCACCATGCTCATACCTTCTCACAAAGTCTCTTCATGCCATGATTAGGCTTAGGCTACTTAAGCATTTGACCTCAAAGACCTGCTACCTATGCATTTATCAAGAATGGAAACAAAATGACAACATTCATAACCACTATAATACTCTCTTCCACACTACATATCTTCAATGATCATAATATTTTCACAACACACACTACAAACTAGCCTTTCTCATAATAACACTCTTGAAAACATACTTGTCATCATACCTTCATAAGAACCTTTGATGACAACATTGACAACTTCAAGCTAAATTGAACCTTGACATCAACCAATTAAAGATGCATTAGTTGCCTTCAAATTCTCTCTTGCCTTTAAATTCATCTTGTCACATGGATTCCTATGCAAATAAAAGTTATCTTTAAACATCTTTCATGACCTGTACCTCAAAGACTACTCACCATGCATCTTCACCAAATGCACCCTGACATTAATAAAATCAACCTTGACATCAATGAAAACACTTCTCAATATAAAGTGGATGGTGAAAGAGGCCATGAAAAAGCCATGTGATAACCCAAAGGGTAACATAATACCTAGGGGATGAGTTGATACCTAGGCAATGAAGTTTTAAATTCCACAAAAGGGAATGTTATACAAGAAAAAATTAGAATTACTAGTCTACTTAGATGCACTGGCTGATATGAGGTTACTAGATGATGCAAAGGAGATTATGCAAAGTCTTCATGAGGATGTGTGCACAACCAAGGACCTGTTGTCAATCAAGAGTGTGCCCTTATGATAAAGTGTGCAATTTCTCACTCTTGTTGGAACATGGAATCTCTCCAAAGTGTGGGTGACTTCAAAAGGGAGAGAATCTCCAAAGAGTGTTGGTTCCCTTAGTGTTTTCACTAAAACGTACTTTTAAGCTACTACTTATTGATTATGACAAAGAAAAGGGTGCAAAAGACAATAAAAATGAATGAAACATGAAATATAAGGTGATGCACCAATTGTTTTTTGAATATCAATGCTTTTATGACACTTATATGAAATATAAAATCTTACATTTACTACACCCAAGTAAGATTTCTACATCAATATTTCACAATAAGGACCTTACAAACTCAATTCATGCATAGAAATATTGAACTCACATCTAATACATGAACCTAAATTTACTTTGGACACTTATAATGACCTGTATAATATCAACAATCTCTCATGAAGATATACTATAACCAAGGAAAAGAAGTATTTCACTAAGTTATATCAATGGCAAACACATACACTTCACTTAAAAAGACCTAAAAATGGAGGAATTTTTTATTCTTATTGTTCTCAAAAGGTGAATACAAATTTTATAATCCTTTAGACACAATCCAAATATCAAATATTAATCTTAAATTCTATAAAAAATAATACATATATCAAAGAAATGCTTAGAGGCAAAACAACCCCAAAGTAGGGGACCTCAAACTTGGTCAAATGGCTCCTCCAAAAGTGTTACATGGCATTCTTAGTTTCTCAAATATTGTCCCTTCATAAAGTGGCATAGAAAAAAAAAATCAAAATTTTAAGGGTTTTATGATAATCATCATTATGTTTGGTCAAGATTGGAGCACTTGGAGAGCGCCTATATTCTTGCACCAACCCCTAGATTTTAGCTTTCTTGTCTCCCTTGATGAATAGGTATCCTCCATAGATGTAAGTATCCAATTCCTTTAAATTATGTGATTTTAACCCTTCTATAATATCATTGTGATTCTTTAACACTTGGCAAGATTTGGTTATAAGACTCCTTCAACAAATTGACTGTCTTACACATGGGCTTTAGAAGAGGAAGAATCATATTTGCACTTGTTGGAGACCTTTTCCAAATAATTATTTCATTAAAAATCCTCATTTACCTATTCCTAACTTTAATATTTCATTCCATATCCTTCCTAAACTTTCCAAGTCTTTTTAATAGTCTATATGCACCTATTTAGCCTTGTAACCCCCTCAAAAGGCTCATTTTGCACTATGGCACAGAGGGAAAAGGAGGATTTTTATTCAAAGTTGCATCAAATATAAAATTTTACACTATGGATGGATTTTTTAGGACACATCAGACCTAGTTCAAGATTATTTAAATCACCATCTACTCCAAAAATCTTGATTTGACACTCAAATCATGCATTTTCCATGTATTCTTTGTAGCCCTGTTTTCTTAAAAAGCTCCTTGTATGGGATAAACTAGAAGTGATGATGAAAAACTAAGAATTTTTACAATTACCCATTATTCTTCCACAACTCCATACAAAATTTCATGTCCAAAATCCAAGATTTGATATACTTTCTCACCCATTTGGCTTGCCAAATTAGGCCTAGTTCACCCTTTTAGCCCTAGAAGAGAAATTTTGTTATTGGGAGCTCATAAATGTGTAAAACCTCAAAAAAAAAATTATTAAATTTTATAATTCCACCACCATGCTCCATGTCAATTTTTATGGCTTGTAACCACCTAAAAGTACCAAAACCATGAAATGGCCTTTAGATGGCTTGTCCTTTGAAGGCATTTTCTAACTGACCCAAAATAAGGGAACGTTTTGGGCACCTTTAGATGATTTATTCTGAATTTTTTAATTTAATCAGATAAAACAAGTCTTACTATTCCTTTTCCATCAATTTTCATCTTTCTACACTCCTTGGAACATTCATTTTAACTCAAAAAGCTCAAAAAATACTATTTTTGTCCAAATCCATACAAGTGAAGGTACATAAAAAAAACCATTTGAAGGACATTATGAGAGTCCCATACAAAATTTTGTATGTTTCATGACTCAGATATGTTTTTTTGTGGGGTTTTCAACTCAAAACTTTCAAACTGGTCCATAACAGGGTTTCTAGAGGGTGATTGATAGTTTTCACTCTTAACCTTTGTTCATTAAAATATGACATCCAAACTGATAAAAATTTCAGAAATTTGAATTATAATACCCCCTCTATAATCCCATAAATCCTTGAGGCCCCATGATAAACCTCCTTGATGGGGTGAGCATCCAAACATGGCCTCTCAAGTGAATTCCTTCATTATGTGCACCCTGTCTTGATTTTGAACCCAAAAATGGCTTCTTTGTGACCTATTCTATAAAAAAATAGATTTAAAACATCTAATATATCCCCATGAACATTTTTCAGTGATTTTCAATTGTCATTAGACCTTGGAAGTGAAAATGACCCCCTGTTGGGCAAAAGGCCTAGTCTAGGCTAGTGGTGTTTGAGTGCAAATGGCCACCCACCAACACCTATGAGTGTTTTCTCATCATTAATGTGATTAATTAATTTTTTTTACACTCAATAAACCTTATTTAATCATCAAAAATCACCACAAAGTGTTTCAAGACCACCCAACACTCATTTTGGTCACTTTCTCATCATTCTTTATCTTCATTCATGCCTGAAAGTGCCCTACCTATGAGACAAAATAGCGGATATATTCCCTATTTATCCATGAAAAATAATTATATTTGAGTTTTCCTTGGGTCATTATTACCATATTTACAAAATTTCAGGTCAAAATGACTTCTCTATCTCCCTTAATGACCAAAATTCCCAAGGCAAACTTTTCAGAAGCGGATTGTGTGCAAAATTGGCATATGCACTGTATGGTGTCTTGTTTGAACCTCTCCTTCCCTTTTTTTCATGATATTAAGGTATATTAATATGTTTATATTCATGGTGAATATTATTTCCAATGTTTATCCCCAAAAACTATCTCTTTGTTCCTCATAGACCTTCCAAATGGCAAGAATTAGTGTTAATGTTGACTGTGTTTTGTTCTCTTTGAAACCCTTGTATGCTTCCAACCAGTCACTCCTTGTAAAAGGTCACTATAAATTTATGGGATCTTGAAACATGATTATATATTCACCTTCTATCACCAACCTAAGATACTTTCACCATTCCTTGACATGCCCAATAACCCTTACTAGGACTGCATTTTTTGTTTAGAGGAATGGCACTTCTAGGTTTGATTTGGGGCCTAAAAAGGACCTGTAAGTATACATCCCTCCTTGAGATATGTGTATCAAATATATTTTAATATTATCCAAGCTTAAAAAATAAACCTCATTCATTATTCTAACACCGTCACATTCTTTAGAATGCATTAGTACCCTTTCACTCCACAAGGTATCTTCCTCCAAAAAGCTAAGCCATTGTAGGTGGACCTTTAGTTGATATGACTATATATAAATGTCAAACTAACTTCTGTCATATCATTCCTTTAATATTTTGATCTTCATTATGGTTTCAAATAATTCATACACAATAAGTATTACCTTTACCAACCCAAGATGGTGATTCAAGCCTGAAACATGAAAAGAGACCCTTCACTCTGCTATAAGTGCTTTCACAGGTGGATATAGGTACCTATTTCCTCCTTTTAAGCCCAATTTGAATCCTGATATGTCTTTTATTAACTCTCCTCTTTGATTTTGATCATCTCCATACTGCATTGCATTATGTGGTCGATTTAGCCTCTTTAAGCCTTAACAGGTTTCTTGATGAAGTTGAGACTTTGTCCACCAACAAATTGCCAATGTATAGGCCTATAGGTGTGATTTCAAGACACTTAATATCCTTTTCATAAAATGGTTGGAGTGAGTGTGAGGAATTTCTATCAAAGGTTCCTAACCTGAGGTGTTTGATCATCCAAATGATGCAATTCATTGCCCCCAATCATACTGACTGTAATATTGGCCTGCAACTCACAAATTACAGTCATCAAAGAGAACCCTGTGTACAAACTGAAGGTGAATGTATCATCTAAGATGAATATCTCTTAGGGTAGATGTCTCTAAGAATCACTTATGATGACTAAGCTAGCATTGGGTCCATGTTTAGTCCTCATCATCAACACTCTCCTTCCAATATGTCCCTAAAGGAGTTTGTCACTCCTTCAAATGCTCTATTATAGCATGCTAAAGATGGGTTATAAGTGTTGTTAGATCTATTTTCTGATTAGGTTCATGCCCTTAAGTCTCAATACTTGTGATATCATTCCTTTTGAGGGTTTAAGAGTGTATAATGCTATAGGTGTGGTTCATTGGCATGGTTTAGGCCTAGGGAGGATGAATGGATGAGTGAAGGATAGTGGGAATGGAGTGACAAGGATATGGAACATGAAAACAAGGGAATGATAGTGGAAAACATAGTGATGGCATAGTGAGGAAATGGTGAAGTGGTAGTGAAACACAATAATATATATAAGACAAAGAAATGGAGGTCAAGGCCTCTTTCCAAGACAAAGTTTTATACTTTTAAGAACCTTAAATCATTCCCCTAATGTTCATGAAGTTTTAGATTATGAACACCTCAAATACAACCTAAAAATGACACCTTGAAAACTTAGAATACCTTAATTTTCTCAAACAAACCTTAAACTTTGCAAAAGGGTGGTTGAGTGGTCATATAGTCATAGAGGGTGGTTTACAATTTTGTAAGGCCACCATGAAAGCAAGAAGATTGCATTGAGGCCTTATTAAGGCATACCATTAATATTTCAATACCAAGCTACATGTTTTGAGCTAAGATGCCTTTGGAGCTTTGTACACAATCTTAGTTATACATTGTGCATTTGAAGATGAAATCAAGTTAGCAAGTGGCCTACCCAAACCATCCCATTGTGCATCTAGAACCTCTTACATGTCTACCAAATGGAGACGTCCTGACCCTTTGACATCCATTTTTACATATTTCAAACACCATTGTACAGACTAAGAATCTGATGATAATGCACAATGGAATACTTGCAAGGTGTTAAATTTATGTATCCTATCATCAACCTAATAAGGTACATACATTTCCCATCAAAATTTCAAGGAGTCATGAGAAAAAAAATATCACTCCATATACCATTGGATAAAACTTGAATCTGTTTGTAGGTGAGTGTCATGTACTTTTACAAATTGAGATAAAGCATGAAATTTGCTCCAAGATGACAAGATAAGTCTATCTGATGGTAAAGTGATGCATAAGAGTACGAATTAAACTATCATGTTGGGATCTTAATATCAAATGGAATCATTTCATCACCTTTAACTCATGAATCATTGGAAAATAATATCAAAAAATGGATTTGTTCCTTATTGAAGAATCATACTTAGTTAAAGCCCTCACAAAGAGATAGACCTAGAATGGAAAATTGTGAAACTTTACTTGAATGGACTAGTTGTGTTATTACTTTTTTTAAAAAAATTATAACCTTTTAATATGACAAAAAGTGATGAACAACCCATATTATTCTTCAAATCTGATCCAAGTGACCATTCTCAAAGATAGTGAAAAAAATAAGGTTTTATGCTATAAATTCCTTCTTGGAAGGAGTTATAAAATGATACCATGATGAAATGTAGAATAAAGACCCCTAAAAACATTAACCAAAACCATTTCTCAGAATTATTTTCTGATCTTGAGAAACAAGTCCAAGAACAGACCCCTCTCAGATGCATAGGCTATAGTGACTTGTTGTCACTCTTAGATATTGTTCATAAATATGAAGGCACAAATCCATGAAACAATGGGAATAATTTAAATCATATTCATACCCCTAACTATTTTCAAATTTTTAGATCCTAACTCTCTCTCTCCTCTTCTCATACTAAGCATTTGAAAACTACCCTTCTAAGCATACAAGGAAGGTCAAACTTGGAGTGAAGTTGATTTTTGAAATTTTTTCACTTGGAATTCCCTCTAAACCACTTATATGACCCTTTAATGACCCAATTAATCCTTTATGATTATTTTCTCATAAAAATCCTCTAAAAACCAAAGCAAATGCTTCAAAAAGGCCTATTTTTGCACTAAAAATGTTATTTTCACCATGAAGCTCTATGAAATGCTCTTAAATATTTTCAAAAAAAAATCACATGTCTTATAATGTTAACCAATATGGAATCAAGTCTCTTCATGATTATATACTATCAAAACCTTCTCTAAATGACACAAAATGGTTAGATTTTTCATGAAAATGAGTCACAGATTTAGTCTAGAATGTGATCAATCTGATAATTCATTTTTTAGGTATGTAATGACATTGACACATGATATTAAACTCATTAAGACACTCTAAACTTTTTTTACCACTTAAAATGGCTCAAAAAGGCCAAGAAATGACTAGACAAGCACAAGACAATTGAAGGAAAAGACCTTAAATCACCTAAACAACCTTAAGAACTATTAAACATGAATTATTTAAGTAATTTTTAGGACCAACTATTGACTCACAGGAAAATTGGCATGGTATGCAAATTTTTGAATGGTAGGGGTGACAATTTGACCTGTGAGGTCAAAATTGTCAACAAAACCTCAATGTAAATTTCTAGGAGATTCATCTACACAAAAAGAGAAATCACAAGGAGATAACATATATCATGGAGATTGTATCCATGTTAAAGTGACAATGAATGTTATCATTGTTGAAGGACATGATAAGTACCAATATGGGTGATGCAAATATGAAGTCCCTAGAAATATGAAAGAGGTCCATGTTGTGAAGAATGCACATTAAGACATGGATTTGATAATTGATATATTTGTAAATGGCTTGGAGCTGTAAAATATTCTAATTAATATAGGTGCTGAAGTTAATGTTTTGACACAAGACACATGGAAAAAAATGGGGAGTCCTAGGCTATCACATTCAACTAATGTGTTGTTCAAGGCCCATAATTTGAGTTTGATACCATTAGGGGTGTTAAATGGTGTTAAATTAGTGATCATAGGTGTGAAATTTAAAATTTATTTTGAGGTGATCTTGATGGAAAAAGAAGACAAAAATATGTATTAATTAAGAAGGTCGTGGTGTTATTAAAATAAGAGGAATATGAGATTTAAGTAGCATTACATGAGTTTTGAGAACATTATAGAGAGGTTGAGATCCTATTGGATGGAAATCATAGGCCATCGTATGTGGAGAGCATGGATATTGAGGATGAGATAAATCATATCTACAACATTACCATGTAAGGGAAAGTGTGCTTATAACCAAGGGAAGATGGGGTGCTAAGTTGGAAGAATGGTGTATCGATGTTAGACACAACCAGTCACACATGCACAAGATGGGTGCAAAAATAGTATAAAGTGATAGGGAGGATGTGTGTGCATATTAGATTATTGTATATGTTTTAGAATTTTTGAAACTATCTTAAGACAAACACCCGCATGTATGTAATAAATAAATCTATGAAAGCTTAAGAAAGACAACAGACAAATTTATCTAGGTAGCATCACTACCTCTTTTTATTAATATCTTTGGAATAAATTTCGCAATGTAACAAGAGTAACTCTCATCCATAATGTTCCTCACACACTAGCCCTTTATGGTCTTGTATAGATGATGAGGAGGCTAGGTTAGCATTAGAATTAAGGTTAGGTCTTGGAGGGTAGTTACTTGTAGAACAAGTCTTCTTAGAAATAAGGTTATCCTATTATTAGTGGAATTCAATTAAATAAATATTTAATTGATAATATTATTTAATAATGAATAATGGATAAGTGTGCACCAAATATTGCTTATCCACTAATTATATTTCAATTGAATAACACAAGTGCATATTAAACCATACAAAAGTGTATATGTTATTAAATACACTAACATCCCCCGTAATATGTAATTTGATAAATGGAATAATGAAGGAATCAAAGAAATATTCCCCCTTGACTACACCTTCCTTCACTCCCAAAATTTGCCTAAGTTGAACAAATTGGGCCTCAAGCAAGGGCTTTATGAAAATGTTTGTGACTTAATTATCTATTTCAAAATACTTAAGATCAATTACCTTTCCCTATATCATCTATCAAATATAATGCATAAGTATCTCTATCATGATCCACATATATAATAATACAAATATGCAAAATATAATGTAGATCACACAATATAAGAGATATTTGTGGGCCAAGATGCCATAATATGAGATATATTCATAAATAAAATAATTACCCTTATGGTAGGAAACATAATATAATACTCCTTTAGGAAGGAATAAATCCATAATATCTCTCAATATGGGAGTGCCACTTCCACAATGAAGATGATAATTACAAACCTGGTGGCATAGATGAGAATTTATCAAAGCTTAACTTTATACCATGTGGTCCTAGTGAATATAGGAATGACATGCATACATTTGGTATTGGCCAATTATATTTTACTTCCCAAAATGTTGGATGACCTTTCCCATCCTTCATGCTTAACAATATATCATATCATGTGGATAAAGGTAAGTAGCCTATGATAAATACTTGTTTAAATACTCATAAACAAACTCCATCTCTTGGTCCATCCTAAGCAACTTTATAATAATATCAGAAAGGATATGCATATTCGAACAATATGGGATACAATGGTAATGGATTATGATGAAATGAATAGGGTATTAGATAGTCAATAATCCCTAATGGTCATCCATGTAAACTAGGTTTTAGATTTATTACGAATAATATAGCTGAAAATAAAACCTTCTAATCATAGTACAAGGATTTTAATGCTTATGATCAATATGGTGTTTTAACATATAAATATTTACATGCTCACTTTTCCAAGTATAACACTCTCATCAAAATAAAATTTACAATATTAAGTCTTTAAAACTTATACATCCTGAGCTAATTGATGAAGATGCTTTACCAAATCTACTTACTCTTGATAATTTTGCTAATAATGAATCCCTTCAAGGATATGTGATATCTTATGTTGATTTACCATATTTCCATCAAAAAATAATATTCCCATGTTAACATAATCACCATGCATACTTTGGCACCTATGAGCCTTCCCCTATCGAAAATGACATCCCACTAGATGGTCGTGATTCTTTACCTATTACTCCATATATTGTGAATAGATCCACCTTACTCAACATGGAAATAAATGAATTTAATTATGGCACCAAAGAAGATCCCACAGTAATATTACTTAGTGCATTGATGACACCTCAAAAGGATAAAGACCATAGATAAATTTTGATAGAATTTCCTAAATTATTTTTTTGGGCTTATTTGGACATGCTTAGTATTAATCCATCCATCATCACAGTTCATAATCTAGTTGACCATCCTGATGCCACACTAAAAAAAATTATTATAAATATGCATCAAAGTGTTCCTTTATTTTTTAAAGATGAAATCCAAAAGCATTTAAATGCAGGGTTCATATGACCCATCAATTATTCAACTTGGATTTTTAACATTGCTCTAGTTGCAAAACCTAACAGATGCATTCATATATGGTCAAACATCAGATATCTCAACAAAGCTTGTCCCGATGATGACTTTCCTTTACCTAATGTATTTATGATTGTTGACATTACATTTGGGTATGAGATTCTCTCCTTTATGGATGGATTCGTTGGCTACAATAAAATTAAGATAATTCCTATTGATCAATATAATATTTACTTTGACTATTGCAGGAGGCATATTTTGTTATGTTTTGTGTCTTTCAAACTTAAAAATGCTAATTCTACTTATCAAAGGGATATGAAACTTATATTTCATGATTACATGTATGGAATTATTGAGGACTATTTTGATGATGTTTTTGGAAAATCAAAGTAACTTGAAGACTGTGCTAAATAATTATGGAAAATGTTTGAGCAATTAAAAAAATACAATGTTAGATTTAATCCTAAAAAGTGTCTTTGGTGTTACACATGGAAAGTTATTGAGTTTTAAATAATTATGGAAAATGTTTGAGCGATTAATAAAATATAATGTTAGATTTAATCTTAAGAAGTGTGTATTTGGTGTTACACCTAGAAAGTTATTGGGATTTACTATCTCCCAATGTAGTATCGAAGTTGATCCTAAGAAAGTACAAGTCATTATTGATATGCCTCCACCCACATGATTAAAAAAAAATAAGTTTACAAGGAAATTTCCATGCCATTCAATGGTTTATTGTTCAATTGGATGACAAAACTCAACCATTTTATAGATTACTACATAAATGTACCAAATTTGAATGGGATGATCAATGTCAAAAATATTCTGATGAAATAAACTAATACTTAGTCCACCTTTCATGATGCCACTTATTCCTGATAGACTGTTATTACTATGCATATGACATCGATCACATCTTCAGAAACTTTTTAGCACAATATGATGATGAGCACAAAGAGATATATTTATTACATTAATCACACATTGGTTGATTATGAAAATAAAAAGAATTCCATGGAAAGTTTTTTCTTAGCTATTGTGTTTACTATACAAAAACTTAGACATTACATACTTAATACTGAGACTCGAGTTATTGCAAAGATTAATCCTTACACATACATCATATCTAAGTCTTACTTATCTTGACACAAATCTAAGTGTGTAATGATACTTATATATTTTGATCTTAATTTTATAACACATAAATCGGTAAAAATCTAGGTCATCACCAATCAGCTCATTGTGCTTCCCCTTTTAGACCACTCTCCCATGAATGATGCTTCTCAAGATGAATTTTTAATGTGTACCAATGTGAACAAACTTGGACCATGTATTTATATTATTTCAAATGTGTTTCATGTGTTGGGGTCAACATTGTATTAGTGACACCTCAAGGTTAGACTATGCCATTGGAAAACCGATTGTTATTTTCAAGTACCAACAATGTAGTAGAATATGAGGCTTTGATTCTAGGTCTACATGTCACTCATACTTTAAAGATGAAATCAATAGTAGTTTATGGTGATTCTCAACTTTTCATCAATCAAGTGACATGCACTTATAAAAATAAAGAAGAGAAACTAATTCCATAGTAAGATCTTGTACAAAGTTTGATGGCCTATTTCAATGATTTTGAGATAGGCAACATTCTTAGAATAAATAATTATCATGTCGATGTTATGGTTAACATTGTTTGAATTACTCTTATTGATATCACAAACGAGTGTGTTATACTTACTATTAGGGTACTACAACAACCAACTATTTCAATACCATCTATTGATGAATTAGGTGTATTTTCTATCAACATTGACACAACCTATTCATAGTGGTATACTGACATTTAAAAAAAATTATCTGATGAAACTATTCTTGGAAACTTTTCAAACAATGACAAACATAAATTGAAAGGAGATACCATTCAAAAATGTTACACTCTTTTCAAGAGATACTTTAACAGTCAGTTTTTTAGATGCTCTGTGGCACCAAAAAGCTAAAACTTCCTTACAAGAGGTTCACAATAGAGAATTTAATGGTCTTTTGAATGGAAAGGCCATGTCATACACATTATTATGAATGTATTAGTATTGGGCCTCCATGTAACATGATTTTCAAGAATATGCAAAGGTTGTGAGCAATGTCAATGACATACTAATCTAACACATGCACCATCTCAAGAACTACAACATATTATTTTGACTTTGCATTTTCCATTTGGGGTTTTGATCTAGTTGGCAAAGTTAATCCATAATTATCATATTAAAGTCACAAAGTTATCATTATAACTACTTAATATTTTACCAAATGGGTTGATGCAATTCTTTTAGAGTCCACCACATGTGATGACATCTGTATATTTTTAATGACACATATCATATTATGGTTTGGCTTGCCATCTTCAATTATTATTAATAATGGTACATATTTCAAAAATAAGACAATTAAGAATTTTTATACTAAATATAAATTTAACATACATTTTCAACTCCTTATACCCCTAAGGTGTTCCAATCACTCTGGTCACTCTTCTAGTTCCTCTTTTGGCTATTCTTCTGCATATTCTGTTTGATGGATGGGATGATTGTGAATTTTCTTGCTCTACAGATGCTAACTATATATTCCTGAAATGGTAACACACCCATATTGTGTGAGATGCTAGGCTCAAGATTGGGATTTGATGTAGTAGCATTTTTTGGCTTGTGTACTTTACTTTGATAGATATAGTGTTGATATGATCTTTGATATGGAGTATTTTAGTGGTTTTTACTTGGTGTATTTGTTTCATGACTTCTCACCTCTCACCTGATAGGGAAAAAATTATTGCATATTGGTTTTTGATCAATCCTCAGTGGTTGTGGTACGAGCCAGCATTGAGTTGCTAGCATTGTTAGTGTTGAGCAAAGGCCTATGCGAGATGTTGGCAATTGTTATGCATCAGTTTGAGATGTGTTGTACATAGTACAAAGGCAATCACTTGTTGGATGGATTCTATGTGAGGATAGATGTAGTTGGACAGGTTGTGATCTTGTTCTACTTCAGTGTGGGGATGATCAAGGTGTTGATCAATCTAGGATGCATAGTGTACCAGTTGTAGTTGCAACAGAGTCTACTTGGATGACTCACAGTTCATTGCTTCAGTCTTTCTATACCCTTTTGGATCAAGGGGGAGTTTGTTGGGATATTTTAATGATCCAAAGTATTAGTTTCATAGATAATTTGTTTTCTTTTTAGTTATTCAGGTTATTTTCCCTGCTAGTTGGTTTTATAACCAACTTGTTCTTCCATAAGCCTTTATAGCTTACCTATTGTATAAAAATAAAATATAGAAGCTTACATCGAATATATTTTCTGATATAATCTCTCATTTTTTGGGCCAACATAAGGGAATGGTCAAACTGAAGATATAAATAAAACAATTATGATCATCTTAAGTAAAACCATTTCTAAACATGGTGAAGGTTTTCATAATTAGATCATATACACATTGTGGGTTTATGATATGAGTATTAGGACAACTATGTGGGAAACCCCCTATTCTCTTGTTTATGGGGCAAAGGAAATTCTCCCTTTAGAGCTTGAGACCTTATCTATGAGCATCCCTTAATGTTGACAATGAATATAGATTTAAAAAATTACATCAATTGGAGATGTTAAACAAAACAAACATGATATAGATAATTTGAGAGTTTATCATAATCTCCTAAAGAAAGCTTATAACAAAAAAATAAAATCCAAAGAATTCCATCTTGGTGACTTAGTACTAAAATATCATCCAAAGAACACTAATGTCAATAAAGAACATAAAGGAAAATTTAAACCAAATTGGCTAGGTTCCTTTGTTATTATAGATAAATTTGGTACAAGGGCCTATCACCTAGCTACATTAGAAGTCAAATTATGTAAGAATCTAATAAACATCATGCACTTGTATCGATTTTATACTTTAGTTCAGATATTACCATCAGAGGAATCATACCCACACATTTCTCATGAGTAATTCAATTATTATATTTTGCACCAACGAGGACATCTTACTATTACTACACTCTATTTTACTTTGGATCCTACTCATTCCATTTGGGGCCATCATACCCATACATTATCCATGAGCCTCATTGATTTTATCTTACATATAGGGAGTTTCATTACCTACATTGACTATATCAAGATGGGCCCACATGTCCATGTCTTTTTTACATCTTATCACATGGTGGTTATCATATTTGTTACATCTATTGGTAGATCTTGTCCATATTGAGAAATGGATTTTATCCTTATCCTTATAAATCTCAAGACCTATGCATTGCCATTGGGGGCATCATACAAATGCCTATTCAAGAGCTTCACTTATTTGATTTATACATCTAAATTTCCTTTGGAGGCACTATACCTGCATCACCCTATACTCTATCAACATTATCTATTGTCATAGGGGTCATCATACCCTTATCTCAATAGCTTCATTGACACTATTTATACTTTATCATGCTACTTGGGGGAATTGTACCCTTTCCTATCTCCTTGAGATTATTATACATATCTTGCACATATGAAGCCTATTACATCCACATGTCTATTGATCTTACACTGCTTGTGTATCAGCATGCTACATTTTCCTACTTACACATAATCACATAGGATTACCAATTTGTGGGGCATAACAATGTTACCCATCACCAGTGTATATCAAGGCATATTTCTTGTCCCTTACTATCTCATCCTCTCATGAGGTTGAACCTACATATCAAGCTTTACATGATGATATATATTATATATGGTCTCAAATGAACATATTACATGTCTATCCTACTAGCTATAGTGGGGCATAATGTTCTCCCTCACTTTTGGTCACTTCATTCTCCCTTGAGTCATATCAAATTATTTAAGGTTACATGATTATATTCTTATATAGTTGCATACATGTGTTCTAAGTACTTGTAAATATTTATAATAGCTTCGGATATATTACATGATAACATGTGATGCACATGAATCTTTATTTTGAGATGAGTGATTTGTAACAAGTACCAATTCTCTCCTCAAAATAGGGCCATATATATAGATACTCTACATCCAAAATTTTCAATATGAAAGACATTTACAAATACAAATCAAATGATGGATCAAAGATGGATCAAGGACCATCAAATATTTGCTTCCTTGATCAAGAAACAAACTTGAGTTGTTAGAACTAATTTTAAATGTCCTAGTAGCTAAGCATATTTTGTTTATAGTTGTAGTTAGAGGAAACATGGTTTTCTTACCATCAAATGTATTCATTTCTATGATAATTTACAATTTTTATTTCATTTTGTTATATTCACATTGATTTACCAAAACATTGACTACTTGTAGACATTATCATTTGCTTATAGGTACACCAGAGTTGAGGACAATGAAATGTGGGTGCACCCCCAATCAAGAATTCAAATGTATCATCCTTCCTTCCCCAAACTAAGTACAAGTACATGCTTAAAATATTATTCTCCTTTGATGGATGCATGCACCACACGCACGAGCGCGCGCGCGCACACACACACACACACACACACACACATCAAAGTGTGGTAATATATAAACACCTTATATTGGTATAAGGCTTATAATTGAAATATTTTTAGTTTTATTTTGTACATATGGATCATTAATTTGAATTAGAGTCTTATTATCACAATTTTATGTGTTCTCTTCCTCACTTTTCTTTTTTTTTTGCAATCATGTCTTATTATATTTCTTCTATTTTTCATTTCCTCTCTATTTTATTTGTCCCTACAAGATTCATGTTTGTTGTCTCCCTTTGACCCCTATCTTTTCTTTCTTTGTGACAAATCAACAGTCTACCAATTGTGTCTTAGATGTAATTGATGACTTGTTGATTGTGTCCCTTTTTGTCTTATGGTCCCTTCTTTCCCTCTTTTCAATGTCTAAATCCTAATTTTTAGTTCTCTTTTTTCTCAATTAAATTGCATGCCATTAGGCTCCTAATTCAATTTCTAAAACTTTAAATATACAAAACCTCCTAGAGGCATTTCAATAAGAAGTTATCAAGGGGAATCAAGACTTGGGCACATTACAAAATATATTTATACTCTTCAAGACTTTAAAAGCTTAATTAGTTGCATACTTGGACCAAAATAATGACAAATGAATTTTAAATTAGTTACACTTGATTTCTTAGGAGAGAAGGTGAAGCCTTATCTCTTATTTAGGTTTGGATTACATTCACATGCACAAGGGCTACATTGGATTTTATGGCATGCATGCAAGATATGTAGATATAACTCTTTGAGAAGTTTATCGAGCCAACTAACCTTATTGTAATCACCTAAAAGTGGTATTTGGATGCTAAGAGTGTTGATTGAGACAACCTATTCCTAGCTTATCCCTATACCTATCCTAAAGTATTTATCAAACTTTTTTAGCCATTGTACAAATTATAGACATCTCTAGTCAACTCAAACACAGCGCCAGAACTACATTCATAGATCCTAACCCTTCATGCCTTGTAGCCTTCCATCTTGATACTAGCACCACATTAAGGACACTAGAGCCACATGGCACTAGTGTCCCAAACATGGTGCTAATGTCCCTTGCCCTAAATCTCCTAAATGAATATATTTATGAATGTGTAACCCTCCTAAGGTCAATATAAGCACATTTTATTATGTACACAAGCTTCAGAACACTATAAATACAAGACTATTAGACCTCTATTGACTAGATTGAAAATAGATACTAAAAGCCTATTCAAATAAGAAACAAGTTGAGCAAAAGCCTATTCTTCCCTACTTCTGCATACTATCATCTACAGTTGTCCTAAGCTCAGATTTTAAAGATTTTCAATCTCAAGCACACTCAAGGCATTCAAGACCACTATCATTCTAACATTCACTTGCACTTGCACTAAGAACTAGTTGAGAGAACTATATTGGGATTGATCACTCGTATTGATATGTATTCAACTCTCTTCACAATGGGGTGTTAAGGATGTCCAACCTATCCTACTAACAAACACACAATTTTATTTCATGCCATACTTATAAGGAGGATTAGAGTTTGCAAACTAAATCAGCTATTACAGACACAATATAGAGTTCCATATTTCATGCACATAAGAACAAAACCCAGAAACATAGGTGCAAGTACACCCAAAAAATAGGAATAGACTTGAAAAGAGGACACTAGCATCATTTTTAAGACACTAGAGCCATATGGCGCTACTGTCCAGGTGGGGTGCTACTGTCAAGGAGAGAATCTGACTCGGGGACCCTACTAATGACACTTAGACCTATCTGTAACCCAGTTTTCAGCACCCAAATCTTCTGTAACCATTTTTTTCCAGATAAGTCTCTATTTGCACATATTTATTACTATTTTTAAAAATTCAAAACAAGTCAAATTTTGTAACAAATCAATGGTTATTTATTGCATATAATTTCACTAATTTAGACAACTCATCTCTTTAATCTAACATAGGATTTACACTAGTGAAACCCTAAAAAGGTTAAATTATTTGGTGAGCCTGACTTACTTTGAATATTGGTAAAAACCCTAGTTTGCATTCTTCAAATTATTGTGCACTAAATTAGAGTTACATACTTCTATTCTTTTGATTTTTTGGCACAACTTAACTCATTAAATAAATCCCACATTAAGGTTTCATTTATTTAAATACAATTTATTTTTTTGTAAAACAACCCTAATTCAAACAAAATCCTAACCCTATAAGCTCTTTGAGTTTGTATCCTTCTTTTTCCTATTTTCATTAGCTGTTTTAAAATTTTCAAAATTTATATATTCTATTTTAGCAGCTCTATTCAAATTTGTTAACTATATCCCATCTAAAAAAGCTATCTATTTTCCATTAAGAAGTGATAGACTAGGTGGTAATCCTATAGAGCATATTTAAATCCCTGTTATCTGATAGCAACTTAAAAAAAAAATTCTTTATTGTCACTATCCAGGATACTCACATTTATTATACTATTCATTCAAGATTATTTGCAATCCATTTAAATTGATTCTGACTTATGGCATTTGTATTCTATCTTCTTATTACATGTGACCATATCCATCACCAACAAACACCAACTACAATTATTTTTTAATTCTATTTTCAAGTAGTTTTACCTCTGTTATAAATTCACTTATTCATACATAATTACCTTCATTCAGACCATTCAAGCATCAAAAACTTAATACACACATATCTGTCAATGGTCTTCAACTTTTAAAAGAGTAATCCATGTAATTTCTATTGTCATGTCAGTACACATTTGTTAGTTACTTACAAAGTCCACACAATGAAAACATTTTACTTTAAAACTCCATTCTTTTCCTTATGGATGATTGGCTTAAGGAGGATTGAAAATCATCTTTAAAATATTCTAAAGCGACTCATTCAATATTTGTATTACTTTACAAACCTTTTCATACAATACTTGTATTACTTGTATTAAACTGATTTATTATCACCTTTATTGTAGACTTATCAATTTCCTCTTATCTCTTCAATCCGCTAACCAAGATCATACAAACGTCCATACATGAAGCAAATCAACTATTGTAAATATACATAGAATAAGATTTATTGGTTTCTTCACCACAAGATTATTAAAATGGAGTCAAAACCTTTATGACTCCCATGAAATTTTGTTTTCAACTCTATAATCAATTTGAACATCTATCTAAAGATTTCAATTTATCCTTTAAAATTATTATTATCAACTTGAAGACTATTTTGATCTTTTCCTTACTTGAATACCACCATTGGGAACAAAGTTGAAATCTAGCCAAACACCTTGCTTGAACTATCAATTGCTCTTTTATCTATTGTTTCTATATTTTCCTTGCGTAATTCTTGTTCTTTTCTCTTCCACATAATGGTTGGGCTTGAGAAGTTTTTAATACAAATCTATGATCAGATCTTCTGAGGTTTACTACATAATGTACTAAGACCAAAATAAAAAATAGACAGTCCAATAATATATGACTTTTAAACTTTTAACCTACCAAATGTCAACCTTAAAACAAATTGCTTATGTCATAAACTACCAAAATCACTCAAAATGCAACACCAAATCAAATTTCTTGTATGAACTCTGCTTTCAGTAATATTAGATGGTGTATTGGTCTTTACAAGACCAATTTGAGTATCAACTTTTTTTTATATTAAAAACTGTAATCATTCATGTACAAGCCTAGTCACTTACACAGTGAGATCAATAATTGAATCACTATTACGTGACACACCACAACCATTTACCAAATTACCAACCAATTTTTGATTATATCAATTTCATAATTGCCTCTTATCATCTATGTAAAATCAAATGACAATCTTGCTTGTTGAATACTATGGAATGGATTATTTTAAAAGATCTTTAGAACTCATTACATAGTTTACTCACTCTATATGGAGTTTCAAGGATTAAATCAATACCTGTACAAATTTGCCTTATTAAAGACTTCTTTTCTTAAACTTTGAATACCTAAAAAGGTTTCTATTCTCATAGACTATTATAAAAATTGAATACTGGAGTTATGGAACCAGATCTTGATACCACCTAATGCACTTACACCAACTTTTATGTATCTTTCAGATTCTCTTCTTTTCTGTGTATCACCTTCACACATCATTGTCTTCTAAATCTACAAACATTCACAATATTCAAAATAGTCTAATATTTAAGTATAATAAATATACTTACATAGATTGCAAGCAAAATTTGAAACTGCTCCTTATAACTTTCAATGGATCGTTATTGAACATTGTACTACCAAACTGACTGCTTCAAAGACAAAAAGAATGTTCTTTTCTTTATTATCCTCTCTCAAGCATATACAATCCTTCACGCCTTCTTCACAACTTATTACATATCCTTCTTGTATTGAGCACTTTTCATATCTATATACAAATTTATAGATATAGGCCTTAAAGCCTCACTCCTCTTTAACCACTCATACCCATGTCTCCTCCATGATTTGACTTTTATATTTATTTCTTTACTTTATTTGTCTCCTATAAGCTTAGTTTGATGTTGATGTTGATGTTGTCTTCTCCAAAATATTATACAATGCACAGGCCTCAACTTTTCTCAATGTAAGTTGGACTTATATGAAGTATTTTACTTTTACATAGTTACAAGAGGATCATACCCCTTGTAATTATTATAAACTTATAACTTTAATATTCTAATTTCTCTTTTGATGTTATTTAACCTTCTAAAACCTCTTAAGACACCCATAGGACCGCATGAAACTTATTAAATTTCAATTTGACAAGTATTGACATGTTTATAATATTGTTTTCTTGATGCTCCTGCATCAGACACCCCTAGTGGGAAAGTTTTGAGCCCCTGCTCAAATGCAATGTCGTTTTCTTTTTTTCTTCTCTTCCAATTATTTAGTACTTTTTTATTCTTTATTATTTGTTCACGATGTATGAATCTAAATGGCTCATTCTTCACTTTATCTTATTTAATGAAGTCTAGTATATAGGACTCCGTCTCTTCTTCAAAACTTGCACATGCAAAACTAAAGACATGGATAGATTCAAAAATTTGGGGCATTGTTGTCTCTCCTCCAGCATCTTCTTCATTTAGGAGCTTCATTAGCTCTATTGTAGCTTCTTTGATAGCCTCTTCATCTCCTATGAGGCTTAGATCTTTTGACTCTGGCATGATTTGTTGCCAAATCATGTCTTCATCTTCATTGTATTCTGCTATTTCTTCTTTTTAAATTGTCTTTTTCTTTACAAGACACTGTCTTGTACTAATATTTGTTTTTAAATTTTAGGTTCGATAAGCACTTCAATGGGTGCTTCAGTCCTACATTCATTGTTCATGAACCTATCTAACAATGTTATTGTTTGTTCATACAAAACATCCTCTTGACAATTTACATTTTCTTTATCAAATACAATACTAAAAGGAAAAAATAAGTGTTTCGTTTTCTTCACATTTATCTTGAATAAGCTCATTCATAGGCTCAACTTCTCCATCTCCTTTTTCTTGAAATACATCACTATCTTTAGGCAATTCCACATGCATATCAACAAAACTAGTATGAAAAATAAAACAATTTTTATCCACTTCATGCTTTTATTGAACTAGCTCTGCATCACTGATGAGATCTTTTTGAAGATCTTCTCCTTGCTCCATATCTATAAGCAATTCTCCTTCCTTTGGATGACAAAACACCATTGCATACTCCAATAGCATGTTCTCTTCTTTCATAGTACAAGCATGTTGTCCATGCTTCTCTTTTGTTGCCAGCACTTTGACTTCTTCAACATTTAGGCCCTCAAATCGGACCCTCTCTCCATATATCTTCTTACCTGCATGCACACATACAAATAACTCATTAGTCTTAAAAAATATTGAGGCTTGCTTGCCTCTTTCTTTTCCTCCTTTGATTGATTTGTAAGCAATATCTTTTATTTTCTTCATTTCATTTTCTCAAAAAAAAATTGAGAGGCCATTTACTTCTTTTTTTGATCCTCATACAAAATCTTAGTCTAGATTCTTCCATCACCTCCATCATGCTTGCCAAGACCATTCTCATCTCAGCAATCTCTCTCTACATGTCTATTTCTTTCCTCGTCACTTTTTTTTACCTTCCTGTGGCAACTAACTTCTTCTAAGCCCTTCATCATTTCTTCTCTTTACTTTTTCACCTCACCTTTATCTTAGGCCTCACATGGACCTATTTTCAAGTTTTTTTCACCTCGCTATCTAATACCTCACATAGTTCTTTTTCACCCTAGTCTGTTGGTAACTTTCTAGTCCTTTCCCTTGGACTTTTCAATTTTCCTAAGCTCTTCTTGAGCTTACCTTTGATCTTTCAACGACTCTAAATATTCTTTCAATCCTTAATGGCTTCAAGGGATTCTCTTTGCCACTTTTCCTCTTACCTTTTAATGTTTCAAAACCTCTCACTCTACCTATCTATTTGAAATCACTGTCACTTTACAAATTCTTATCACAATCTATACTTTTCAACAAATCTTTGCAAATAATCTCATACCTTTTTCCAGGATCTTTGTGTTAAATCTCCTTTGCCTGAATCCTTCATCTGTAACTGGATCACATCAAGAATTTAACGTCTAACATTTTCACAATCTGATTAGTT
Organism: Torreya grandis; assembly: GCA_037957365.1. Classification (NCBI taxonomy): domain Eukaryota; kingdom Viridiplantae; phylum Streptophyta; class Pinopsida; order Cupressales; family Taxaceae; genus Torreya; species Torreya grandis. The sequence goes on along the minus strand of JARHVA010002152.1, from coordinate 710,418 downwards.
TTCAAAATTTTATGCCTTTTCAAGAGAGCTTGTTGCTCTAATACCAAAAATAATAGCAACTTCAAAAAAAATTCTTTATTGTCACTATCCAGGATATTCACATTTATTATAATGTTCATTCAAGATTATTTCCAATCCATTTAAATTAATTTTGAATTATGGCATTTGTATTCTAACTTCTTATTGCATATGACCATATCCATCACCAACAAACACCAACTAAAATTATTGTTAAATTTTATTTTCAAGTGGTTCTGCGTTTGTTATAAATTCACTTCTTCATACACAATTACCTTCATTCAGACCATTCGAGAATCAAAAACTTCTTACACACATATATGTTGATGGTCTTCAACTTTTAAGAGTAATCCATGTAATTTATGTTGTAATGTCAATACACATTTGTCAGTTGCTTACAAAGTCCACATAATGAAAGCATTTTACTTTGAAACTCCATTCTTTTCCCTTATGGATGATCGGCTACATGCGGATTGAAAATCATCTTTAAAATATTCTACAGTGACTCATTCAATATTTGTATTACTTTACAAACATTTTCATACAACACTTGTATTACTTGTATTAAACTGATTTACTATCACCTTTATCAAAGACATATTAATTTCCTCTCATCTCTTCAATTCATTAACCAAGATCATACAAACGTCCATACATGAAGCAAATCGACTATTGTAAATATACAGAGAATAAGATTTATTGGTTTCTTCACCACAAGAATATTAGAATGGAGGCAAAACCTTTATGACTCCCATTAAATTTTGTTTTCAACCCTATAATCAATTTGAACATCTATCTAAAGGTTTCAATTTATCCTTTAAAATTATTCTTATCAACTTGAAGACTATTTCGAGCTTTTCCTTACTTGAATACCACCATTGGGAACGAAGTTGAAATCTAGCCAAACGCCTTGCTTGAATTATCAATTGCTCCTTTAGCTATTGTTGATATCTTTGCCTTAACGCAATTCTTGTTGTTTTCTCTTCCACAATGGTTGGGATTGAGAAGTTTTTAATACAAAGCTATGATCATATCTTCTGAGGTTTACTAAATAATGTACTAAGACCAAAATAGAAAATAGATAGTCCAATAACAGATGACTTTCTAACTTTTAACCTGTTTAATTTTTTCCTTCCTTAGAACAAATGGCTTCTGTCATAAACTACCAGAAACACTCAAACTGTAGCATCAAATCAAATTTCTTGTGTGAACTCCGCTTTCAGTAATATCAAATGGTGTATTGGTCTTTACAAGACCAATTTGAGTATTATCTTTTTTTTTTATATTAAAAACTGCAATCATTTCTGTACAAGCCTAGTCGCTTACACAACCAAATCAATAATTGAATCACTACTACGTGACACACCATAACCATTTACTAAATTACCAGCCAATTTTTGATTATATCAATTTCATAATTACCTCTTATCAACTGTGGAAAATCGAATGACAGTCTTGCTTGTCAAACACTACGGAATGGATTATTTTAAGAGATCTTTAGAACTCATTACCACAGTTTACTCACGCTATATGGATTTTCAAGGATTAAATCAATGCCTATACAAATTTTCCTTATTAAAGACTATTTTCTTAAACTTTGAAGACCTAAAAAGGTTGTTATTCTCATAGACTATTATATAGATTGAATACTCGAGTTATGGAACCAGATCTTGATACCACCCAGTGCACTTAAACAAACTTCTATGTATCTTTCAAATTCTCTTCTTTTCTGCGTATCACCTTCACACAACATTGTCTTCTAAATTTGTGAACATTCACAATATTCAAAATAGTCTAATATTCAAGTATAATAAATATACTTACATAGATTGCAAGCAAAATTTAAAACTGATCCTTGTACCTTTCAATGGATCGTTATTAAACATTGTACCACCAAACCAAATGCTCCAAAGATGGAAAGAATGATCTTTTCTTTACCATCTTGTCTCAAGTGTATACAATCCTTCACGCCGCCTTCCTAATTTATTACAGATCCTCCTTGTATTGAATAATTTTCATATCTATATACAAATGTACAGATATAGACCTTAAAGCCCCACTACTCCTCTCTAACCACTCATACCCGCTTCTCCTCCATGATTTGACTTTTATATTTATTTATTTACATTATTTGTCTCCTCTAAGCTAGGTTTGATGTTGATCCTCTCCCAACAACTATGCTAAACATAGTTGTCTTCTCCAAGATATTCCCCAACGCATAGGCCTCAACTTTTCTCAACGTAAGTTGGACTTATATGAAGTATTTCACTTTTACACAGTTACAAGAGGATACTACCCCTTTTAAATATTATAAACTTATAATATTTCAATTTCTCTTTTGATGTTATTTAACCTTCCAAAACCTCCTAAGACACCCCTAAGACCTCACAAAACTTATTACATTTCAATTTGACAAGTATTGACATGTTTACAATATTGTTTTCCTAATGCTCCTGCGTCACTATCCAAGCCTATAACATGGATAAGAGACATATCATAACTCCATCTATGCATATTTCACACCCTGATTATGTGGATTTCAATGATAATGCATCTGAAGATAAATAATACAATCAACAGCAAGATGATATAGACATTGAAAATCAAGACACTCTCCCTCCACTTAACAATGATGACATAATTATCAACAAAGATGAGATATTATAGGGATTTAGAGATAGAATTTGGGAATATCCCCTTGATCATGTACAAATCCTACAAGCCATATTGGAAATCAAGAATAATATAAACAAAGGTCAATTTTCAACTCCCCCAGTTAATAACATTGTTACACCTATAGTGGGGTCGAGTCAGCCAACTCAGATAGCGCAACCTAAGATTATAATTCAACAACCTTTAGTAACAGCTACACCTTTTGTGGGTAGTTCCTACACTCCAAATGTGCAATCCCTTATGCATGAAATTCATACTCTGTAGTCTAAGGTGTTACATCTCAAGAAGGTAGCCACTAGGCTATCGCATGCCTTGGATTATAACATTCTCTTAAATACACCTTTGGCACATCACATAGAGGCAACACCCTTGCCATTCAATTTCGTGTAACCTAAGCTTACATTATATGATGGCAAGGGTGACCTAGAGCATCATCTCAAAGCTTCTCATGTGGCATGCTTGGACTATGTGTCCAACAATTGGCTTCTCACGAATTTGTTTCCACACAGTTTAAAGGATTATGACCTACAATGGCTTTATGATTTACCAAATCAATCTATCATAGCATTTAATCCTTTGGCTGACATGTTTCTAGCACATTTCTCCATCAACATAGATGACAAGATATCATATGCACAAGTGGCACAATTGAAACAAAAGTCAAATGAGCCTATCGTAGATTATGTCTTACGATACAAGACTATATTAGCCAAATTGACTAGCCCCATGGTATACAAAGAGCTTCAGGACATATTTAAACAAAGTCTCTTACCCGTATTACATGAATCTATCTTGTTCAAGAAGTTTCCTACATTTACCAATTTTTACCACACAGTCAAAGAAAGAGAGATTAATCTCCTATTAATGGAAAAACTCAAGTATACCAATGGATCAGAATCAACTGTTAAGAGTTCAAATAAACCCCCATACAAGGTAAGGGCCATTGAGAACAAGAGTGATCCAAATGCCAGTATAAACGAAGCTTTCAAGCCATCTCCTAGATTGGTTTTATCTGCTCCTCAGCATCGAGTCTTCACTAACCTTATAGAATCACTAGCATGGGTTTTACAACAGCTTTTGGAATGAAATGTCATATCTCTCCCTCCCATTAAAGAGGTTGATACAACATGGACTCTTCCAAATAACTATGATTATAATGCATTATGCGAGGATCATAGGGCACCAAGACATACAACAAACAGATGCATAAGTCTAAAGCATAAGATACAAGATCTGATTGAGGCTAATATTATTGATGTGGGCACACCCATAGAGGCACCAAAAGTAAAGCAAATAGAAGCTAAGGCACTTAAGATATTCTTGGATCCATTTCTAAAGCACACAACAAATGAGGCAAGGGGTACATCAAGTGTTCACTATACATATGCCTGCACATCCACCACTAGCTTCACATCATAAGTTACAGAGGAGGCACATCTATTGCACAACATTATTAGCATGTATCATACTATAGCTCCACCTAGACCACTCATCACATTCTCAGAGGAGATTGTTGATGATGATACATATTTATATGCACTTTTTATACAAGCGTACATAGATCACCATCCTATCCAAAGTGTTATGGTTGATAATGGGTCAAGCATAAGCATGTGCACTATGACACTTGTGCAGCATTTAGGTTCAGATCAAGATATATTCCCCATAGATAGTCATTAGTGGTTTCAGTGGTCACGTTCAAAGCTCCATCAGGGAGATTGTGCTTCCATTATAGGTTGGACCAGCACATATAGTCACTTAGTTCTTAGTAGTACCTAATACAGGTGTGTTTGTTATACTATTGGGTAGACCATGGTTATAGTAGCTACGAACCCTCCCATATGCATTATATAGATGCTTGAAGTACATACACACAAATCAAGTGGTCAAAGTTGAAGGTGTCCCATATGAGTATCCTCTGCCCATCCCATAGACAACTCTAGCACAATTACCAGTTATAGTTCCAACACAGTCACCAGTTACAGTTCCAGCACCATTCCTAGATATGGAATGATTATCAGTTACAGCTCTAATCACAATACTAATGCATACATCACAGAGTTCAGTAGAGCACCAGTGCAGGCGAGGTCTACTCATATGGTATAGACACGTACACATAATCTCTCACAGAGACCATTATTAGAGAGACCCCTACGTCAGAGATATGTCATAGATTTTAGAGGACCTTCATCCACCCAATTTATGCCAAGATCAGTATTATTGGTTTCTATGAGTTCTCAACACAGGGCACCCACATCACCTACAGCTTCTTCTTCTACCAGATGGGTTTCAAAAACCCCTATAGTTCACAGGGCATCACAATCAATGGCACGGATTCATAGCATCACTACATAGGCAGATGCAGACACAAATTACTCTGCATAGTAGATTATGGGATCATAGTTGCCCTTTCGCAGATCATGCATGATCATAGTTCCCTTATTCGACACAGGTCGCGGTGATAGTGAGTCTCCCATGAGACTCATCAGTTAGTAAGGTTCCTCTCCCCTTGTATATATTTTCTTTTCTCTTACTCCTTGTACATAGTTTATTTTAATTTGCTTGTACATAGATTATATCCATAAAATACAAAAATAATATAGCATGTCAAAACACAAAAATATTCAAATATTACTCAGAAAACACAAAATTTATAGATTGTATGCATTTATGTTTATATTTTTTATATTTGCCAAACACTACATATGCTAGCTATCTTAGTATAGTCAGTTTTATCATACATAAATGTTTCACTTGTTCTTGTTAAGTGTTTGTAGATTGCTTATAGAACTCAGGTCCACTAAACTGATCTAGACTTGTTATCATCTACCCATTGGAGGCATATACAATGATCCAAGTTTATTCATTTGATATATTTTCCCACTTCTAGGCATCTCATACATAGTTTCTACTACCAAGTTCTATCCTTACATTCTATACATTCCAATTTACACATTGATATATCTTGATATTAATCAGTGCTACTCATGCTCAAATATTTTGACTATCACTAGTTAGACTCAGCTTATGTACATCCTAGCATTTACACAATTTTTTACTACAATCATAAATACTTTCATTTCTAGCTTTCCTAGTTTAGACTTGATTGTGTTTCCTATGCTTTTACTATTTAAAAGCATTTGAATATGCCATTGTTCTTCAACTCTACGCCATTTTTATTCATGTATACCTTGGACATATGCCCATGTCCCTTGTGTGTACCTTCTTGATTGTGTATGTGAACATTTGAACATGTCCTATGTGGATCTAAGCCAATTTTCTAGTTGATTGCATATGTGGACATTTAAACATGTCCTTGTATGTCTTTTTTCTCATATTTAGTGACATGTGCCCATGTCCCTTGTATTATGGCCCAATGGCCTATTTTTGACATACCTCATGTTTTGTATGTATATTTTCTTGTATGCATCTTCACCATGACACTTGTCTTTGCTTGTTACACACCAATTTGAGATGCCATGAGGAACCTCATGCATCTACCATTTCTACTTGGGTGTCGTGATGGACATCATGCCCTATCCCCCTAGGTATCTACTCAATTTTGTTATTATACACATTGATTACATCCATATTTACAACCTTATGAAATACTAGATACAACATACATCTTACACTACATAATTATGCTCATATTCTTTTACATTCTGATATTATGTTTGCACATTGTATTAGATTATCACGTAATTATCGTATATGTTTCGGCTAACACATTTTGCAAAGCTACTTCTTTTGAAGACATTTCTTGCATAGGTCAACAACTACTCTCAAAAGAAGGGGCATTCATAGGGGTTTGTCACAGAGATTAGGGTCCTACATGGCTATTCACAGATCATTTTTAGCACACAGGCTCAGTTTCAGGAAATTAGACACAGATAAGACACGAGAAAAAATGACTCAGAAAGCAATTTAGTCACCTAGATTTCAAACCAGACAAACATTAGCACCCAAATTGGGACACTAGTGCCACATGGAGATATTGTCCACTACAAGACACTATTATCTAGTAGCCCCAGCTTTAGGGTAGTTCAGATTAGCCAAAAAAGTACACCAGGTATAGCACAGGTTTTCACAAATACAATTATAAGTTTGATAGTTATGTTCAAATCAATTGCTCAGATTGAAGGCATCATACGTAGCATGATCACTCCCATATTCAATTTAGATACATAGATATAGTTATTACTTACTTAGTCCAAGATTAGTATAGTCATATATCAGATTAGAAGAATGTGCATGTCACATAGTTTACATATGCTCAATTACACACAGGTTGATCAAATGAAATGGAAAACTCCATGTCATTCTCTACGATGTATACACTTGATATCATATTCCAGGTTGTCACCAATTTCATGCCTTACTCCATCTGCACTAGTTAGCATTCTCAAGTGGCCCAAAGCTGCCTAATGTACCCAAGTGGTTGCAGAGCCGACATACACAGTTAGGTATACCAAGTTATATGCTTTCATCACTTTATGAAATTTAGTTTAAGATACATCTACTACACATGGGTGGGCAATGATGAATTCATAGCCTACTTGAGTTTTTGAGCCATCCACATGAGAGGGTTAGACACTTACAGTCTTATACAAGCTATTCATAGGTCATGATCTACCAAGTAGCAGTGGACAATGATGGAGTTAAAATCTAATTGAGTTCTTGAGCCACCCACATATGATGATTGAGTAATTTATTCAATGATTTGATCACTATGTACACACACAAGTTGTCACCAGGTTTATGTATTGGTTCACGTACCCAACAAGGTGTATTCATTCCTTTCCTCTTTATTATCTCTTTACTGAGCTTTACTTAATTACTTTATTCAACAGTCTTTTGCTTTTGACATTTCTTAAGTCAGGAATGATTTATGCATGTTTCATTGTAGGTCATTATTTTGGATCATGCTTCACATACATAGACCCAGATTCACATACTCAAACTCAACAACATGGACTTCACTTCTTCGGTAAGTCCAAGTACGCTTCTTTTTCATTTATACTAGTCATTTCACTTTGTTGCATTTCTAGCATAAAGGGGGGCAAATGTAATCACCTAAATTTCGTATTTGGATGCTAAGAGTGTTTCTTGAGACAACCTATTCCTAGATTAGACCTAGACCTATCCTAGATCCTTTATCACATTTTCCATCTATTGTGCGGACCACAGACATTTCTAGTCAGCGCAAACATATTCTCAGGACTGCATTCTTAGATCCTAACCCTTTGTGCCCAATAGCCTGCCAGTTGGACACTATCACCACATTAAGGACACTAGAGCCACATGGCGCTAGTGTCCCCAACATGGTGCTAGTGTCCCTTTCACTAACTCTCTTGAACATATATATTTTCAAACATGTAACCCTCCTAAGGTCGACCTAAGCACATTTTATATCCACACAAGCTACGGAACACTATAAATACAAGACTATTAAACCTCTATTGACTAGATGTAAAATAGATGCAAAAAAACCTATTCAAATAAGAAACCAGTTGAGCAAAATCAAGGTTATTAATCTATATTCTACCTTACTTCTGCATACTAACATCTACCGCTGCTCTAAGCCTAGACTTTAAAGATTTCCAATCTCAAGCACACTCAAGGCATTCAAGACCACTCTCATTCTAGCATTAACTTGTACTTGCACTGGGCATTAGGTGGGAGAACTACATCGGGCTTGATCCCTCCTCGAAGTATTGGTATATAGATAACTCTCTTCACAGTGGGGCATTGAGGATGTCCAGCGTAACCTACTAACGAACACACATTTTGAGCTCATGCCACACTTGTAAGGAGGATTAGGGTTTGCAAACTAAATCAGCTATTACAAAGACAAACAAAGTTCCAGATTTCATGTGCGCAGGAACAGAACCTAGAAACACGGATGCAAGTGTACCCAAAAAATAGGAAAAATCCTTCAAAGAAGATGCATCATTTTCGAGACACTAGAGCCACATGGCACTACTGTCCAACTAGGGTGCTACTATCTAAGAGAGAATCTGACTTAGAGACCCTATTGACGACACTCAGACCTGTTCGTAACCCAGTTTTGAACACCCAGGGCTTTCGCGATAGTTATTTTCCATATAAGTCTCTATTTGCACATATTTATTACTATTTTTTGAAAGTCAAAGCAAGTCAAATTTTGTAACAAATCAATGGTTATTTATTTTATATTATTTCAGTGATTTAGACAACTCAGTGCTTCAATCTAACATAGGATTTACACTAGTAAAACCCTAAAAGGGTTAAATCACTTACACTTATTTATTCATCTTGCAACACTTTGTGGTGAATTAGGTTAAGAACAAAATAGAAGACAAATCCAACTTTTTGGCCAAAAATTCAGCAAAGTAAAGCTACAACCTTATTCAACATCATAGTACACAACTACCCAAAAAGTTGTAAAATAAAAAAAGGAGCAAAGTACACAATCAACGCCTGAATATGTAGTTGACATCATCATAGGTGCAAAATCAATGACTTGTTAATTTTGTCTCATATAAAATCGATGACCTACCAATTATATCCTTTGTCATAGTGTAATTCAAACTTGTAAAGTTATAATATAGTCAACTTTCATAGCCTCTTTCCAAATCCCAAATTCCATAATTCTACCTAGTTGTCTTTGTTTCTATATCTCTTCATTTATTTTCCATTTTCATTGCTTTGTTGTACTTTTGATTTCTATTTTTGGCATGTTTCGGATATAATTAATGTAATTTATTTTTTTCTTATAGATCTAGAGTGTGCTCTAGTTTTAATTCATTACTTCACATAGTTTATTTCTCATTGTGTGCATTTTAGTTAAAACTATTTCATATTTGGGCATCTTGTCCCACAAACATCTCATGTTGGGTGATTTCTATTATATTGTATATATTATGGTTATTTTCCAACATATTTCTATTATTACGGTGGATCTTACCACAAATCTTGAGCAAACAATCTCATTAAACAATTGAGCCAAAGGGAAGATGAGTGAATTGACTCCAAACTTGAGGAATTCAACATGGAGACCTTCATAGCCTGCAACCTTGCAAGTGCATAAGTTTCAAATATATCTCTTGATGTGCCTTACAAGAAACAATGTACATGAGGGGTATGAGGAGACAGATAATATAATGATCAATAACATCGTAAAAATAATCAACACAAACTTCCCATACTTGAATATCAATTTATTGGGGAGATTTCCTTCAAAGAAGGATACAGCAAAAGGATTTAATATCATTTTTGGTGTACGAGTCTAGCTCGACACACCTTAAACTAGTTCCCACATTGGGATATCACGTAGGGAAGAAAAGTCTTGTGAGCTCACCCGAGGTGTGAAGGAACGAAGGATCTGAGCGAGGGTCATATTAGTTACGTGCAATGGGATAGTTGATAAATTCCACATAAACATATGATGTAGAGATATGATCTAGAAGGTATTGATATAGCAAAGTATAGAATGAACACAAATCAATGAATACAATGACACAGAGATTATGTGGGGAAACCTCCAAAGGAGTTAAAAAAATCCATAGTGATTATTCAATATTGAAACACCCCAATACATCAATTTCTCTTCTCCTCACTTCTTCTGAGATAGCCTCTTCACAAAAATCTTCTCAAACAAGAATTTTCCACTTGCAAATACAATAATATTCTTCCCAATAGCTCATGAGAAAAAATTAATAATCAATGGACATTTACAAAGAGTAAAATGTCTTTAAATAATAGGGTGTGGAGGTGGACCGATGTAACCAATAGGCCCAACCTCTCCCCGAAGAACCAATGGTAAAATATATTTAATTTATTTACATGAGATTACCTCTTTTTAATAAATTAAATATATTTATTTATTACCCATATAGTTTAAGGGTAAAAGCCCACTTAAAAATTATTTGTTCCAACACTACCCCTTAATGTTAAGTGGGGATAAAAGTCAGTCGCCTTAAAAAAATTATATACTGTGTTAAAAAGTGAATGATTTAAAAACCTTCATCATGCCAAAAATCACCTTTTGAAATAAAAGAAACTATAATCCATAAACTACTCAAAAGTAAATTTAGGTAGCATGATCATGAGACTACATCTCACGGTTTCTTATGAATAATCAACTAAGCATATTTGGAGCCTTTTATAACATAAAGACCTCTATTACAAAGTATTTGGAGCATGGTTTTGTGAATATATCTACCACTTGTTCATCTGTAGGATAGAACTGCAGATCAATATCACCAGAGGAATTTCTCTCGAATAAAGTGCACATGAACTTCAATATGTTTTGTTCGTTGGTGTTGCATTGGGATCTAAAAGGTATTGATATAAAAAATATATAATGAACAAATCAATTAATACAATGACATAGAGATAAGGTGGGAAAACCTCTAAAAGAGGTAAAAAAACCCACAATGACTTTTCAATATTGAAACACCCTAATACATCAAATCCTCTTCTTTGCACTCCTCAAATAGAGTATTAACGAAACTCTTCTCAATAAGTATTTTTCACACGCAAATACAATAATATTAGTCACAAAAGCTCTTAATAAAATAATAATAATCGATTGACATTTACAAAGAGTAAAATGTCTTTAAATAATAGGGGTTGGAGGTAGACCAATGTAACCAATGGGTCCAACCTCTTCCTGAAGAACCAATGGTAAAATATATTTAATTTATTTACACGAGAATACCTCATGTTAATAAATTTAATTTATTTATTTATTAACCATATAGTTTAAGGGTAAAAGCCCACTTAAACATTATTTGTTCCAACAAGAGTAGTGTTCGAGAGAAGCGAGAAAAAGAGATAACTAGGTGAACAACACAATCCGCCCCTCCTGAAATACGATTAGATAATCATACAACAGACAAATCTTCAATATATTATCTTTATTAGAACCACTCACTGTTGAATACAAGCGAACAAATTAATTCAGACAACACACTAGGTGATCTCACTCTATAATTTGGAGCTTATTCATAGCTCTTATCTCTCCCTAATACAATATAATAGCAATGCTCTACCCTACTTCTCTCTGCTCTAGCTCGTTGGTTATCACTCTTTGTTGTCTGCCACTCTTTGTCTCTACTTCACTGACTAGCTCCTCTCTTATTCGACTGAAAGCTTATCCACTTCCTTTTCTTCCTCTCTTGCGCCTTTGTTGCCCAATCCTGTATTTGAAATCCCAACTTAGCTCGAGGCCAACTACCATGTCATTTGTCATCATCCCACCATAACTCTATGTTAAGATCCATAGCCAGCCAATGCTCCTATTGTTTCCCCCATAATTCCCTCTATGGTTCCTAGGGCCACGTGGCTATTTTTCTATGGGTCCTACCACTTTGTTGTGTAGCACACATCAGCACAATTTTGACAACTAACACTTACTTTATTGGCAATTATGTTTAAGGCGGATGCGCAAGTTATGTGGTTTGGATTGTGCACGTCTCTTGGCTAATGGTGTTGAACTCACCTAAAGCACACAAGCATGTGCTTATTTGGTACTTAGCCAATTTCAGGGGTCAACATCACCCCACACTAAACTGGTTGTCCATCGCTAGACAACAAGTTCTTCTCCTACTTGCCTTCCTTGTGTAATCCAACTGCCCTCGAAGCTTTGTCATAAATAATTGCTTCGTTTGGGACTCCATGGTTTTGTACCTTACGAGATGCTTCCCTTCTTTTCAGCGGCATCTTTGCACCCCTTCTTGTTTCTTCTCCCATCTAATGGTTATCTTGACATCTCCTCTTATTGGCTCAAACCCTTTTCTCCAAGCAGCATGATTACTTAGGGCCTTCAACCTTGCCCTCTTTACACCCAGGGTCTAAGTATTCTTTGATGCCATCATCATGATTACCTGTAGAGGGCCACTTCAACTCCTTTCGAAAGGTTACACGTCCCATCCTTGTTACTTGTTATCCAAGTTGTGCTTCTCAGCAACCTTCCTCTACGCATCCTCCTATGAAGATATATGCTACCCAATGTGTCTTAGCACTCTAATCTCACTTCTGATGTCCTTGAGAGGGGTGCTAGTTGCTTGGGGTATGGAGCGTTCAAGCAGATGAATTTGGAGAGGACAAATCTTTTGTATGCTATTGAATGGGCGCACTTCCTTCACAGCATGCTCCTGGAATTTCCTCAAAGATTGAGGAAAACGTACTGGGATGGACTCTTATTTCATCTCATCCAACACCAGTGCTTAGGGACTTCCTTTTAGCTCCTGACGAGTCTAGCTAAACACTACATGGACTCGTAGTGCAGAGCCTTCTATCTTCTTTCCTTGACTCACCATTTGATTCTCTTCTTAAAGCCCCTAGTTCCTCTAGTTTCTCAACACCTTTGCGCACATCTTTGGTTCATGGTGCGACCAGCTTTCCTCATCGTGCATCCATTGCTTTAGATCAGCTTCATGTGTAGGCTCCTCCTGAGACATTTGCATATTTTTTGGCATTGTCTAGCCTCTACCCATTTGCACGTGATTGAGCCTCATGAATCCATCCTAAGTCAACTTCCACTCACTCTTTCCCTTTAGTTAATGGGCTCCTTTCTCCTCCTGTTACCTACAAGACTCTAGTTTCCCTGCGGTATCCTGATAGAAACGTGATATTCCATTCCACAGCCTTCTCAAAATCAAATGAGTCATATCCATAGGGCAATGTGGCATCTTCGACTCCTCGACTCTAGTTCCTCCTATCCAACCTCTAGAGTTTCATCCCTCTTGGTCTGATTTCCTCCTTCCTCCTATGTCTTAGGATTTTTTTGCTATCTCTCTAGCAAGAAGCCTCTCAAAGCTACCTTTTTAAGTTCTCAACAATCTCTTTCACGTTTGCTCCTAATTTGGAAAGTTGTACCATGGGCCATCCTTCCATACTTATATATAGGTGTAAAAAGAGTGATCGAATGATAGGTTGACAACTGTCCATATTGCTGCCTATTTTTGCCTGATGCATAAAGTAGTATGTCCAAGTCATGTTTTAAATTTCAAAATTTGATAGGTGGTAGATCTTTCACATGCCTCAATCCTTCTCATGCTTGTCCTTCCCTGGTTGAGTCATTCCCTCGCCAGTCAGCTCTGATAGTAATAACTCTAGATCTAGCCTTAGATCATGTCAATCCTTATGTACACAACTCAATCACCATTGTTCCTCTCTCCATCAAGATGGCTAACCGATTATACCTTGTTCCTTGTGTACTAATGTAACACAAGTCATTTCTTGTTCAACTCTTTGACTTGGTGAACATGCCAACTCCTTGCACGTGACGTTCTTCCTTTAGTTTGCTTCTCAACATCTCTTCATGCACACTTTCCTACCAAACATATTCGTCAAACACTTTTCTTCTCCTCTTCTCAACATCATCTCCTACCCCACACTAAAATCTACGTTTGGTCCTCCAGCGTAGTGCTATGTTGAGATGTGCCTGTATGGGTGTTGCTACAAACTTTCTTTTTGGTGGCGTGAACATGCCTTTTCTTATTTTATGGCACTCTCACCCTCACCAGAGATACTTAGATGTCTGGTATGGGGACTATCCAAAGAAAGTCCTCACTAACTCACTCGACTGGATATTAAGAGGTGAGTGTGTCTTATTACCCAAAACAACTTTTGTTGCCATGCAAAATGGATAAAAGAATGGTTAAGGAAGCCTTATTACATGATGGCATCAAATGCCTTATTACACAATGGCTACAGGGTCTCCCAAAACCCAAGTAGACAAAAGCTGACAACTTCTAAGGTGTCAATAAGTGAGGGGCCTGACCTCATGCTGCTGAGTAGCTGTCAAGACATCAAAGAGATCCTGACCGATTCGTCTCTCGGATGGCCTCTATATAGAAGCAACAACTTTAGTCATCCCTTTGTGATTTGGGGCACCTTTCTCACTCTGGGTGTGCACAATGACTCATGTGTCTCCAGTCTCATAATCTTAACCAAAGGGACAAAAACAGGGATGAGGTCAATTGGTGAAGTGAAACTTTGTTGGTTATGAGGCAGCACTAAAAGACAATGTGTCATCTCGTTCCTTGAGAGTGTTGTCCTTGAAAGTCCTCGACTATAGCCATTTCCTACTGATGGTTCACTCTAGGTTTAAACCAATTCGTCTTGTGAATCAAGATCAAGGGAGAAGTTGAAGCACACCATACTACATCCCCAATCAACTTCCTCATAGGATTCCCATACCCAAGGGGCACATTTGATTTCAACCAGCATTGATGTATGTCGCATCTTGCAAGCATATTGAGTAAGGCCAACAAAAGGTATCGCATGCTTTGTGGCGCTTATCGAGGAATCCTTCTTCAAGGCACAGTCCTTTGTCAGGTTCCCATCCCTCACGCATGGGGAACCTATTCCGAGTCTTACAAGAGTACCTACTCATGGGCACTCAATCTTAACTAGGTCAATCCTTACGAATTCTTGAGTGTGTCGATCAAAGGGGACATTCACCGATGCTCTAATCATCCAAAATTTTGCTTGAAGCAGCTCTTCTCTCCTCAGGGCAAACTATAGCTTGCTTCGTAAGTCTTGGATGATCCATACAACCTCGTGCAACACTTTCAACTATCATACCTAGTCAGAAAGGTTGGTTTGTAGGTGTAGATCAGTCTGCATTGCATTCACACATTTCTTGACTTGGGGCACAAAGCCAACCCTAAGTTTCTTCAAGGCTTTACATACACGACATGCCTTCCTAGTCATGTTCCCTAGCTCACTTTGTCATTTAAGCTTAACATAAAGGGTTGGGACACTTGTCAAACTTATGTCCTTTTCGATAAAAGTTGTGAAAAGGAGAGGTGGGGCAATCGCATTAGAAATGATCCAACAATCCACACGTGTAGCATGAGTGCAGATGGGGTCATTGTCTTCTTTGATCACTTACCCGAGTAACATTTATAGGCAGATGCCTCTTGGTGGTTTGTGACATTGTTGCTCCTCCTTACTATTGCCTATCATGACTAGGAATCCTCGTGTTGTCATCAATCTTCTGCTTATGAATGCGTGAGCACATGCACACGCCATGTCTAGTAGGGATTCCATCACTATCCCTCATTCTGACAATCTCCATAGTCAAAACTTGTTGAAATTATTGCCTCCTCATTGTAACATGTGTTTCCAAGCTTGGTCAAGCTTCTTTGTCCATATAATGCATGACTTCAACTTTGAGCATGGCTTCTAGCACCTGTATAGCTCAGAGAACTCAATCATGGACAAAGTGCGTCAAATCAGTAAAATCAATCCACTGACAAACCACTGAGCATGCTCGAGTCGTTGGAAGGCATACGGGAGCTTCGACACCAAGGTCTTAAACCTTGAATCATAGGGACATACAGTCTCTGAAACCTCTAGCTTAATGTCCTTGAACGTGACAATGTTTTGATGCTTCATCTTCAGGACAACAAACTCCCTCAGAAACACGGCCTTAAAGAGGGTGAAGTCTACGATTGTCTACACTGGATCGGCCTTCTAGTACCAAGTCTGTGCTCACCTTCATAGAGTGGTAGCAAACAAATATGCCTTCTACTCCGATTGGATAATCCCTTGAGCCCTCTAAATGAGCTCACACCTATGCACATGGTCTGAAGCATCTTTCGTTCCATAGTACTCTGGAATGTTCAAATCCATGCAATAGCACATTTTCTAAACTGGTGTGATCACGGTCTGCATTGGGACAAAGTTTCCGTGGAGAACACACAAGGTTGGCCTCCTCTTACGATGGTCAATCTCGCATCGCATCTTGCTACAACATATCCTATCTCAAGCCTTCTTAACTGACATAATGTGCCTACTAACTGTGTTGCTTCTAGTTTGAGCAGGGGGTCATGAAACCCCTACTCAAGTGGAGTCCCTACTTCTGTCTCTTCAACCTCCACTTATGTAGATCTTTGAGTGTCTCCTCTGACTCTGTGAGAGACATATGGCCTAGTGTGTTGGGATCAAGGACATCAGGGACCGCTCCACTAGTACCCTAACCCGTAGTCCTCACTTTAGCTCTTTCCATATCATGTTCCAACTCCATGGCGTGTATGAGCCTTTCCTCGGAGTGTGTTCTCTCTATGCAAGAGTCAGAGTCATGACCTTCCCTTCCTCCAAGGATCCTCGCTGTATTTCCAAAGGTGGACTCTTCCCTTTTTTTAGGGCCCTACTTGGCCATTCTCATTTGTCGATTCTCATCATATCTATGCCTCCTGAGTTCTTACCTATCTGGGGCTTCCATCTTGAATTTTGATCTGTTCACTATGCAACTCATACGTGCAGAGCTCCAACCGATGACTTTCATGTACATCGTGTGCCCTTCTACCATCACAACAACAAAAGAAAACCCAGTCCCAACAATATATTTATTTAAAAGGCAATGTGAAAATATTAAAAATGAGAGATAAACTATTTAAGAAACAAACTGGGGGTATTGACATAGTCCACCACACTAGCCACTCAATTATTAAATTTATTAGATTTACTTTCTTTTTATGTCATATAAATTTTCTAAATAAATTATATATATTTTTATTTTAAAAAAATAAAAATAATATTTTTTATTCTAAAGTATTAACTATTTATCCTAAACTAAACATTATATAAATTTAAAATATTCATATTCTTCAACTTGAAAGTATTGCCAATAACATTGCTTCATCTTCATTTTATACTTAAAAGCTAACTTTGTAACCAACTTAAGCAAAATTATCATTTTCTTGCTTTGAATTGGTTGATCTTATTTACAGTTATATTTTTTTTATTTACTCTTTAATCTTCTCTACTACTCATTCCTCTTGTGCCTAAATATTTTTTTTACTATTGTTACACATTCAAAACATAAGTTTTTAAAAATAATTAGTATGTTTTTAATTTATTGGTTAAAATATTTGACTTGCGTACAATGTACTAAACTTTTGTTTTTATATATAATAATTAAAAACAAAAAAAAACATATTACTTAAAAGGTATATTTAAAAAATAAATAAATAAAATCTAGTACTAAACGCTGCATCAAATGACTTAAATCTTTTTTTTTTTTAAATTGAAAACACGTAATATATTCAATATAATTAAACAAATTACATGTTTGGATTAAAAACGCAGGTAGAAGGGGTCACTCCCTGTACCCTCCCTCCCCCCAAGAAAGGGTTACTACGCTCCCCCACTCCTCTCCCCCAACAACAACACAAATGATAGATATTTGAAGAGCCGTACACATAATCTATACAAAGCAATGTAATGGAATCGAATACACAGAGAGCTATATTTTGAACACACATAACATTATTCTACTACATACAATAATCAAACCATTTACACAAATATATAGGTAAGTATTTGATATATTCTAGGAATCTCACTAACCACTCAATCCTCTAGAATGTCTCACAATCTCCTATAATAGTGAGTTGGGTGATTCACAACATAATCACATACAACAAACTTCTAATATATATTATTGTTACATAACAATAACATATTATTAACTAATTTACCATAGTAAATATTAAATCCTAACATTCCCCCCTTGGTGTTTACATGGGGAGAAAGTACATCATGTGAACTGAAAAATAGAATCGTATGCCAATGCATACTTTTAGGTCTGCATACTACTGTCTAAATCTTGTTGTCTGGATCTTGATGCACATGACCACTACCATACAAAAACTTACCCTGCATTTATTCCATGTAAACATATTCACTAGTCAATCATTTTCTAATGAAATACGGCAGTCAGATGATCTCTATAGTTAGCCACCCTCTCATACAAATGTTTACATACTCCATGATATTTACATTCTCTTTTTCTCCAATTTAACAGGGCAAAGATTACAAGTTTTTTTTTTTTTTTTTCACACAACATACGAACAACTAAAAGATAAAAATATTATGAAGACTAAATCCTCATTGTTTTCTTTTGTAGCCTGTCCCTATTTGTTACCACCCAAACAAAAACAACATAGACAATCTTCACTACCACTGAAAACTATCCTTGACTTTAGCTGATTTAGTGGAAATGCAAGTGCCAATGATTTGTCATGTGGCCCCATCGCTAGTGACTTGCAAGAGGATGTTGAATGTCCTCCAACCTCTGTTTGCCTCCAACATATGAAGTTGTTTACTCAATCGATGACGTCGTGAAGCTCAATTATTTTCTCATTAGGTGTACTTCCTCCCTCAATGTGAAACAATAAATAGGACATCAAGGTCGCCCAAAAATACATCTGTTAGGAAAAAAATATATTTTTACAATTTTTAACAATGAAACCAAATAAATTCAATAGCTCGACTTTTCCTTTTGACAAATTTAAATGACACACACTTTGAACAAAAAATATAACTAAACTTCAAAAAAATTTAAAATGTAAACTCATCAAAAGACTCATTTTCTAAAACTTAATTAGACTATTGACAAAATCCAAATACCACGAAGGATATTTTTATACTCATAAAAACTTTAATAACCTATACTAAGACGATATCCAGCCTCTTATGACCACATGTATTAAATGACTATACTAATAAGTCATATCCCAAACTTAAACCTAACAACCTCTTTTATTTAATTTTTATAATATAGCATGAGGCTATTGTAAGAACAACAAGAGCTACGTGGTAGCTATAGTACCTGCCTTGAATTGACAGGGCTTCTTTGTATATACAACAAATGATTTGATATATAATATTAGTTGCAAGTAATACATATAAAAAATTTTAATTTTGATTATTAAATGGTATGCTTGTAATTGTACACATAAATTACAACTTGTTCATATATGTAATTGCAGACGTTCTCCCGAATCAAAACAAAATATCAAAAGTGGCAATGGGCAAGAGATGTAGCTTGAAAATTGTTTAATTGCATAAGTTGAGTAAGATTTTCATGAACTAATAGCTTGTTGATTATATTTTTTTATAGGTGTAAATGACTGGAGTGCACTTGTCAAGGAACTAACTTCGTCTATCTCTAAGGGCACATCAATAAATGGTTCGAATACATTTGCACAGTGAGAGCAATGTCTATAATTTATCTGCCACAAAATTTACGTTGCTAAAACAATGTCAAATATAATTGTTGTGACAGAAAGAAATTAGTTGTATGTGATCATTTGTAAGAAATGTTTTCAAAATTATATAGTTTCGAAGATTGAAAATCAATAATATATTGTACTTGTGAATTTCTCTACAAAATTATTGAAGCTATTGATATCATTTTTAA
Organism: Torreya grandis; assembly: GCA_037957365.1. Taxonomy (NCBI): domain Eukaryota; kingdom Viridiplantae; phylum Streptophyta; class Pinopsida; order Cupressales; family Taxaceae; genus Torreya; species Torreya grandis. The sequence goes on along the minus strand of JARHVA010002152.1, from coordinate 690,521 downwards.
AATACATTTTGTTGTGGTAAAACAACACTTTATAAAATAAAACAATGTAATTAATTTATATGAATTGTAATAATATTTTGATAATAATATTATTTTACTCATATAAAATATTGGATCATATATTATACATTATTATATGATATTAATATATTACTTTATTAATATTAAAATATATGTCAATATATATAATATTGTATTTTTAATTACAATATCATATTATAATAATATAAATTAATTTATATCAATCTATCTTAATGTATTATATTGTAGTGTATATTAATATTTATATAATATTATATTACAATATATATTAATATACTATTTATATTATTATAATATTACACTAATAATTTATAAATGTAATATAAAATAAAATTGGAATCGTAAAGGCATAATCATTTTTAAATGACTGAAATTTTGTAGCTTGTAATTATAGAGACATGTAATATATATAAAATATATTATATCTTATCAATTTAATATTATTTATGGTGATAAAGTATAAGCAATTCCCACATGCCTTAACACACACCGTCCTACTTCATATTTTTATTCTATATAGAGTACAGCTACTGAATTTTGAGAAACGAAAATAAATCCCAAATACCACTTGTGAAGGGATTTGCACCTGTGAGAGTTTTTCTTTGTTAATTTTTCATGGCACTGTCTATAAGGGTGTACAATCAAAGTTTGAGGCTTTAGATTTATAAAAATGATATAATAAAATAAATTAAACATTGTTGAGAAAACATAAAAAAACCAAAGTGAAACTTTAACTTAGGATAGATGGTTGAAGATCATTAAATATTTCATTTTTTTCAAAGAGCGGCCGTACATTGAAGTTTAAGGCTTGAGATTTATAGAAGTTATACGATGAAACCCTAACATTTAGTGCTCAAATATCAATTGTAACCCAGACGTGTCCATATACCAAAATAAAAAGTAGAAACAATAAAAGCACTGTAATGTAAACAAGTAGAGGCATCAAAAAGCTTCAAATTTTAACAATGGAAAATATTTTTTTAAAATCCGTACAATTCCAAAACCAGCAAACCTTTAAAATTTAAAATTCTAACAATAAGCGAAAATTCTTATAATGTCAAGAGATGAAATAAGATTTAACATCCGAACGATTTCATAGGCAAACGCTTACAAATATTAACAAAGAAAAAAATGACTTAAAGTTCATTAACTGTTAAAAGCCACTTAACGCAAAAATTCTCGAAATTTTATCATAAGGAAATTTAAATCAAAAGTCTATATGATTCAAAATCCAGTAAAAGCATAATCACTTAAAATTTAACAAAGAAAAATAGACTTTGCAATCCACTCCAATTCAAAGCCAATGAAGACAAAAACAGGGTTAAAATTTTAACCAAGGAATAAACTTTAAATTCCATGCGATTTCAAGAAAATCCTTTGGAATTGTCGATAAGAAAAAATAGACTATAAAATTTGTATGATTTCTTGCCTTGTTCTAGAGATCGCGCATGGCCGAAATGGAACAAATCGTAAGTCTCATCGCTTAGACACGAACAAGCTTGTCAAACTTCTCGGCATTTACCGGATCCAGCGAGGGATGTGACTCGAACACACGCGGTGGTGCCACCTCCTCCTCGTGAAGTCTACCCTGGTCTACACCGACACCAATAAATCTTACAAAACAAATATTAGGCCCGACATTCTGATAGAGGCCACTGACAGGTGTTTCAAAATGTTCGCTGACAAAAATACAGTTGGGCAATCCACACGAGGTCACGAGGGAGATGATAGAGGCTTGTTGCTCCCCACTACCCATGCAAAATTCAATATATTAAAAAAATTTACTGCTATTTTCACGGCAAAACTTTAGCCAATATTTTGACACGTGACAATTTAAGAATTAAGGCTTCAAAAACGATGACGCCCGGGCGATAAAAACAGTATAATTTTAGTTGAATTTTGAACAAGCGTGAGTCATATGACGGCCATCGACAAACATCCATTGGATCATGTTCACGAATAGATTAATCCAAGTTTATCAGGGAACAGGGGAAGTAATAAAAAATCATTCGTAGTTTTTAACTTTTTCGGAAACATTAGGTAATAATGATAATTTCGGATTACAAACAAAATTTAATTGGTGGATTTGAAGCTCACATGCGAATGAATTAATTCGTTAAAGCAAAAACAATAGTACCTGGACGCAGGCAGGTACTAATAAAAGACTAAACTAATAACTCAATTACCAATGGACTACGAATAAACTTTATGAATAAACCCAGGGCTGACTTTATTTTTGTTTTGACTCAAGACTGTCATATGGGGAATGATCCAAGTGTACGGTCCACGTGGAGGCTGTATAAATTTGAAGTCGTGTGGAGCTGTATATTCACTTTGAGAGGATCTCACGGCAGTCCAACGGACATCTAGAAATGGTACAGCCGATTAGGGATTCACCGATAAGGACATTAGCGGATAAGAGAAGATTAAAAATCAACTCTGGAAACTAACAATTCAATTCAGACATTTCAGGGTCGAACTTGTCATTGAATGACTTTAACATGTATTAAAAGCTTAGATGGATGAGCATACAGAAATACGGTGAGCAATATGTATACACAGGGTATGCAATATTCAATCATTGGAAATTGTCAGAACATAAGATGAATAGTCTTATGCAAACCGAAATGCATATATACCAAACAAATGTTGATTTGAATGTTGAATGGATCAAAACTGCGTTCAACCCCAGATCAAAGTAGTTGTCAATCTTAAATGGCATTGGGCAGATCGAGCATGTTGAGTGATAACTCTAGCCCTGATTCAAAAATATGGTGGTACAGTGTCAATTCTTCGAAGCTAATGCGGTCGATTACAAATCTGAGTCGAGCTGTACTAATCCACACTTCCTCTATGATGGCGACAGAATTGCTCCAAATTATTTTGGCTGGAACGCTTTTGAATGGAACGCTGCTTCCCCTGATCTACAGATATAACTTTCATACACATTTTGATCAGACTTCAAAGTGAACTTTAGTTTGGAAATGCACGTGAATGATAATCAATTGGAATAGGAATTGAGACCTCTGCAACATCCAGTGAATAAACAGACACCAAACATGAATAATAAATGTCACGAAGCTATACTAATACTCAAACAATTTTACACACACTGCTACCATCCTCTGGGGCAAAGAACTGAATGATTGCCCCTTACAATCTTTTATTCTTTCATTACAGAGATTGATAGTGCTCTGATACCAATGATAGATATTTGAAGAGCCATACACAGAATTTATCACATGCAAAGCAATGTAATGGAGTCAAATACACAGAGAGCTATATTTTAAATACACAAATAATATTATTCTGTTGCATACATTAATTGAACCATTTACACAAATATATAGGCAAGCATTTCCTATAGTCTAGGAATCTCATAAACTACTCAATCTTCTAGAATATCTTACAATCTCCTATAATAGTGAGTTGGATGATTCACTCCAAACTCACATACAACAAACTCCTAATACATATCATTGTTACATAACAATCATATATTATTAACTAATTTATCATAGTAAATACTAAATCCTGACATCAACTAAGAAACAATCACTTTGAATTAACAAGGCTTAAATCATATTTGATAATATAAAATGAAATCAATCTTGAATGAAGCGTATTAGATAAGTAAGTTTTGGGAAAATCTGTTCACTTTGTCAATCAAACTAAGTTTTGAAAATAAAAGAAGTTCGGAATCTGTGCAGTGGCTACTGCCCCTCTGAAAATTTGTTCATGTTCGCTTTTAAGCAAAAGCTTTAGTTTGTCCGGCCAACAATGGATCAATGATGCGCTTCCATTTATTAAAATCTAATGTCTCTTCAATATTAAGCGGGATGCCATTCACAAAGAAGTAAGGCGTACCTGTCACTGCCCTTGAACAACCATACTATGGTGTATAACACAAGAAGCAAATGTTAATAAAAAATAGAAATATTAAATATGATGCATTATAATTAATTCAATTACCTTAAATGAGATCCTTGTTGCCATGTCTGTTTCTCTATCTTGAAATGCTAACACAAACTTGTCGAATGAAGAATTCCCTAATTTTTCCAATGCAAAATGGATAATTTCTTTTGTGATGGTTGCAGGAGCTATTTGAAAGGCTGCCTTATTATAAAACCTTTGCTGCACATAATGTGAAAAATAAGTAATAGATAATGTTCCATAGTTATTATATTAAAAAAAAATGAAATCACATAATCTAATATATATAAATATAATAAAAAGATGTTTATTTTTTATTAAAAACAAGCTTTTATTAATAAAACAAATATAGTATGTCACTAGTCATACAAAAAAGACGGGTGGAAAAGTCTCACCCTACAAGCAAGATCACATCGAGCTAAGAAAAAGAATTTTATTATAAAAATAATGAACCAGGATGGAACACATATAATTCAATTTAAAAAATTATTTAATATTTATGCAAAGAAACCTTTGAGGATATACAAATAGCTTTTGCTAAGAAAATCTACTTCAAATTTATATTTGACCATATACTTTTATGTGTAACATTCAACCTTTCAATCAAATTGAAACTTTTTAAGGGTTGTTTTGATGCAGGTTTTATGCACGCCAGAGAACCTTACGAGGTAGCCTCTAATGTTTTAGGATCAGTGAAAAGATATTCACTCCAAGGCACAAATTATGAGGTATTGGGTTTTATAAACAACATGTTAGTGGAATAGCAGTGAGTGGAGCAATTATTTACCTCAAATGGTTCAAATATGATATGAATCTAGGTCTACTTGAGATGGGTAGATTGATGATGGATTAACTTAAAGTAGGTAGGATCAAAAGAAACTCAAAAAGAAGGTAGGGCAGAAAAAAATATTTGTTAATCAAACAAAATGAAACCTTTCTAAGCTAGCTCTTGAACTAACGGTTGGACAAGCACTTTGGAACCAATGTTTGTTGCAAGCTACTCTAAGCATACCAACAATTACACACAGTTAAGAGTCCAACAGATCAAAAATATAGTAAACTTTAACAATATAAACGATGGTTGTTGCGATTGTGAGATTGCAATTGCACATCTACAAAGGAAGATTATGATTATTATACAAAGCATTCAAATTAGCAATAACACAATATGAATAACTATATTAAAAGAATACTCATACACAACTAAAAGACTAAGATACCAGTTTGACAAAACTTCTTCCAAGATTCACAAGTTTGGAGAAAAACAAAATTTGCACATTAAGACTAATTGCTAAACAATTTGTAAAATTTCTAATTAATCTTGATAGCCATAACTATTGGGGAGGGGATGCCTCATCTTCCAAGCGAAGTCTAAATTTACATCTCTAAACTATGTCAAAATCATGTAGAGCATGCATGTACAAAAATGTACACATAAATAGGATCTCTCGACCAAAATACAATATATATATGCCCAATAAATTTAGAACTATCAATCCCAACTTAATTTTAACATACTTAGGGTGGTGTTGATGTGGCACCACTAAAAGAAGCAAATGGTTGCATGATAGTTATGGAGACAAAAGTAGCCACTGAAGCCCTTTAAGGGACAAAAAACATGTTGGAGTAAGCATTACTACATATCCAAAAAATTAGGGACCCTGTGATGATGTGACAACACTTGTAATTGACTGTGTTTGGTACTAACCCCGACATTCTCTCTGTGGCTCTAAGTTTTTTAAATAATGTGTGTTGTCTCAAACTCTTTATTAATAATATTAAAATGGAGCATGGCAGGCTTAAATACTTTGATAGCCTCGATCATCAACCTTGTGTGTTTCTCTTTCGAGCTCTTAAACTCTGTTCCAAAAGCTTCGGCCTTAGTTACTCTGTCTTTAATAAAATTAATCAGTTGCAGAATCTCATCATTAGTTTTTTAGATGGCTCCCTCAACTTCCTCTTTAAAGCTATTTGCAATTGCTTTAAGGACTGTCTCAAAATTGGGCTTGTTTACTAACTCTCCAATAGAGGTTATCACACATGTGACCTTCACATCTCTCAAAATGTTCTATCGAAGTCTTCCTTTGCATATGTCCGTTAAGGGCGCTATCCCTTTTTGCAATTACATAACTTAAGGCTCATGCAGCATCTTGGTTGGACATCAAGTTTAGGTGATTGAATGCGTTGCTTCTTGCACACTAAACCAAGAATTTAAGCCTCTTTTCATATTCTTTCAGCTAGTGCTAGAGTTTCAACATCTTCGTCCTCTCAGATTGACTTTCACCCCTAAAGGCTCAAATATTATTCAAAATATTATACAACCTTGGTTGCACTCTAGACACTATCTACAATTTCTCGGGGGGCATGGATGATCGGTCTTTGTAATAGTTGTGTTTCCTCCTTACTCCTATACATCTCCATCGCCTCTCCAACCGAATCCACAAAAGAGCAAAAATCCTATGTATACTCTATAGGGTCATTTGGATTCTTTTTGACCTTTTTACCAAGGGAAATAAGTTTTCTTTGTTCAAACTCTATCTCTTTCCTTGTATTCACCGCCTTCCTTTTTCTCACCCTTTGAATTGTGCCACTTTGTTTATCAAATCGGTTAGAGACTATGGGCAGCTCGGTGAGGACCATGTTTTATCTTTCGTTCTTTCGGCCTTGTAGCTCTTTGACCCATTGGGGAACAATAATTTCCCCTTCTCTTTCAGGTTGACTTAGGCCTTTGTAGGTAGAGGGTGGAGTGATCATTGGAAGGGGAGTTATTACTGGTGGTGTTAATGAAGCATTTATTTGAATAGGGAACTAGGAAGGTCGTTGAATAATTCTTTGTCATCCTAAGGTCTACCTTTGAGGGGTGACTTCGGCTACATAACTAGTCAGGCATGGAATTCTCACAACTATCATTGTGGCTGACTGTATAGGTGTCAATTGTGGCAAGTGTAGCTCCAATTGAAATGAAGACTTAGGGGGGGCTGGTGGCCCTTGTGAATCAAAAATAGAAATTGAAACCAAATTTTCAAAATAGACTCTTTTCTTTGGATCCATTATTTGGACTGATGTTGAAAGAATATAAGAATCAATTGAACTAGAAGATGGTGGCCTTGGAAGGTAGTGGCAAATCTACATCTTGAGTATCTACAAAAGTAATGGAAGAAGCAAAAGAAGAAACTACCTATTTGATATTTTGTCTTTCCTCTTCAATGAGAATCAGTTGGCCTAATGCTCCAACTAGAGTTTCTTCTTGCAAGCTTCTTAGGCTCATTGTTTTGGCATTTTCTAGTCGTGCCTCCTCTTTTATCTCATCTTGGACTCCTTCCTCCCTTGACCTTGGTTATGTTCCCTTCATTGCTTATGCATTCCCTTCTTCCTCATCCGTAGGATAATCCACTAGTGATATCACATGTCCATGTTCTTCTTCCTCTGCTTCCTAATCAAGGGGTCCCCCTGAAGTAGCAAGACCTAATGATGGTCTTTCCTCTAGTTGTTGGACCTTGAAGGAGGTAAGGAGGACTCTGGATTTCCTTTGGTAGGTGATTGTGGGGGGAATGGAAGGCGAGGGAGAAGGTGAAACTAGTGGAGGAGCCACAATAGTAGGAACTACCACTGCAGGTGGTGAAGAAGGAATAGGAAGTGAAACAACAGTGGTGGAGGGAAGAATGAATGGAGATGGACCTTGTTGAGGTTCTTGAGGAGATGGAGGAGTGCATGGAAAAGATGAGAAGGAAGCTTACAAAAACTCCGAGAGACTTACCTATGTAGGTGTTGTAAGTGGAAGGAGAGGTGGCAAAGAGAAGGTGTTTGTTTGTCTATCTTGAGGAGGTGTAGTCCTCTGAATTGTAGTGGTTGTGCCCATGATAGTAGCAGTTGAATGGGTGGAAGGTAGATGAGGACTAGGGAGATCTCTAAGAATTTCCTTTCTAATCTGGAGGTTTCTTCCCTTTGACTGTTGGACTCTCTCTCTCTTGTAGATTGGTCTCTTCTTGTGTAGGAGAGGGAGGTTGGTCTTGTTGTGTTGGATCTTGTAACTGTGTTGGGTGCCACTGATGACTCCAAAGTTGTCCGGCCTACTTTACCATCTTATTTGCCTACTCTTTGGTAATCTCTAAGTCATATTGAATGGCCTAGGCAACAATCATTAACATATGTTTGTCCCTCATGTGGGTCCAAACTTAAGAATCATCTGATGCATTCATAAAGATAGCATCATGTCCATACTCTAGATGACCATATGTAACAGTCACTCACTTTTTCTCTCTGAGGAGTTGAGGATAGTTTCTAACTTTTTCGTTGGGGTCCCATTCCCTGAATTAGGCCACCTTTAAATTATGATTGAAGTGTGCCCTCACCACAAATTGAAGTTGTTCGATGCTCAATGGGGTTTTGTAGTAGTAATTATGATGTCTATATTATTGTATAAATAGTGGGCAATCTCTTGTTCAGCCACCTTGTTTAGGATGGGGCATGGTAAAAGTAAAGGGGTGCCCTTGTCCCTTCAATTCTGATTATGGTACAATCTGGATAATACCAATAATCCTCTATTTTGGCTATACTTCTCAAATTCTCAGATATTCGGGGCATCTGAGTGCCATGAATGGATTGATAAACTTGAGGATAAATTTCCTCACAAATTGTTGTAATCTCGTTCCTGAATCTATAAACAAATAGGAAAGAATAGTCCTCAAAGTTTATATTATCCACATATTTTGCAGACAACTACCATAGTTCTCTATGGGCTCTGTGGACTGTCCCAAGGACTGCATCCAATAGATATGACATATTAAAAAAAGCATTTGCTGGCCTTTGTTCATGTTTGAACATCTATGCCTTCAACCTGACATTAATAATCTCTCCTAGGGCAACAATTTTGTCAGAATTCAGGAGAATGTCTAGCAATGAGACCCATTCCCCCTGTATATAAGTAATGCTAGCAAAACCATACAATATGTTCAGAAGGGCCATAGCTATTTTAATACCAGGCCTGAATTTGATGATACTATTAGAGGAAATGCGTCCCTTGGGGTTTAACCTCTGGCCTTTCACTAGCCACTACTTCATTTTACCCTCTACAATGTTGTGCTCAAGCCATACATTGGTCGAGACTTACTTATAGGCAACCTTAGGCCCTGGAAGCCTAATATACCTCTCAAATGCCCTTCCAGAAACATATGTAATTGCATTTTTCTCTTTTCTAAGATGTAGATAGTCCCCAAAACAAGTAACATTGAAGAAAAAATCACGAAGCAAATCAATACCTCTAGTTTCGCAACTGCTTGATGGAGCCCCATGGTTTTGATTGGCAACAAGTCATCAATGTACTACTTATCCTCCTAGGATAGACGATCTTGTGAAGAATATAGCGCTATTGACTATACTGCATTCCAGATGGCTGAATAGTATGGAAACTTGAAATCCCTGGCACTTTTGGTGAATATAGTGTCTGTGCATTCGGTGTTTCCAATAATGGAGTATGCAAGAGCTTGGATGCATGATAGTCTTGGAGATGCCATTTTAGTAATCTATGATTGTGTATTTCCTTTGCAATTTGTTTGAATGCTCATATAGATTCACTGAAAAAAGCTAGGGCTTTTGGTCACTTGAGAGCTTAGGATGGCAATGTTCAATTAATAGCGAAGTGACTTTTCTTTGCTTAGATTTCGCATATATTGCCAAAGCCTATGCCTTAAATGCATAATTCATACAATATCAATGTGAATAACAACTTTTGATTTTGTTCCCATTTGAATTTAAATTCACTAGTCAGCTTTGACAGGTTCTTTTGTTTGTCAAATGGCCACTTTTTGTTAATTCATGTGTCCAAACATCCCATTTAAGATAGGTGTCAATCTCTCACTTGCCAGCATTTTGCTTAGCTGTCAAACTCATTTATGTGTACTCTTGCCACACATCTCTTTAATCGTGACACTTGTTTGTTTCTCGTTCACCTGGGGTCTTCAAACTTATGATCTTGCTTTATATACTCCAAGGTTGCGAGTTAACGGAATTGAACTACGTGGACCAATTTCGAGACTGTGGGAACTCGGAGGCTCAGGGCCATGGCTATTTGAACTTTGAACTGTGTACGTCCTCCAGAAGGGCTCCGAGTACCGGGATGTTGACGTGTGGCATGATCTCAGAGCTATGGAGACTTGGAGACTCGGGACCACGGAGCCACAGGGTCGATAACTTCATATTTCCCCTTTGAATCTCTAGGTTAACAGAATTGTGTCAACTGTCAAACTTTCGAAACTCGAAACCTTGGGACAATTAGACTGCGGAGCCACGAGTCCATTAGGCTTTGCTTTGACCTTCAGGGATCCAGGTTCACAGAATTGTGCCATGTGGTGTGGTTTCGGGGCCCCAAAAACACAAATGACTTAGAACTTTTCATAAAGTGAACTTTGTCCAAGGTAACATGGTCTTGCCATGTAGACGGCCTATAGTGATTTGACCATCGATAAGGTACAAAACTTTTGTAAAACTATGATTCATTCTGAGTAATGTGATAGTGCCATCTGTCCCAAAAAATTGAAATACTTAAAACCTTTTGTGAAGGTCGAAGGGTTTCACGTAATGTGATAGTGCCACTCATCCCGATCTTGTGCTCAGAAATTTTGGAACACTTAGATAGTAGGGATCGGGTGTGGATAATTTATAAGTCTTTGTGTATAGTCCTATGAACATATGAAAATCAAAGAAACACTAGGTCACGATATATTATCTTCGTTAATCCAAAATGCATAAAGTCAATTTCCAAGAAATATTATGAAAGTCCAAGGATTATAATGAATCATAATTAATGCCCAAGCTTTGATTTTCATAATTTGAAATTTTGTAAATTTAGACATTTAAAGACAACCTTAGCGTTTTGCATATAAAAACCAATATCAAGGATATCTAAGGTTGATAGGACTTTGAATAAGGATTTTCAAACAATAGTGGGTCCCTATTTGAATTCATAAAATGGGGTGTGTGTTAGGGCACAAGTTGTATAAAAGCCAACTCTTCTATCCAATAATTGATATTAATACATATTTTAAGATTAAAGAAGTTTTATCTAAGATATCAAAATATTTTTGATTTAGTGATGTTAATAGTTATGTACACTTAATTTCTAAACAAGAGTAATAATTTAAGTCAGGACACCTGGTGATGGACATTTAACATAAATGGTCAACTTCCAATGAAATCACTAGAAATGTTTCCTTCGAATTTGTGGAAAAAAATTGTAAAATTTGCTTCAACTTAAGCAACTTTTAACATTCCAACCAAATTGAAATTTATATGAATTCTATAAAATCTAATTCTACTACCCAATAGCTCATTGATATTGATACAACTTTAAAAATTAGTAAGTGTACTAATCGTTGCAAAGGACCTTATATAGAGTAAATTCATATTTCGTTTTTTTAAAATCATTTAAAAACTTAAAATATAAGATATCAATAAAGAGTGCGTGTGTTACCGATAAGATGTGGATGAGTTGGTAAAGTGACTTGGTTGCTACAAGCACCACCTAGGTTCAAATCTTAGATGGTATTGGAGGCTGGTTGTGGCCGATTGTTGGTATTCTAGGACCGTGTGTGGCCGTTGATGGTATTCTCAGGTCAGTTATGGCCGTTCATTGGTATTCTCAGGCCGGTTGTGGCCGTTGTTGGTAATTCTAGTACTTTTGTACTTGGGGATCTGGGCCCCCGATTGTGTCCCAGATCGGTAGGACCTCCAGTCAAAAGCATATAGGGTAAGGATCCCACCAAAACCGTATCAATCCAGAAAAAAAAGTACGTGTGTTAATTTTCCAAACCAAGAAGCACAATCCAACTAATGAGTCATGGCCATGAATATTTAGCATAAAGGGTCAACTTTGACTAAAATCCTTAGTCTACTTCAGGGTGTGGAAAAATTATACCAAACTATTTTTCTTTTCCTTCCTAACCACTAAGAGAATTGTAAGGATACTATCAAATGAAGATAAATTGTAGAATGAATTTGAAGATACAAATTTAATTATTTTTGTTCTATGAGTAATTGAAATATGTCAACGGGATTCGTGAAAACATTCATCTATGACAAATAGTTGTTACTCTGGACCAATATCAGAGCTAGAGGGGATAACTTAAAGGCACATATGCCTAATACTTGCAAATGAAAGAGTTGTGTAGACCGGGAGGAGGCGGGGAAGGGGGGAGCAGGGTGACAGGGGTGAGGGGCAAAGGGAATTCCAACAAAGAAATAGGGCAACAAAGAAGACCCTGGAAAGAAACCAATGTTATGTATAAACCATCATCATCACTTAGAAAAAGAGCCTCCATCATTGATCCCCTCTAAAGGTCCAATACAAGATCTAAATAACTCCATATAAGTTATTAGAGTGGAACAAAACCTCAACCAATGTGTTTATAAAGATAATTAACTTAAAATAAAGATAATGTTTGATCTTGTACACCCCATTGAGTACAAGATCCTAAATCCACATTATTTTCCTTATAATACAGGGTAGAAAGAATCATATATTTTCGATGTGTGGCAGTTGTAATGTGAGATCTGAGGGTAAGAAAATGAAATAAAATATCATGCAAACAAATATTAAAAGTTAGATTCCAATTTTGGATTGAAGGTTTTGTCCAAATATAATTTGTAATAGATTTTATGGTGCAATATCTATCCTTATCTAGCTCAATATTTCAAGTTTGTAATCATGTTGGCTTCAATTTTGCATTTTTAGGATCATGTTTAATGACAAGTCTTATACAACATTGTACACACAAATATACCACTTCTATGCTTTTGTACTTTAATTATATATTTCATTTGTTATATATTATACATATATGATGACATTTAATCTAATTAGTTACATATTTATTTGAATGCACCAACATGATAGAAATAAAGAAGTTTTGATAAATATAAAAATATAATTTTGTATCAAGTTTGAATTCACATTAGAATTAAAAATAAGTTAAAGAGATTGTGACAAATAGATGTGAAAATGTAAACTAGTTTAGTTTTTTATGTACGTTATGTAGTTTGAATTGACGTTAGAATTAAAAATAAGTTAATGAGATTCTGACAAATAGATGTGAAAATGTAAACTAATGTAGTTTTTTATGTACTTTTTGTAATAAAAATAGAAACTGAAACCAAATTTTCAAAATAGACTCTTTTCTTTGGATCCATTATTTCGACTGATGTTGAAAGAATAGAAGAATCAATTGAACTAGAAGGTGGTGTCCTTGGAAGGCAATGGCGAATCTACACCTTGAATATCTAAAAAAGTAATGGAAGAAGCAAAAGAAGAAACTACCTTATTGATATTTTGTCTTTCCTCTTCAATGAGAATCTGTTGACCTAATGCTCCAGCTAGAGTTTCTTCTTGCAAGCTTCTCAGGCTTACTGTTTTGGCATTTTCTAGTTGTGCCTCCTCTTTTGTCTCATCTTGGACTCCTTCCTCCCTTGAACTTGGTTATGTTCCCTTCATTGCTTATGCATTCCCTTCCTCCTCCTCCGTAGGATAATCCACTAGTGATATCACATGTCTATGTTCTTCTTCCTCTGCTTCCTGATCAAGGGGTCCCCTTGGAGTAGTAAGACCTAATGATGGTCTTTCCTCTAGTTGTTGGACCTTGAAGGAGGTAGGGAGGACTCTGGATTTCCTTTGGTAGGTGATTGTGGGGGGAATGGAAGGCGAGGGAGAAGGTGAAACTAGTGAAGGAGCCACAATAGTAGGAACTACCACTGGAGGGGGTGAAGAAAGAATAGGAAGTGAAACAATGGTGGTGGAGGGAAGAATGAATGGAGATGGACCTTGTTGAGGTGCTTGAGGAGATGGAGGAGTGTATGGGAGAGATGAGAAGGAAGCTTATAGAAACTCCGGGAGACTTACCTATGTAGGTGTTGTAAGTGGAAGGAGAGGTGGCAAAGAGAAGGTTTTTGTCTATCTTGAGGAGGTGTAGTCCACTGAACTGCAATGGTTGTGCCCATAATAGTAGTAGTTGAATTGGTGGAAGGCAGATGAGGACTAGGGAGACCTCTGAGAATTTCCTTTCTAATCTGGAGGTTTCTTCCCTTTGAATGTTGGACTCTCTTTCTTGTAGATTGGTCTCTTCTTTTGTAGGAGAGGGAGGTTGGTCTTGTTGTGTTGGATCTTGTAACTATGTTGGGTGCCACTGATGACTCCAAAGTTGTCCTACCTACTTTACCATTTCATTTGCCTATTCTTTGGTAATCTGTAAGTCATACTGAATGGCCTAGGCAACAATCATTGACATCTGTTTGTCCCTCATGTGGGTCCAAACTTAAGAATCATCTGATGCATTCATAAAGATAGCATCATGTTCATACTCTTGGTGACCATATGTAACAGTCACTCACTTTTTATCTTTGAGGAGTTGAGGATAGTTTATAACTTTTCCATTGGGGTCCCATTCCCTAAATTGGGCCACCTTTAAATTATAATAGGATCAAGCCTTTTCCACTTGATTGAAGTGTGCCCTCACCACAAATTGAAGTTGTTCGATGCTTAGTGGGGTTTTGTAGTAATAATTTTGATGTTTATACTGTTGTATAACTAGTGGGCAACATCTTGTTCAGCCACATTGTTTGGGACGTGGCATGGTAAAAATAAAGGGGGTGCCCTTCTCCCTTCAATTCTGATTATGGTACAATATGGATAATACCAGTAATCCTCTATTTTGGCTATGCTTCTCAAATTCTCAAATATTGGGGACATTTGAGTGCCACAAATGGCTTAATAAACTTGAGGATAAATTTCCTCACAAATTGTTGTAATCTCGTTCTTGAATCTATAAACAAATAGAAAAGAATAGTCCTCACAAATTTATATTATCCACATATTTTGCAGATGACTACCATAGTTCTCTATGGGCTCTGTGGATTGTCCCAAGGACTGCATCCAATAGATATGACATCATATAAAAAAATTATATGTTGGCCTTTGTTCATGTTTGAACATCTATGCCTTCAACCTGACATTAATAATCTCTCCTAGGGCAGCAATTTTGTCAAAAATCAAGAGAATGTCTAGCAATGAGACCCATTCCACCTGTATATAAGTAATGCTAGAAAAACCATACAATCTGTTCAGAAGGGCCATGCCTATTCTAATACCAGGCCTGAATTTGATGATACTATTGGAGGAAATGCCGGCCTTAGGGTTTAACCTCTGGCCTTTCACTAGCCACTATTTCAATTTAACCTCTACAGTGTTGTGCTCGAGCCATACAATGGTCGAGACTTACTTATAGGCAACCTCAGGCCCTGAAAGCCTAATATACCTCTCAAATGCCCTTCCAAAAACATATGCAATTGCGTTTTTCTCTTTTCTAAGATGCAGACAATCCCCAAAACAAGTACCATAGAGGAACAAATCACGAAGCAAATCGATACCTCTATTTTCACAACCACTTGATGGAGCCCCGTGGTTTTGATTGGCAACAAGTCATCAATGTACTGCTTATCCTTTTGGGATAGACGATCTTGTGAAGAGTACAACGCTATTGACTATACTGCATTCCAGATGGCTGAATAGTATGGAAACTTGAAATCCCTGGCACTTTTGGTTAATATAGTGTCTATGTATTCGGTGTTTCCAATAAATGAGTATGCAGGAGCCTGGATGCATGATAGTCTTGGAGATGCCATTTTAGTAATCTATGATTGTGTATTTCCTTTGCAAGTTGTTTGAATGCTCCTATAGATTCACTGAAAAAAGCTAGGGCTTTTGGTCACTTGAGAGCTTAGGATGGCAATTTTCAATTAATAGCGAAGTGGCTTTTCTTTGCTTAGATTTCGCATATATTGCCCAAGCCTACGCCTTGAATGCATAATTCGTACAATATCAATTTGAATAACAACATTTGATTTTGTTCCCATTTGAATTTAAATTCACTAGTTAGCTTTGACGGGTTCTTTTGTTTGTCAAATGGCCACTTTTTGTTAATTCATGTGTGTCCAATCATCCCATTTAAGATAGGTGTCAATCTCTCACTTGCCAGCGTTTTGCTTAGCTGTCAAACTCATTTATGTGTACTCTTGCCACACATCTCTTTAATCGTGACACTTATTTTTTTCTCGTTCACCTGGGGTCTTCAGACTTATGATCTTGCTTTATATATTTCAGGGTTGCGAGTTAACGGAATTGAACTATGTGGAGCAATTTCGAGACTGTGGGAACTCGGAGGCTCGGGACCACGGCTATTTGAACTTTGAATTGTGTACATCCTCCGAGAGGGCTCTGGGTATTGGGATGTTGACACATGGCATGATCTCAGAGCTATGGAGACTCAGAGACTCAGGACCACGAAGCCACGAGGTCGATAACTTCATATTTCCCATTTGAAGCTCTAGGTTAACAAAATTATGCCAACTGTCAAACTCTTAGAGCTCGAAACCTTGGGGCAATTAGACTGTGGAGCCATGAGGCCATTAGGCTTTGCTTTGACCTTCAGGGTTCTAGGTTCACAAAATTGGGCCATGTGGCGTGGTCTCGAGGCCCCAAAATCTCGAATCACTTAGAACTTTTCATAAAGTGAACTTTGTCCAAGGTAACGTGGTCTTGCCACGTAGATAGCCTGTAGTGATTTGACCGTCAATAAGGTACAAAACTTTTGTAAAACTGTGATTCATTTTGAGTAATGTGATAGTGCCATCTATCCTAGAAATTTGAAATACTTAAAACCTTTTGTGAAGCTCGAAGGGTTCCGAATAATGTGATAGTGCCACTTGTCCTAATCTTGTGCTCAGAAATTTTAGAACACTTAGAAGGTAGGGATCAGGCGTGGATAATTTATAAGCCTTTGCATATAGTCCTATGAACATATGAAAATCAAAGAAACACTAGGTCACGATATATTAGCTCCGTTAGTCCAAAAAGCATAAAGTCAATTTCCAATAAATATTATGAAAGTCCAAGGATTATAATGAATCATAATTGATGCCCAAGCTTTGATTTTCATAATTTGAAATTTTGTAAATTTAGACATTTAAGGTCAACCTTAGTGTTTTGCATATAAAAACCAATATCAAGGATATCTAAGGTTGATAGGACTTTGAAGAAGGATTTTCAAACAATAGTGGGTCCCTATTTGAATTCAGAAAATGGGGTGTGTGTGTTAGGGCACAACAGGTTGTATAAAAGCTAACTCTTTTATCCAATAATTGATATTAATATATATTTTAAAATTAAAGAAGATTTATCTAAGATATCAAAATATTTTTGATTTAGTGATGTTAATAGTTATGTACATTAATTTCTAATTTAGTGATGTTAATAGTTATGTACACTTATTTTCTAAACAAGAGTAGCAATCTAAGTCAGGAGTCCCGGTGATGGACATTTAACATAAATGGTCAACTTCCAATGAAATCACTAGAAATGTTTCCTTCAAATTTGTGGAAAAAAATTGTAAAATCTACTTCAACCTAAGAACATTTAACATTCCAACCAAATTGAAATCTATATGAATTCTATAAAATCTAATTCTACTACCCAATAGCTCATTGATATTGATACAACTTTAAAAATTAATTAAGTGTACTAATTGTTGCAAAGGACCTTGTACAGAGTAAATTCATATTTCATTTTTTTTAAATCATTTTAAAACTTAAAATAGAAGATATCAATAAAGAGTACGTGTGTTACCGATGAGATGTGAGTGAATTGGTAAAGTGACTTGGTTGCTACAAGCACCACTTAGGTTCAAATCTCAGATGGTATTGGAGGCCGGTTGTGGTCGATCATTGGTATTCTGGGGCCATTTGTGGCCGTTGATGGTATTCTCGGACTGGTCGTGGTCGATCATTGGTATTCTGGGGCCATTTGTGGCCGTTGATGGTATTCTCGGGCCGGTTATGGCCGTTCGTTGGTATTCTCGAGCCGGTTGTGGCCGTTGTTGGTAATTCTGGTACTTGTGTACTTGGGGATCTGGGCCCCCGATTGTGTCCTAGACCAGTTGGAGCTCCGGTCAAAAACATATAGGGTAGGGATCCCACCAAAACCGTATCAATCCAAAAAAAAAAAAAAAGAGTGCGTGTGTTTATTTTCCAAACCAAGAAGCACAATCTAACTAATGAGTCATTGCCATGAATATTTAGCATAAAGGGTCGACTTTGACTAAAATCCCTAGTCTACTTCAGGGTGTGGAAAAATTATACCAAACTATTTTTCTTTTCCTTCCTAACCACTAAGAGAATTGAAAGGATACTATCAAATGAATTTGAAGATATAAGTTTAATTATTTTTGTTCTATGAGTAACTAAAATATGTCAATGGGATTCGTGAAAACATTCATCTATGACAATAGTTGTTACTCTAGACCAATATCAGAGCTAGAAGGGATAACTTAAAGGCACATATGCCTAATACTTGCAAATGAAAGAGTTGTGTAGACCGCGGGGAGGCAGGGCAGAGGGGAGTGGGGTGATAGGGGTGAGGGGTAGAGGGAAATCCAACAGAGAAATAGGGCAACAAAGAAGACCCTGGAAAGAAACCAGTGTTATGTATAAACCATCATCATCACTTAGAAAAAGAGCCACCACCATCGATCCCCTCTAAAGGTCCAATACAAGATCTAATTAACTCCATAGAAGTTATTAGAGTGGAATGAAATCCTCAACTAGTGGGATATGCCACTGGGTTTGTAAACTCCCTACAATTAGAAGCTTGTTAACCCTAAGATAATGGGGCTAGAGGTTGGGGGGTGGAATGGGAGAGGTACCTCCACTAGAACCTCTCCTAACATCTAATGTCAATGAATCACATAAATAGTTAGGAATTTGGTTATCTGAACCTACTTCCAATGCTCATGATGACTTTTAGAACAATATGAAGGCTCTTTTCATTGAGAATAGGTAGAGTATGATGCCTTACACATTAACGAGAGGATTGAGGAGGGGCCCCTATTACTACACACAAAGGAATATGTCATCTCATTGACCTATCCTCACTACACTATAAACCTAAAATATCCAAATGACGCTTAGCACCCACAACCTCTAAAGTAGGTTGAAAGGAGGCAATCAAACCAATATCCTGAGAACACCTTTGTAAGGCCTTGAGTTTGAGGGTGGCAGCCTCAAGAATAAAAATGGCCAAGCATCTCTAATACGAGCATCAAGAGAATATCGAAAGTGAATCCCCTAAATCTTTGTATTAGTCGTGATACCAACTCTAGATCTCATAATAAACATGTCTTTTAAACATGAAGTGCTCAGTCTATATCTCTTGGAGGGAACAAAGATGAAATATCATGCCCACACAAGGAATAAGGTGGTCTAACTCCACCCGCAACTTGTGGGAACCAACTCTCAACTGCCTAAGGAGGAACCCAAGTCCCTACGACCAATGACGCTAAAGGTAGTTGGCTCGAAGTTGATGCAATCCACAATTTTTAAAAAGTACTCGAAATAGAAATCCATGTAATCTAAATGTACTTTGTGAATGTTCTCCTTGATAGATTTATTGAGCATGTTCTTCAAGGAAAGAAGACAAGAAGCATCTAAAGAATATTTAAATGGAATAAGATGTAAAATAGTCACAAAATACCAACCTCATTGATGTTGAGTGTGGCCCAAGGAGACAATCCTATTTTAAGAACAAAGAGCTAGTAAAGTATATCTCTTGTGAAATGTATTATATGCTAAAGCATGATAATCTAGATCCTCTTGACACAAGCTAAGTCCATGGTCCACAAGTTGGGTCCCCAAAAGTTCAACTCATATAAAACTAAGGGATAATGATTGTGTCCACATTGTGTTGAATAGGAGAATCTTTGAAGGGATATTGTGGAAATTGTTTGAAGAGGCAACATGTATTATTCATTCAAATATAACAAGAATGTAACACATGAAATAGATGAAATACTTCGTCATTATTTATTATTGGGAAATATGTTACATTTCTCTTCACTGGGCACCATTGGCATTGCAAAGATAAGCATTCAACACATACAATTCGAATCATGATTTTACCCTTTTGGTTTACAATACTTACAGAATCCTAGAAGGATCCACATAACCAATAGATGCAACTCTTCAATTCTAATGACATCCCTTGATTAGTATTATATACAAGTTATTCCCCCTTATTAAAACCTTTATTTTATATATATATATATATATATATATTATATTTATTTTATTTTATTTTTATTTTTATTTTTTCTATAATATAAAACCTATAGTATATGAAATATATGGGTAACAAAAGTGATTTTGGAAGCATTGACACTCTAGAATAGAGAGAGACACGTCTCTTGCAAAGATGTAATTGGGAAGAAGGCATGGGGTTTAGATGTCTACCAATAAATTGAACTCCCAGGTAGGTATAGACTGTCATGATCTCAACTCTATTTCTCTTGGAGAACTAAAACCTAGAAAGAGCATTTCTTCATATATTGAAAATCATGACCTTAGCTTGACCATTATGAGTGATAAAGAATCATCATCCACATGAGTGTGTTGGACCTAAGAGAGTCCTCAAGCTCACCAATGTAAAATCTCAAAAAGAATTGCTAAGAGAGGGTAACAATGTTTGACTCCAATATTGCTCATGACAAAGTCTGATTTCCTAGTAGTAGTCCAAAATTGACCAACAATGGTCTCACATAGGCTCATGATGGTGATAATAAAGGTCTAAAAAACCCTAGTAGCTCATACCTTTTTAAAAATAAAATGTATTGAAACTTAATCAAAGGTCTTCCTAAAGTCTAAAAAGTAACAAAAAACTTTGGAAATCATTGACGAGCTTCCTCAAAAATAGTCTGGAGTAAATATGTATCAATGGTCTAGAAGTCTCTTGTGAAGCAAGCATGTCCCCTTTCTATGAGATTGTAATGCTCCAAGTGCTTTGAAAGCTTCTTGTCCAGTGTTGTAGTAACTTGGCAAATGTATGACCAATCATAAAGGTCATGCAATTGTTCGAATTTAAATTGATGCTTGACTTACGAATGGGTTGGATGATGTGTTGAGACTAAGAGGGTAACCCAAAGAAAACAACCTTATTAAATAATTAAACCAAAGGGGAAAAAAGCAAATCCACCCATAATTGAGAAATTTTATGTAAACCCCGTCACAATCAGCAATTTTTGTAATACATAATTTATAAATAGTTCTCCTAATATCCACTAAAAAATTAAGATACATAAGGCAAGTGAAGAGGAGACCTGAACAATGGGCTGATCTATATTACTATAAAGAGAACTGGCATATGAGACCTAGAATTGAGGACCAATATCCAAAGGGAGGGTGGGATGAGTTGAAATAAACATTCTGAGGAAAATAATCCATGGCTACCTCCCACAAGGCATCATATATAAAATCATAGTCAGCTTTGACATTGGAGCAAGAGTCGTAGCCAAACATGAGGATGGAGAGACGAGCAACATAATCATTCATATTGCAGAGTGATTTATGGCAAGCAAAGGCATAGTAAAACTTACTCCCAATGAGTATCTATTGAATGTTACTCACGGTGGGGAAGATAAAATGAATAATGTGGGTATTTTTATAATGTGAGAAAAGGGGTATGTCCAAAAGGGTTATGACAGTTTTGATATAAAACAAGATGGAGTTTTATATTTTGAAGCATTTTTTTGGAGGATAAGTCTTCAATTAGTTTAAGCCATGCATAAACCTGTCTTATAATTATTCTTTGGGGCGAGGGGAGGTGGGGGGACTTGAAAAAACCGCCATTTTACATTAGAAAATTTGGAAGAAGCTTCCTTGTGAATAGTATATATTCCATTAAAATATGCATACTATGCTTGTTTTTCAAGTATGCCCAATTTTGTCAGAAATTACGACAAAGCCTTCAATATCCATTCTTGGCCGATTGTCATTATGCAACAAACTTTCTTGCTAACAAGTGCTCCCATTGTCATTGCACAAACAATTTATTTTCTTGTGATGGTGGAGGCTGGTACTCAAATCAGCATTGATTTGATTTATTTCTTTGAACTTCCTCTTTACAATAGCACTGAAGGACTACAACATTGGAATTACCAGACACGAATTTTATTACTCCCATTGTTGTTATTGTGGAAAGTGTTATGTGAAGAGGAAAGAGGAGGTGGATGCTTGTAAATGGTGTGAGGAGATGGCAGCGCCTCCACCAACAAGTCATGGATGTTGAGGCTCGTGTATGCATACTCCCATGAAAACATGCTGGGATCCCCAATAGAAGTGGAAGAAAATGCGTCGTAGATCCCTTCACTAGTGTTGCTCTTGTACTGAACAATGTCCCTATAAATGTAAGGTAACATTCCTTCCATACTTCCTCCAAATAATAAAAATTAATGGATAGATGTTATTCTTTGGATTCAAAAGCTTAACCTCTTCAAGTATGAAAGAATGGACTCCTCTTATTGAAGTGTACGTAGTTTGATAAGCAAAGGTTTATCCGAAGATGTGTAGATAAAGACACAAAGGTGAAAAGATTAGTGATGTGATTTGCAGCCACTAAACAATGGTTTCCCCCTGGTTCTTCGCCCAAATGATATCCAGCAAAAGATTTTCTGACTAGGTACAATACATTATCCTATAGACAAGTGGATCCTTTCTTTCATTGATTGGTTGTGGGCTTCAACATGATTTCCATGAAAAATAAAAACAATACCATATTTTTGTTTAGAAAATTTAGTGTCCTTGTGAAGTGAAGCAGCCCTTTAATGTAGTTGAATATACACAATTTCATTTCTTCATGAAATAAAACAGCAATAGTGAATCAATAAGTTGTTTTCATAACCATTAGTAGAGGAGCTGGTCTTTCAAATAAATGTTATCCAATTATATCAGTGCCATCACGACCAATTCTGAATTCCATGTCATTTTACAAAAAATCGAGCCTAAATTGTGTAAAATCCTTCGTTGGATGGATATGCATACATCTATGCTCGCAAATAAAGGCTAAGCTCCTCTCAATCAATTTATTTATTCCAAATCTATCATGACATATTTGATGCAATCCTCAAACTACATCTATAGATAGATAAAAAAAGATTGTGGGATTTTTCAAAAGGTGGAGTATTTTTGGCAAATAGGCAATATACAGTGAACTTTCTTGTGTAATAAGTGCTACCATAGTTGTCATATAAACAATTTATTTATTTATGAAGGTGGTGGCTGGTATTGGAATCAACACACATTACACATATTGATTTGATTTATTTCTTTAAGCTTCCTCCTTACACTAGCACTGCAACTTCGTTGTATTCAATTTCCTCTGAAGATTTAAACAATATAGATGGATTTTATCAATTGTCGGTTGATTCCTCAGTAAATAGGATCTCAACTCCTCACCATAGTGTTTACGCCAATGTTCCATGGGGACGTGTCCCCCCCAAAATCCCCATGGTTTCGGATGGGGACATCCCCAAAACAAGGGGACATCAAGGGGACGTCCCCCTGCCACACCTCCACTGCCACCCCAAATCATTGTCGTCCCCGGGATGTTTCCCTCTAAGAGGGGACGTCTCCAAGGCATCCCTTCAAAAATGGGGTGTCTGGGGGACTCTGGGACATCTAGGGGATGCCCAGGAAATGTGCAGGGGTCCCCCACGCTGGTAGATGCCAAAAAGGCATTTTTTTTTTAAATTTAAAAAATATTTTGGTTTGTGAGCCCTCTACCCTAATCCTAAATGCTAATGGGTTCCACCCCCACCCCAAAGGCCTCCCAAAATCTTATAAAAAGCCCTATCCCTCTCAATTCCAAATCACACAAAAACTTCATTAAGTGAAGTAGAGAGCTGAAAGTAGAGGCAACAAGCTAAGAGGGAGAAGTTTGCAAGAGTGAGAGGACCCCACAATGCAATTCTACACAAAACATATTCAGCTGATCATTCATCACAGATGGGAGAAGCTCAACACTCCCTTGCACATGGCTACCTATGCATTGAACCCGAAGTGGTATGTGCAAAGACCTAGTAGAGTTACACCTATACAAAATGTTGGGGTGAAGGCAGGGTTCATGAAGGCCATTTAGAAAATGTATGATTCTATAGAGGCCAGCATCATTCGTATTGAGTGGACAAAATTTGCCACTCTTAGGGAATATTCACAGGAGGCCAAAATAGATAGGGAGACAATGGCACAAGAGGAACCAATTTTGTGGTGGACTTTGCATGGGCCTGCTTCTTTGACTACCGATCTAGCCATTCGTTTGTTGTCCCAGGTTTCTAGTTCTTCAGCTGCTGAGAGGAGTTAGTCTACTTATAGTTTCATCCACTCCATTAAGAGGAATAGGCTTAACTCTAGGAGGGCAAAGAAGCTTATGGCTGTACATAGTGCCTTGCATCTCATTGACCGCAACACACATACAAGGAGAGTCCAGCACCCAGATGGGATGTAGATCCAGAGGAGCCAGCACAGATTGATGATGATGCTACACAGACAAGGCTAGTTAGTATGGTTTGGAGGAGCTTGAGCATCTGAAGTCCAGCAATTCCAGTGATGACGAGTTCGGCGAGAACTTTGGGGATGATTAGCCATTGACTCATTAGTATTTAGTATTTTGTTTTTTAACATTGTTGATACTTGATTGTAATCATGAATCACCATTATGAAATTTTGAAAATTCTGAATTCAATATTTTCATTTTCATTTTCAATGTTCATTGGTTCAATGGTTCAAACTTGAAGTTTCAATGTTAAAAAGTTAAAACTTAAATATTAAATTGTTGATGTTCAATGCAATATATTGTTCCTTATACATCTTTTTATAACTAATTTTTCAAGTACTATATGTATTTGCACCACTCCCCCACCACCGGCCCCCCGTTATCCCCCCGCCATCCCCAAACTTAGGCCCCCCATCCCCCTGTCTCGGAAACCCATCCCCCCTCAAGAAACTCCGTGGAACTATGGTTTACACACACCGTTCCTTGAGCGCAAATATAAAAGCCGACCCAAACGCTACTATAGATTCTTTGAAAATAGACCAGATTTTGGACAAAATATATTTCAGTTTTGGGAAAAAAATGAAGATGAGAAAATTAGTGACCCAGTGCTCAAGCTTAACAGCTCCTGCTACTGCTGGAAAGAATAATCAATATCAGGAAGCAAAATCAAGGTTTCAAGATATTCAGCACATGATTACCGAATGGAACAGGAGAGTCAAATTAAATCTGCATTTTACAAATCTTTACTTCCTTCTGCTTAGAAATTCCAAGGTATTGCCACAATTTGTTTTTTCTTTTCAGTTAATAATTATCATGAGTTTTTATCAGACCTTTAATGCAATATTTGAGTAGCATAATATTCTGAAAATTGCTCTTAAGTTGATAAATACTGAAAACTTGCAAAGTTATTACATGAGAATATTAGAATTCTCCTCCACTTTTACTTTTTATTCCAGTTTCAAAATCAGTAAATACCATATAATATTTATTATAAACAAGTGGTGCCCTTTTATTGCACCAGGACAATGCATCGGTCTCTTTCTTTAGTTTTACCCATTTAAGATTAGTGGTGCCCTTCAACGCACCTGGACAATGAATTGAACTCTTTTTTCAATGAAAAAAATATTTTTCTTTAATGCATGAAGAATTTGGGGACATTTTCATGCAACACAAAATATCTTTTTTAATGCATAAAGTGTTTTTCCTTGATGGATGAAAAATTTGGGGGTGATATAACATGGCATACATTTTCTGGTAATTTCAACCAACTGAATTGAAATGCAAATATATGTCATTGGATCTTCTTGCTTGGGTTTGGCAGGGCTGCTGGAAGAGAATCACATCACATCACCAACAATATATTTTTGATGGAGAACTAACAGGTAGGTGGGCTGCTATTGGATTTGGAGCAAACAATCTACACATAAATTAATTTTTTTTTCTTTCAGCTTAACAAATGGTATAAGCCTCCTAAATGTTAATGATCCTATGTGATAAGTTGCATTGTTGGATGTGCAAACATTGTGGGGTCTGCTGATGGAAAAAGCCTAGCCGAATATTTAAAATGAATCTCTGCATAAATGTAAGTGAACTTTCTTGCATGATTGATCTTGGCATGGTTGATTTTGGACTCTTTGGTATCTTCTTTTTGCAATCATTCCTGCTGGGGTTTATCTTCCCCTCTTGGGTTTGTACTCCCCTCTTGGGGTTTTAGTTGAGATAGATGATAAGGAATTTTTAACTCTCCCCTCTCGGTTTACCTTTATCATTGCTTGTGCTAGACCTATTGTATGTTTTCTTCATACCTTGTTTTTTGCCTCTTGGCTTTTACCTCTTATCACCGCATCATTTTCTACCTCCTATTATTGCATCATTTTCTACCTCCAAGCTCCTCTTTTTCAACATGTTTCACCTCATGGCTCCCTCTCACTTTATTTTACCTTTTAGCACTTCCTTACTTTACTATTCATTTTCGGGCTCCTTTTTTCTTTATCTTACGGCTCATGGCTTTATCTCTCTTATTTTCATCCCTCTTGGATTTTACTTCTTAATACATTATTTAAACCTTGTGACTCTTTCTCTACATTTCTTCACCTCTGAGATCCCTCCTATTTTGCACACCTCATGGCTCTATCTCTCTAATTTCCATGCCCCTTGGCTTTTATCTCTTATTACTACTTTTTACACCTAATGGCTTTTCCCTTCTTTATTACTACTTTCTCATGGCTCTCTCTATACATTTTATGCCTCATGGATTTACCCTATGTATGTTTTTACATCTCTTGGATTTCAATTTGTGAGTTGCAAGGTAAGACCTTGGGGAATACAACCAGGCCCTCCTCAGAAGCACCTACTTCCTTTATTACCTACTCTATTTTTCCCCCACTCCCAACCATAGCTAGGTGTTTTCTTAGAAAAATAAAGCAATGGTCGAGAGGTTTTTTATCACTTGTCAGTTATATTCTCGTGGCAAAACTATTGCAGTCTATCTACATGTCTCTTATCCATATTTCATCTTCTCTTATGATGAAAGTCTCAAATCTATCTGTCATTGTGTCACCTACTTTTATATAAATTTTATGTGATTGGGGCAACCTAATCATTCTCATGTTCATCTCTATTTCTCTCTATTTTTCACCTCATTTTATACACACCAAGGTCTGTTTCAAGATCGCACTCTTTTCTAAGGTACAAGTATATAAGTGTCTTTGTTTCGAGGTTCTCTTCTTTAATGGCTAGGTGTAGGTTGTCTTGTGTTAATCATCTTATACACCCATTGTTGGTCATCTGACTCCGTATGGAGAAAGAAAATAGAAAAATCCAAAAAAGTCAGAAGCCAAGATATCAAAGCAAAGAGAAAAAATTAAAACGAAAAATGAAAAAGACAATTTCAAAAAGGAAAAATATCTTTCAAAAGTCAAAATCGCCAAAAGACGTGATCATATCATTGGCACGCCCCCTATCCTAGTTGAATCTCAACCTCCATAGTTGGCCTCATAGTAAACCCTGAGGTCCATTGGAGTGCAATAGACCAGTAGACTAGGGTAGGAGGCTCCATATATTTTATTAGTGCCACCTTCCTTTCCATGCAAGTACCCAATCCTCACGGTAAACTGATGGCTTCGTCAGGGTTCTGAGGAACGGGCAACACATCAAGGGAAGGTAGGATCCTTTTACTTTTCATGCATAAAGCCTTCATGGTCTGAGCTTTATACTTCATTAGTTAGCCCAAGCTCTATGCTTGTTGGGTGGGATCTCTAGGGCCATTTATGTCAAAAACTCTTAGATTTGCCAAATTGATTAGAGAGTCTTGTTTCTGGTTAAAAATAAATTTTGCCTTAGTGGCGCACTCGTCTGTCTCCCTCCCTTCATTTTCCCCCTTGACAAACAAACTCGTTTCCAAATCTCTTCCATCTTCTATATTTCCTAGTCTTCATCTCTTCCAGACATGTTAGCATTGTGATAGGTACTAGCGTTTAGAGGTTCCCTTTTGAACTTGGCATATTTGAATAGAAGTTGCACCTTTGAGTTGTCGCGAGATGCTCTCTTGGTCATTGCCTTATTTTTCTAGGATTTATTTTAGTTAGATTTGGGACCTTGAGCTTTTGCTCTCCTTTCCTTGGATCGATCAAACCTAACCTAGCCTTTATCTGGTGGCTATCTAGCCCCTTTTATCTCTCTTGTTCCACCTCATCTTTCCTTGGACCTTCTGGACCTAATCTAGCTTTTACCTCGTGGTTATCTGGCCCCTTTTATCTCTCTTGTTCCACCTCATCTTTCCTTGGACCTTCTGGACCTAATCTAGCTTTTACCTCATGGTAATCTGGCCCCTTCAATCTCTTTTGTTTTACTTTGAGTCGTTTAAAGCTACTCTAGCCTTTACCATTGTGGATGTCCAGACTCCCCTCCTTTTAACCATCTTTCTTGAGAGTTTCACATACTTCCATTTTTAGACTCATTTGCATACGCCCAAATTGTTTTAATCCATTTTTAGCCTTGTATCATTAGGGTTATCATATGTAATTTTTGAACCCCTGATGATCATCTATCATTCATACCTTCATCCATCATCTACTTAATTTGTCCTCCATTTGTTCCCGCTCTTCTTCTTCCCTCCTCTTCTCATTTGTGTGCTTTTATTCTACTACTTTGGTCAGGCCGAAGAAATTATGCAATGCTCCCCTCTCTTGACCAACTACATCAGCCAAGCTGAAATAGTATTATATCTATCAAGACTTTTTCTGGTCCACAACAGTACTATGCATGTTGATATTTTTAGTACTGCTTTGACCAAGCCGATATCATCGGCCAAGTTTGATAGGTGACTTTTAGGATTTAGATCCGTATATATAGGCTTCCTAATTGTCATTTTTCATAAGCAAGACATCTAATCTGCTCTGCTCGCACATGTAAATCTACCTTGGTAAGAAGAAAAGGAATTAGGATTTAGGAGCTTACACTTGTTGAAGGCTTGGTTGCACAAGGCCTTTGAAGGTCGTAAGGAGAGAAGTTGAATTGACAAGGTACACCTAGTATTTGGAGTCCCCAACTAAGAATACTTGGATCTTCTTATTTACATCTTAAGATTCATCTACAACATCTCTCACATATTGCCACTTGAGCCAGGAGGGAGATTGATGCTCTGACAAGTCAATCCAAGGCAAGTATCCCTATCCCTACATTCTTTCTTTACTTACTTTGGTGGATATATATATGTGTGTACATGTGCTATATTGGTATGTTGTCTTCTATGTTGAGATTAATATATGTTATCTTTGCATACTTTGTTACTTTATTTACACCTCTTGGTTACAACCCTTAGTTTATATACCTCTTGGTTACCGCCTATGGCATTTATCTCTCTTTAACTTACCATGCTTATAAGTCAACCCAAGGAAAATATCCCTATCCCTATAATATTTCTTTATTTACTTGGGTGGATATATATGTGTGTGCATGTGCTATATTGGTATGTTGTTGTCTTCTTTGCTTACATTAGTATATGTTATCTTTGCATGCTTTGTTACTTTATTTGCACCTCTTGGTTACAATCCTTAGTTTATATACCTCTTGGTTACCGCCTATGGCATTTATCTCTCTTTACCTTACCCCATTTACATCTCGAATCTACGTGACTCTTTGTCCGTCAATTCCTTACAGACTTCCTAATTTTATCCTTGATACATTTATTACAAACAGCTTTTGCATACAGTCCCACTACGCTTGGACCGACGACGGCAGAGCAGATATAGCGCAACAACATCTTGTATGTATGTTGGATATAATATGGTCTTCTCCCTTTTCCTGTATTAGAGGATATTTAAATTGTTGACTTTATTCGGCCTACATACACCCATACTTTGCAAGACGAGTTTCTTGACTCGCACTCGCCAAAGGGCAATGGCAGAAAGCTAGATTGCGAACCGATGGACTGGAAGGCTACATTTACAGGGTTCCACAAATGCTTGAAAGCCTACGAAAAAACACCTCCTTGGGCAGACTGCCCGGGTAAGGAACAAGTGCCAGCATGGTCAAAGGAACTCAGCGGCCCTAGTTGTGGCTCATCCTCCTCTAGTTAGGTGGCAGGGGACATCCTCTAGGAAGCCTAGCAAGAGAGCCCACTACCAAGATGGTTTCACTATTGATGCATGGATTCAAGGTGGCAAAGGTAAAATAGATGTTTTGGCCCGCCCCGTAGCATGGCCGAACTCCAGGAGCTTGGTATGTGTCCCTCTTTTGCTGCGACCCTCGTAGGCTATGGTGGCATTTATCTTTGCAGCATGGGGCAGCTGGGTGAAGTTCAATGAACTAAAGGGCAAGTTTCTTGCCACTTTGAAGGCCCATAAAGCACACCTGTTGTCTACCAGGTGATGCCAGCAAGGGCAAGGGGAAATATGTGGTTTAAGTTGCTCTTCGCTTAGTTCTATTTTGTTGGATCTACTCTCCTCTCTATTCTGCTTGTTGCTCTACGTATTTTCACTATGTTTAGCTTACTATTAGTCTATTGCTGTTTTCTGTATATATCTGGGACAGTGCCTACTTCCCACTTTTGGTTTATGACTATAAACCTTACCTCTAGCATTTTGTCCACTTTAGTTTTTAGCTGTTAATAGCTTTATCTCTTTCTGCATTATACAAGATTTTTGTAGCTCGTTCAGTACTACCGTGAGTGAGAGCCCCTATAAGATTCCCTTGTTTTAATTAAAAAAAATGGTAAGTGGGATTTGTATATTCCACAAAACAAAAATAGCATTTTAAAGTCATTCTACGAGTAAGCCTACTTGGAAAAATCTACCCTTGATAGACCTAATGTGAAGTAATTTCCAAGTTAAGGTTTTTGGGTTACGTGTCTTTTGCCTAGTTGTCGGCCCATCCTACTCTTATATGATTTGATGTTGAAAGTTAATCTGAAATTTTGTCAAGCGTCATCTATATCTTACCTATATGAAGATGGTTCGTTCTCCTCATGTAGCTAAGAAGCTAAATTTCATTTGGCCTATGTTGGAGTCTCTTACAACTTGTTTTTTAAGGTTTGTACAATTTTATCCCCTTGTTTGGATCCCAATAAATCTTTTTTTAGGAGGATGCTACTCTGCAATAGATTGGTTGTAGGTATGATGTTAGAAAAGTCTAGCACACAGGTGGAATCGTATTCTGTTTTCAATCAGCCTGAAACTTTGAAGCATATTTTGTTATTAGGTGAAAGGTGACATTTTAGGTCCCAACCTAGCCAGCTCACCTACTTGATGTATGGGAGGAACAAGGGAAATTATCACTTTACCATGTACATATTGTTTTAATTTTGTACCTCATGTTTTGATCTTGTGACAAGGCGTGTAAGAAAATTGCACCTTCATAGTCCGCCTACACCCTTGGTTCTTTTGTTGTCCTCGTTTGGAATAAACTGCTTATTTGGATGGAAATATTGTGTGCATAGAGAAATACATGGGAGGACATTTAGATAGGTGCTTTGATGAATGTCAAATTTTCTAAATATTTTAGAAAAGTGTGGCTTGTTTGATTTATGGAAGTATTATGGATTTTTTTGAAAGTGAGAAATAAGGAAGTGTTTGATCATTTTCACAGAGATCTTACTAACTTCAGCTGTGAAATAATGTCAAATGTTTCTCCATGGGTGGCAGGCCAATTGCCAATACTAGAAGATGGTCTGAGATTATTTAAAACATAATGGTTTGGAGAGTAGGCGGGAAAGGAGTAGGAAAGGGCAGGATTCATCATGCTTCTCCTCCCCCTAACCTTATTTGGAGACAACCAGTTCAGAATCTGCCTATGGCCTAGGATGGCTAGGATCTACATGCTCCATCTGAAAATGTTCAGGGCTTGGCTTATTCTCAATCTTCAACTCAAGGAAGCATCTCAACAGGAGTTATCACTTCATCAGCGAATGGTTGGGAAGTTGACTGCCTTAATGAGGTTTTCATTTAACAGTGTAAGAAAATGCCCCTAACAATTTGGATGAATGTCTTAATGTTAAGGGTTAGATTTCCAATGTAGTCACTAATTTGGAATAGCATGAAAATGGAAAAATATGGGGCCTTTCTCTTGATGGTATACCTAATGCTTTATGGTCTTTCCAACTCAGGGGAAAATATTGTGTTTGCATCTGGAAATGTTGTTGCAAATCTGATGGCTGGTTACTTAAGACTTACCTTTAAGTGGTGGTGTTAAGTCTGTTGAATGTGGTGGTTTGCAAAGTTCTTCCCTACAGGGATCTACAATACATGGTTTTAAATTTTAATCATCTTGCAATTGTGAGATCAGTAAACTATTGACCAATTGGGGAAGGTAGCAAAGTTGTGATTACAATGGGGCATCGTATCACATATTTGAGTTCTTGTGCAAATCAAAGGTTTGGGGCTGGCAGTTTTTGATGCTGTGAAGAAACTGGGGGGACTTTCTCTTAACAATTCTGGTACTCGGGCTTGCAGTCCTGGTAAGGAAACTGTACATGATAAGGGCAAGGTGACCGTCCTCCTGCTCCCCATGCTGGCATGGTGACCATGGCTGTTGGTCCAATTGATTGTCCCCTGATTGTCTTGATTGAAGATTGATGCCAAAGAAGAATCTATTTGAGTTGATGAACTGCAGATGCCAAGAAAGCTAATGAATATGAAACTTGATGATCTCTTTGTAGGTGTTGTCATAGTTGGTTCAGTTTGATATCATTTCTTATATTAAAAATAATGAAAAACATATCTTTGAATAATATACAAAAAGCGAATTTTTTAAGCATGGTAATTTTTTTAGAATAACTAAGTTGAAAGTGCTTACTGTTTGGAGTCTGGACTGAAAATTCTCAACTGAGAACATATATAAACTAATCTAAACTGTTCAAAATGGCAGCATTAAAAAGTAAATGATCTCATACCTGATATTTGAAAAATCGCTCTAGTAAAGGATAAGCGTAGGATGTGTTGATCCTGTTTGCAATGTGCAAGGAACGACATGCAATGAATGCATTATTATGATACCTGCACAAATGGAACCACACAAAATTGCTAATGAGTTTGTTTATAGCCAACATACTTTTCCATTTAGTTGAGTAATTAATAATCCACTGAAACCATATCCATAATGAGAGAATATGAAAATTTACCACAGATTCATAGTAAGATTAACCAATATATTTTCAAGTTTTTAAACTTAAGCCATGATTTATATTAGGTCTTTGGTAAAGTTGGCTAATTCTTGTATTTAAGGACCAGTTTCAAACTAAGATAAAAGATAAAGAATGATGCAGGAGCATCCAAGGTGTACAGGCAATCTTGCATCACCAACAACAGGTAGGAGTTTTGGGTAGCTTTCAATAAAGAGTCTAAGGGCAGATTTATCAGTTTAGCAGAGTCCTTGGACCAAACTTTGGGTTCACAGAGATGCAAAGGCCAAGTCCCAAGTTAACAGAATTTTCAGTTTCAAATTGCAGGGATCAAAGTGTTCGTTCACAACTTATATTATTGAAGTCTTACGGCAGACACTAAATAGTCTTAAGTGTTCACGCTTATATATTGAAGTCCCATGGTGGCCACACTAAGAAGCCTTGGTGTTCAAAATGTTCACACAAGCCACACACAACTTAGTCTTCATTCATGACCAAAGCTAACGGAGATCATGGGCCTCATGAAGTGCACGGACTTTTGCAATCACACGTAGTTCAACGGATTCACGGAGTGCATGGAATCAAGGCCCACAGAATTCTCGAAATTCGCACATGGAATCATGAAGCTACAAAATCCTCGAAGTTCATGAACGGAACATGAAGTTCACAAACTCCACGGAATCACATAGTTAATGGCCTCAAGAAGACCCCACGGAGTTCGAGGAGTCCGACATCCTTGGGAATGCCTCGCGAAGCACGGAGTGTGCAGTGATCACAAAGTTCATGGATTCCATGAGTCCATAAAAGTCTCAATGCAGTTGGTTCATGAATTACAACGGCCTCGAGAAGACCCCACGGGTTCATGGAGTTCACAAAACCCATGGAATTCATAGGGATCACGAGACTCCGTGAAGGTGATAAGTGTTACAATCACGACATGTTTGCAAGGCGATCATAGGTCACAAGTTAAAGGTGGGGGGCATAGCAAGGATGGAGGTGTGATCAATCATAGAGTGGATTTGATAAATCCACAGGGCTGCAAAGTAAAGAGAGATCATGGAGCCCATAGAGAAAACAAAAGGATACGTGACCACTATTAAATGAATTTTATAAATTCATGAATTTGCAGTATGCACAAAGGTATTGTTCACTTCGAATTGGTACAATGTAATTTGAGAGGTCACATCTTCCACCAAAGATCACCAAATGAGATGGATTTGGTCTCGTTGGAAAGCTCTTGATGAGAGCTTTTGTTTGGTAGTGGCCATGCGGCAGGGAACCACTTATGTGGGCGATTGTTCACATTTGAAGATCCTAAAACCACTTTCAATCAAGATCACAAATGATTGCAGAAAAGTGGACGAAGAAAGGTCTATGGTTATGGCAAGGGAAAAAGATGGTGACCGAGAGAATAATATTATAAAGCCCAAAGAGGCTTAGTGATAGAGAACGTAGAATAGAAAGTCACAAAATGTAGAAACTGTAGAGGCTTGTTTTTAAATTAATATCAAAGAATGAATGTTTTTTTCCACTACATGACTCTGGTTGCACGACCAAGGGCATCCCTTCACTTGGACCCCCTACCATGACTGCATCAATTGGTATCAGAACAATCAAAGTGAGTTTTGTTGCAAGTGTGAGAGAAGTCTTGTAAGTAAAGAAGATCCATGTCAAAAGTGTGAGACTCATGTTGAGTCATTTGCAAGTTATGAAAGAGAAACTTACATGGAAAAGAAGATAAGTTGATTGCAGGTGTGAGAAAAGTCCTGCAAGAGAGGAGAGTTGTGTGACTCCAATTGAGTCATTTTCAAGTTGTAAAAGAGAAACTTATATTGGTGGGAAGATAAGTTTGTTGCAAGTTGTGAAAGAGAAAACTGCTTGAGTCTAATACAAGGTGTGAAAGAGAAACTTGTTTGTAGAGAAGGTTTTTTGCCAAAGTGTGAGAGGGGCTCTTGTATGAGTCTATTGCAGGTTGTGAAAGAGAAGCCTACTTGAATCAATTACAAGTTGTGAAAAAGAACCCTATTTGTAGAGAAGAAATGGTACACAAAAGTAGAAGAGCACCAAGAGTAGAGGACCTGGTAGAGATGTTGAATGAAACAAGTGAGATTGGATATAATGGAAATTGTACAACATAGCAAAGGTGTTGTGGCTGTGAGTGAAGATGAAGAAGAGGTGATGAAGGGGTTGATATCCTCACAAGCAAGGTTGAATGCTTTGGAGAGAGGCCAAGCAAGGAAAGATAAGAGACCAACAAAAGTCTTAGTGAAAGAAAGAGGTAAGCCCACCAGCCATGCTATTTTGTTTTGTGGTAGAGAGAGCCCAAAGAAGCTCATGAAATGGGTAGTTGAGTTAAGGAATTTATTTGAATAGGAGCATGTAGAAGATCCCATGAGGGTAAAAGTTGCAAGCAAGAAGCTATGTGGAAATATAGTGTATTAAAGAGATATTCATGAAAAGAAACAAATAAAAGGAAAGAAGAAGATGAGAAGTTGGGAACATATGGTTTCCAAGTTGATAGGTCATGTTGTGCACCCAAAATTGCAAGAAGAGTGGTGGCAGAACTTCCAAGTCTTGAGACTTGAGAGAGAAGAGAAGAAGATTGCCTTGAGAGGCAATAAGAGAGAGAGAAGTTGCCATGTGAGCAACAATGGGTTTAAGCCCACAAGAGGACATAAGATGCAAGAACGAATGCCTTGGTGGAGGAGGTCGAACGGAAGTGGGTTTAAGTGGAGGTGGATGGAATATAGTGGATTTGATCCCACAAAAGAGGAAAAAATGAGCAGAGATAAGCAAAAGAGGAAGGATTTGAAGTCAACAAGAAATTGGAAATGGAAGAGAAAAAGAGAAAAGTAGCTGAGGTATCTGGTGTGTTGGAAGGGAATGCCATGGTCATCAATCTCAATGGCCAACAGAGTGGTTTTACCACTTATTCCATCCATGTAAGCAAGAGCTTAATTTTAATTACCTTGGGTGTCTGATGTAGGATCATCCAAGACATACAAGCAATCTTGCATCACCAAAAACAGGGAGGAGTTTTAGGTAGCTTTCAATAAAGAGTCTCGGATGGAGTCTTCAGACCAAACTTTGGGTTCACGGAGATGTAGAAGCCAAGTCCCAAGTTCACAGCTTCGAGTTGCAAGGATCACAGTGTTCGCAGTTTATATTATTGAAGTCTCATGGTAGCCACTAAATACTCTTAAGTGCTTGAGCTTATTTATTGAAGTCCCATTGCAGCCATACTAAGAAGCTTAGTGTTCACAATGTTCATGGAAGCCACGAAAGACTTAGTCTTCATTCGTGACCAAAGCTAACGGAGATCATGTGCCTTACAAACTTTCACAAAGTCCATGGACTTCTGCAATAACATGGAGTTCAATAGATACACAGAGCACATGAAATTGCGGCCCATAGAATTCTCAGTTTACACACAATCACGGAGCCACATAATTCTTGAAGTTTGTGCACAAAACACGAAGTTCATGGACTCCATGGAATCATAGAGTCATGGAGTTTAGTAGCCTCAAGAATGTTCCACAGAGTCAACATAATTAGTAGCCTCAAGAACAACCCACGTGGTCCATAGAGTCTGATAGCCTTAGGAATGCCCCATGAAGCACAGAGTGTGCAGTGATCACAAAAATTCCATGGAATATGTGAGTTTGTGGAAAGGGACAAGTGTCTCAGTGCAATTGGTTCACATAGTACATTGGCCTTGAGAAGACCCTGTTATCACCTTGGAGTGCACCCTGCTTGAAGATGTGCAAAACACACCCTCACTCCAGCTGATACAATTGGAACTTCTTTGAGCATGGGTGACTCTTTGATGAGAAGAACCTCCAGAGAGGGCTGGTTCCCTTGGGATTTTTCAATAAATTTGACTACTGTGATTTTGATACACCTGAATTGTCAAAACCCTCTGAAGTTACTGAAATCAATGCACACATATAATCAAATGAAATCTATAATTTTGTCGTTAAGCATAAATATTTCAGATGAAGGGTTGAAAACCACTTCAAATGACCTACAAAAGGGTGAAAAAGGGAGAGATAGGTGAGGAAGGAACCTACAAAAGGAGATAAATCTCACTTATACGCTGATGCACAATCAAATTACACACTATCTTCTATCAAAACTCAGATTCAGAACAATAACTTCTTTATTGATGACTGGTCTAGCTTACAATTTCTTCTTTCAAACTTCAGGGACCCTTTTCAATGGCTTGACTAAGCCAATAAATAGCTTTTTTCGAAACCTAAAATAGCCTAAAGTGCAATTCTAAAAGAGGAAAGGGTTAGTCTTGGTTAATTAACCAAGACTTAACACCTTTTTACAATATAGAATATTCAATAAAATATTTCTTTTACAAAAATGCATGCCTTTTCAAACATTGGCATAGAAGTATCACAATGAGGCCAAGTTTGAAAGGTTAACTCTTAAAATAAACAAGACACTCTCCAAGAAAACTCCAAACATGCATGAATCCAAGGTGACGTAGAAGAATGGACGGTGGAATTATGAGAGTCATACTTCTCTTTGCATGGTATACTATGCCAATATCTAAATAAGGAACTCCATTGGATTCATTTGCAAGCTGAGCTGGAGGAAGAGATATTCTCGTTTGCATGAAAAACAAGGAAGATGTGTAATGAATTTGCCCAGTCAACTCCACTTGGACTGCTAGAACGTTGAGAGCCTTGCAATGTGAGAAGAACGCCAAAATTAGAAGTCAAGGCTGAGCTGAGCTGGAAGTTGAGCTGGAATGTTTGGATGCATGAGAGTGACTAGTCAAACCATGAAGAAGCGTGACTTTAACAACCAGTCAACTAAAGACTTGACTAGTCAACTGTAAATAGCCTTTTTGCTTTGTATGGAATTCTCATTTGTTCGTTTACTAGGACAAAAAGTCTGTGACTTTCCATGTTTGCATGTATCTCTTTGGCAATTTTCCCGGGATTATTTCCCCTTGGCTTGTTTATTCTTTTGGATTATTTTGCTTTTCCCTTGGTCTATCCTCCGGACTTTGTCTTTGTCTAACTCTTGGTCCATACCCTTGCTTGTATTTGATTGGGGTTTTATTCCTTCGGGTTTGTTCTTTTCATCTTCAGATTATCCTGGCTCTTGGTTGTATTTGTTCCTTGATTTACTAGGACAAAAAGTCTGTGACTTTCATGTCCCATTTCTTTCAGATTTTTGTCCGGATGTCCAAGACTTTTCTTGAAGATGTAATTGTCTTTCTTTTCCGAAGGAAATCCTTCGGACTTTTTGTCCAAGTCTATTTGCTTGTTGACTTGTTCCTTCAACTGCATTGTAAAGTAGTTTTCCCGAAGGGTACATACCCTTCGGGAATTTTGAAAATGTCTTTCCCGAAGGGCACATGCCCTTCGGCTTGTTTATTCTTTTGGATTATTTTGCTTTTCCCTTGGTCTATCCTCCGGACTTTGTCTTTGTCTAACTCTTGGTCCATACCCTTGCTTGTATTAGCCTTCGGGATTTTGTAAATGGTCTCCTTCGCTTGGTTTTGAGTTTTCCCAAAGGGTACATATTCTGGTCCGAAAGTTATAAACCTGTATTTTTTAGGTGTTCGACAGAAAACAGTCGCCTTCATTCATAAGTGAACCTACAGGTCTGTAGCTTTATAATTGTTTATGATATTTAAATAGGAGATATGGCCTTTTTCAAACCTGTTGTAGGTGTCTTGTTCTTGAATGGACTGTAGCTCGTTAATAACCCCAAAGGAGGCTCCAAAGCAGATTTGATCTTCATTCTTCCTCTGATTGCTTGATGAGATTATTTGCACTGATCATGTATATGGAGACCATTATTCTTGAAACCTTATGACTTCATTGGATTTCTTGACTTTCTTGATTGTATCATGTTACTCAAGGCCTGCAAACTCTTTCTCTCATATCCATGTTGCCCCTTGATCATCCCTAGTTTTCTTGAAATGAAACAAGGTGACTTGTTGCGTATAGGTCCTCAGGTATCTCTTATCCTCGTCTTTATCGCAACATCATGACAAAAAACCTAACTGTTATAACATTGTTGAAAGTGTTCACTTGACTGTGCTTGATGCCTTTGAAGATCTACAAACACCTTTATCAATGCTTATGACCCTTTGATCATGCTTTGGCTCCCTAATTCATCATGGCTGCATTTGATATTTTGACTGTCCACATATCACCTTATTCATGCCTTTAAAATATAGATCACTAGTTTGGCCGTCCACATAGGGGATTTGACTGTTTTGAGAAAGTTTCAAATAGTAAGGGCAGTAATTTGGCCTTGGCAGGCCAAATTACTAACAGATCCCATGGGTTCACAAAACCCATGGAGTTCACAAAGATTGCAAGACTTTGTACAGGTGACAAGTGTCAAAATCATGGCATGTTCGCAAGGTGATCGCAGGTCACAAGCTAAAGGTGGGGACCATAGAGAGGGCATATGTGTGATAAATTATATAGTGAATTTGATAAATCCACGGGTCGGTGGGGTAGAGAGAGATCACGAAGGCTAGAGAGAAAACAAACAAACGCATGACCACTATTAAGTGAGTTTTATAAATTCATGGATCCATAGTATGCATCGAGGCACTGTTCACTACGAATCAACACGGCGGAATTTGAGCAGTCACAACTTCCACCAGATATCACCAAATGAGGTGTTTTTTAGCTCGTTGGAAAGCCCTTGATTGATAGATTTCGATTGGTAGTAGCCACGTGGCAGGCAACAACTTATGTGGGTGATTGTTTGCATATGAAGATCCCAGAACCGTTTTTAGTCAATATCACAAACAATTACAAAAGTGGAAGGGAAAAGGTACGCGTGCATTAAAAGGAAAAAGACAGTGACCAAGAGAATAAAAAGGAAGATTTTTCACAGAAAAGAAGGTCCCCAAATGATAAGAATAAAGTTTCCTGATTTTGAGAAAAGGAGGGCCGATAGCAAGAGAAAGGGACGACCACAAACCAAATTACGGAGGCCAAAATAAAAGAGAGGCCATGGGCCAGAATAGAGGCCCACAAGAAGAGGAAGTTGCAAAGTCTACAATAGGGGTGGGATTGTAAAACCTGAAGAGGCTTAGTGATAGATAAGGTAGAATAGAGAGTCAAAAAATGTAGATTCTATAAATGCTTATTTTCAAATAAATATCAAAGAATGAATGTTGTTTTCCACTGCATGACTCTGGCTATACGGCCAAGGGCATCCCTTTATTGTGACTGCATCAATTGGTATCAAAACAATCAAAGTGAGTTTTGTTGTAGGTGTGAGAGAAGACCTGTAAGTAAAGAGCCATGTGAAAAGTGTGAGACTCATGTTGAGTCATTTGTAAGTTGTGAAAGAGAAACTTGTATGCAAAATAAGATTCTCTTGATATGTTTTCCCCCAGATTAAATCCTCAATCTCGATCGATCACATTGACAAGTAAATTAATATGATCTGATTCATCAATTCGCTTTACTTTCAAGAGAGTTATGTGTGAAGATTTTGTTAAGGTTGGGACTGACAAATATCAATCGGATTAAATACCACTTCAATCTTATTTCCTTGACAATCATGAACCAATTGTCAACAGTTTTTATTTCAAAATTTGCAAGTTTCTTACTCGAATACTCTTTGGGAAAATTATCTTGGTTTGCTGCCAATTATGGTTCTTCATATTTTGTAGAAAGCCCATGAAGATGGGATGGGCACTTCAGAGCTTTTCATCCCAAGATTTTGAATCTTGAAAAGAGAATAATTGGTTTTACTTTTCCTACATAAAAATGTCCATGATTGCTAATGGAAGAGTGGTTTCAAGAAGATATTCTCTACTACTGAATTCTCATATTGGAACATTGTGATCCATCTACAAATATTTTTATTTAATTACTTACATTTTATTAATGCGTGTTGGCAAAAAAGGCCAAATATACAACACTCAAAACCATGTGTAAGAAAGGTGAAGCTCAAGCACCTAAGTGGCTGGCTCCTGACAATCTCTGGAGCTATAGATTAAAACAGCAAATGCACAATATAACAGGGTTTACAAGCAAAACAGAGGAGGCAAAGTTTGTTCTAAAACATACACTATTGAATATTCTTATATTGATTCAAAAAACTGTTACAAACTACTGATTACGCCCTTATAAATCTTGCTACAGCTTCTGTTGTTACAGACCCACTTACAAAACTTCAAACTTCTATTTTGACCTTCTTTGCTATTTTAAACTGTTGTTCTGACCATGAACGTTCTTCTTCTTTTCTCACTACAGAATGTTGTTGTACATTCTCTTCGTTCACTATTGTTCTGTACTTTGTGCTTCTCCTATTTTGCTCCCCACATACTTCTTTGCTCAGATTGTTGTCCCTTTTTCTTCTTGCATTCTGTCTTTTTCCTCTCTTCTTTGTTTTTCTACAGGCTGCTGCTTCTATGCATATTCTACTAACTTACATTCTTTTTTCTTGTCTATTTCTACTTCTCTATTTCCTAACTAGTTCTCCACCTACCCCATGCTTTCCTTCTCATTCCAAATGGTTCCAAAAATTCAAACAACTGTGCATTAAATGTAGTTTGGTGAGTTCAAATGGTGGAAGGAAATATCTGGATCCATACAAAAACGTTGTCAGTGGTTAGGTAGAAGGTGAGATTAAATATTTTAACATTCCCCCTTACTCTTTGAGCTTCTTTCCATGTTTTTCTGAACCTTTCTCAACCCATAAAGCACCTTGAAAATTGCCTATGAACTATATTTGTCTCCGAACTTTTATGATCATCTCCAAAACTACACTAGTGATCTCCAGAGCCAACATGTGCATCTTCGGAGCCAAGCTAATGACTTCTGGAGTTAGCATACAAACCTCTGGATCCATTGTTGTTGCATCTATGACCCTTAATCTCTCTCTTAACCACACAAAACTATCTTTTGACAAAGACTTAGTAAATATATCAACGAGTTGTTGCTAACTTGCAAAATTTAAGCCCTGTCTCAAAAAATTTAACCAACTCTCAAATAAAATGATATTTGATTGCAATCTGTTTGTTTCTTCCATGAAAAACATGATTCTTTGACAAGGCAATGAAATACATGCCACAAAAGACCATTGATGCTCCTTGCTGCTCTTCATACAAGTCTAATAGTATTCTTCTGATCCATATGGCCTGACATGCTACTAAATTTGTTGTTTAATTTGTTGTTATATACTCAACTTCAGCGGTGGAAAGTGAAACTATGGATTGTTTCTTTGAAGTCCATTAAATGGCTCCTGACACAACATGGAACACATATCCAAATGTGCTCTTTCTATTATTAAGACTACCAACCCAATCAATATCTATATATTCAACTAATTGAAACACATTTTTTGTTGCATACAAAACTTTATATCCTCTTGTGCCATTAACATACCCCAAGATCATTTTTCTTGCATGCCAATGTGTCTCTTTCGGTGTCTCCATGAATCTAGAGATCAAGCTAACTGCATACGTGATATCCAATCTAGTTACAGTCAAATACATTAAACTTCCCATCAAGCTCTTGTACCATGTGGGATCTGCATTCTTGCTGCAATCTTCCTTGTGCAATATCAAAATTGCTTCATCTAGTGTTGATATTTATTTGTTGTCCAACATCCTCAATCTCTCCAAAATATTTTTTTCATACTTGGCTTGGGATATAAAGATTTCACTATCCATTTGTTTAACTTCTATGCCAAGAAAATACTTCGATAAACCTAAATCAGTTATTTCAAACTCTCTCTTCATGGCTAATTTGAACTCTTCTATGGACTTATTTGCATTTCCAGTAAAGATCAGATCATCTACATACAAAACAATAATCAAAATACCTTCATTACTCGCCTTGATTTAAAGAGTGGGCTCACTACCACTTCTAAAGCCATTGCTCAACGAGTATGAATCTATTTGGTTGTACCATGCCCTTGGTACTTGCTTGAGCACATACAACACTTTCTTCAGCCTATATACCTTGTTCTCATGCCTTTTTAACCCTAAATTAAAATGGGTCAATATAATATAGAGTTAAAAATATAGAAATGAATAAACACAAGGGTGATAAATATATCTACAGCAAGCCAATTAATTACAAACTTAGATAAACAATATTTTGAATTTAAAAACTGAGATATATTAAAAATAGTAAGTACAACTATTGATTGATATAGTAATGAAATGAACACAAGAGTACTTAACTGGTCAACTGTGTGCATGCAGATCTGACATGGAACAGGTTAGAAATAGACTGGATTAGTGCCTTAGATCAGTTGTCAGATTCTAAAAATTTGATCTGTGGCCTCGGGCACTTGCATCGACCTCGGATGGTTTCATCAACACTTCTGTCTAATTTGGACGCAGATGTCTAGTATGGAATACCTATTAGATCTAGATGCAACTAACCAAGATTGTCGTTCCATGTCAAATAACAAAACTCTAGTTCTTCATCTTCATTAGTGGTTGTGGGAAAAATGGGTTAATAGGCTCACAGTGTTGAACTAACCCCAAAGACCCCTCTGCTAGTGGGTGTTGCCTACATATCCACTATTCCAAAGAGAGCCTCAGGGTACTGTAGTTATCCCCTCTGTATTGGCTTTCATATGCACAAGGTTGCAATATGTGGAAAGCAAGTATAATAATGACCTAACTTGTAACTTGGCAAATAGAACTTATGGAGTGCTCCTTCAATACTTCAAACTTGTAGATGTGGTGTCCCTATGACATGAAAATAGAGAAGCTTTGCTCACTTGAATGCTTGATTGAATGCTTTTGGTAAGTTGTGTTATGAGTTGTTAGGTTTGTGCTAGGTGAGGAATGAATAAGGGTTGATCTTGTATATATATCAATCCCTTTTAGAAATATCTTGCATTAAAACACTTAGGCCAACCAT
This sequence comes from Torreya grandis, assembly GCA_037957365.1. NCBI lineage: Eukaryota > Viridiplantae > Streptophyta > Pinopsida > Cupressales > Taxaceae > Torreya > Torreya grandis. The sequence goes on along the minus strand of JARHVA010002152.1, from coordinate 646,630 downwards.
AGGTATACATTTCATTTGCAAATTTGATGAATTTAGAGCACTAGACACTTGTGTTGGAACACGACACTTGTGTCAATGTAGACGTCTGACTAGGACACAAGTGTCCAAAACGCTGGTGTAGATACTATTTTTGAATTATACAGCACCTTAGTCTTGTACACTTGGCAAATACATATCATGGATGTACCTTTAGCTTCTAGACCTTCCCCCTACCGAAAGGCTTGCATACACATCTCTTTGTACCAAATTATTTATCTCTTAGTCCGACTAGTGTTATTTTGAGGACCCAGACCTTTATCATACTCGGAATGCTATAAACGTGCTTATCTTTTGTCTCTGTGAATTCTAGACCTGTACCTGTTTTCCATCTGCTCGGACACTTGCATCCTAGTCAGACACCTACATCGATGCAAGTGTCATATTCCAAGCAAGTGTTCACCGCCCTAAAGTCATCCAATTTGCAAATGAAATGTATCTCTATGGTCGGCCTAAGTGCTTTAATGTGAGATATTATCCAAAATTATTGGTATCTATGCATGATCAATCCTCATTCATTCTTCACCTAGCATAGACCTAGCAACTTTCTACCTCTCACAAGGCAAAGTACCAAAATCATTCAATCAAGCGTTCAAGTGAGCAAAGCTTCCCTACTTCTTATTTCCATATCAATCGTAGGGATAGCACATCTACAAGTATGAAGTACTGTAAGAGCATGTCATAAGTCCTATTTGCCAAGTTATAAGCCAGATCACTATTGTACTTGTTTTCCACATATTGCACCCTTGTGCACACACAAGCCAACACATTAAGGAAGAACTACATCAATTTGAGGCCCTCTTCAGAGTAGTGGCTATGTAGGCAGCACCCACTAACAGAGAGGTATTTGAGGTTAGCTCGACACCATGAGCCCACTAACCCATTTTTCTCAAGGTCATTATGAATATGAAGAGTTAGGGGTTTGATGATTCAACAAGAGCGACAGTCCATGAGCCAAATTTGAATGCACCAAAGCGAAGGCGACCCAAAACCCATAACATTCCAAATAGTCACATCCAGATCCAACAAGTAATCCATATCGGACACCTACGTCTAAGTCAGACAGAAGTGTCGACGTAAGTGTCCAAAGTCACAAAGGTCAAATTTCCCGAATCTAAAGACTGATCCAAAATCTAGATCCGGTCTATTTCCAACATGTTCCACATCATATCTGCATCCACACTGTAGTCCAGCTACGTACCATTGTTTTCCATTTATTGCAATATCAATCATTAGTTGTACTTACTATTTTTAGTATATCTCAGTATTTAAATTTAAAATATTATTTATCTGAATTTGCATTTAATTTCCCTATTATAGAGATAGTTTATCACTCTTGTGCCCTAGGCTATCTCTATCCCCGTTAACCCTATATTCCTTAATCTAGATTTTAGGGTTAAACATTTGTGGCCCTAATTTGTGTGAATGCAATTTTTTCTGGTTCCTAGGGTTTTCAATTAGCTAAGGCTTCAGACTGCTGTCATTTTTCAATTTTTTATTACATTATTTTGTATGCAACCTAGGCGTAGCCCTAGATTGGGTGTTTGTCTATTGAACTCATTGAGCTTCCTCTCCTACCACCTAAGATGTCTAAAGCGAATGAGGGACCTAATCCTATGGATAATGATGATACCATCATACTAAATGAGGTTCTCATAGAAGAATATTTTGATAATAAAAACCATGAATCTAATGAAAACAATGGCCATGAGCAAATAGATCAAGAACAAGTGCAAGTTATTGCGTTGTTTCATGAGTGTATTTGTCATAACCCTAAGGACCTTGATGAGATCCTCAAAACTATATTTGAAACTTAAAAATCAAAAGGCACAACTGAAACATTCTTCCCCTTGGATACTTCATCGATTCCTTCATCTAGTGGGGGCATGGATTATGTTTTTAAACCTGTGTTCCTAACAGCGAAAATACTATTTCTACATCTACCATGGGATTACCGAATGCTTCAACTCAAATATCGGCTTCAATGGCTACTTCTACTTAAACCATGTTTACATCCCCTTTGGTGATTACTCAACTTGCTAATCTGAATCCCAATGGGTCTATAGTTCAAACTCTCCTTCAAGTTATAAAGATCATGGAGGACAAGGTCACAAACATTGAACAAAAGGTTTTAAAGTCTCCTCATGTTATTGATTCGCAAGATGTGTTGCATAATCCTCTTGCACTTAAGATATCTTTGCACCCCTTACCAACTGGTTTTGTTGCACCTAAATTTACATTTTATGATGTCAAGGGTGATCCTGAACAGCATCTTCAATCCTTCTTTGCGGCATGCCTTGATTATGCCTCCAATGATAAACTTTTGACCAAATTTGTTTCCAAGGAGCCTCAAGGACTATGCTTTGAGGTGCTTCTATGATTTACCTCTCCGATCAGTCAAGACATTCAAACCTCTTGCAAATCAGTTTTTGGCATATTTCTCTATTAACATTACCGAAAAGGTTTCATCTGCCCAAATTGCAAAAATCAAACAAGGAACCAATGAACCTATCAATAAATATATCTTGAGATACAAGACAATGTTGGCAAAAATGACCAATCCTATGGTAGAAAAAGAGCTTCAATACATCTTCAAGAAAAGTTTGTTTGTTTCTTTACATGAGTCCATTGTTTTCAAATAATTTTAAATCTTTTGATGAGTTATGCCACATTGTTTGGGACCATGAAATGAAACTTATTTCATTGAATAAGCTTAAGTATATAGCAAATACAAAGACTACATCTACATCTACATCTAATACCAAGTTTACTATCAAACTAAGTTATAAGGTAAAACCTCTTAAGCCTAAAAAGGAAATAACCACCACGGTTAATGTGGTGTCACAACAACATAATTGGCTCGTCTTATCTAATGTACCAAGGAGACAATTTACATGATTACCTGAGTCTCTCACTTCATTATGTCCAAGGCTTGTAAGGTGTCATCTTATATCTCTCCCTCCTATAGAGGTTGATATGACTAGACCTCTACCCAAAGAGTATGATGTGAATGCTTATTGCGACTATCACCCAGGCCCTAGGCATCCTATGAACAAATGTTTTACCTTGAAGCATAAGATCCGAGACCTCATCGATGACCAAAATATTATATTTGATGATCCTCCAAAGGAATGAGGTTCACACCCTGGTGATCACCGGAAGCAAAAAATATTTAATAATCATTTACAAGACCATTCTAAGAAGGATTCAAAGGTACAAAAAACATATAATACACATCCTCCTCCCACCACATTATAAGCACCTATTAGATGGGATTATTAATACTTATACGCAGCATACACCTCCTATGGTTCAAAGACCCTTTAATGAAACTAGGGATGATGACTCAAATCTTCATTCGAGCATATCTTGATTACCAACCTATATGTTGTGGTATGATTGATAATGGTGCAAACAAGAACATTTGCACTATGACATTACTTATGCATTTGGGTTATACAAATCATAATCTACATCCTTCAACCAAATCAGTTAGAGCATCTAATGGGACCTCATAGCAGGTTCCTAGTGAGATTGACAAACTGTTATCACTCTGGAGTGCACCCTGCTTGAAGATGTGTAAGCACACCCTCACTCCAGCTGATACAATTGGAACTTCTCAGAGTGTGGGTGACTCTTTGATGAGAAGAACCTTAAGATTAAGTAAAAGGGGGTGATACCCCTGAATTGTCTAAATCCTCTGAAGTTACTGAAATCAATGCACACATATAATCAAATAAAATTTATAATTCTATCCTTAAGCAAAAATGTTTCAGATGAAGGGTTGAAAACCACTTCAAATGAACTACAAAAAGGTGAGATAAAGAAAGATAGGTGAGGAAGGGACTTGCAAAAGGAGATAAATCTCACTTAAACACTGATGCACGATCAAATATACACTATTCTTCTCTCAAAACTCAGATTCAGAACAAAAATTCCTTTTTTGATCACTGGTCCAGCTTACAATTTCTTTCTTTCAACTTCCACAGATGGTTCTAAATGGCTTGATTAAGCCAATAAATAAGCTTTCCAAAATCTAAAATAGCCTTAAGTGGAGTTCTCAAAAGGGAAAGGGTTAGTCTTGGTTAACTAACTCAAGACTTAACACCTTTTAAAATATTTAGAATATTCAATAAAATATTTTCCTTTTACAAAATTTGCATGCCTTTCCAAAATTTGGCGTTGAAGTATGGCGATGGGGCCAAGTTTGAAAGGTTAATTTTTAAAATAAACAATACGCTCTCCAAAAATCTTCAAACATGCATGAATCCAAGGTTGGCGTAGAAGTATGGACGGTGGGACCATTGAAAGTCAAACTTCTCATTTGCATGGAATACTACATCAAATCTCTAAATAAAGAACTCCATTTGATTTGTTTGAAAGCTGAGTTGAAAGAAGAGATTATTCCACTTTGCATTTAAAACAAGGAAGATGTGTAACAAGCTTGTCTAGTCAACTCCAACTCAAGATTAGTCAATCTCCAATGGTCTCCACTTGCATGAAAAGCTACGTCACATCTTAGACGGAGAACTCCACTTGAACTGCTTGAAACGTTGAAAGCTTTGGATTGCATGAAAACAAAGGAGAAGCGTGATTTCATCAAACAGTCAACTGAAGCTTTGACCAATCCACTATAAATAGTCCTTGCTTGCATGGACAACTATCTTGATGAGTGGGAGATATATTCAGATTGAATTCCTTGTTATTTCCCGACTTTCTGCTCTCGGTTTCTTCTTTTTCTGCATGCATTTCTTTGGCACTTATCTATTTATGGCTTTTGGCTATGCGTTTATATATTTCTCTCAGACTTTTGTCTCTCGAACAAAATGTCCGAGACTTCTTTTTTATGCACTTTTCTTTGGTATATTTTATGTCTTGTCTTGTGTTCTTTCCCTTCGGGTCTTTTCCCTTGGTTATTTTCCCAAGGACAATTTGGAATTATCTCTCAACTTACCCTTCGGACTTTACTTTTGTCTTCAGGATTCGCCAATTGTTTGCTTCGGCAAAAAGTCCAAAGGAAATGTTTCCTTCGGGCTTTTGTCTTAAGGACTTTTCGAAAGAAAGAGCCCTTCGAGCCTTCAGAAGTGACCCTTCAGAAGCATAAACCAACCCTTCAGAAGCTTGGAAAGTAACTTTCCCAAGGGGCATATACCCTTCGGGTTTCTTGAAAACGTCCTTTAAAATCTTGAAGTGAACCTTCCCTAAGGGCAGATACCCTTCGGGATTCTTGCCGAGTGACTTCTTCGAAAATGCCCTTCGGCAACTTGAAGATGCCCTTCGGGCTTTTGTCCAAGTGACCCTTCGGAAGCATAAAAGGTACACTTGCCCTTGATAAGTCCTTCGGGTTTTCTATAAATGTACTTTCTCGAAGGGCACATACCCTTTGGATTTTCTGTGAATGAACTTTCCTTCTGAAAAAGAAGCCCCTCGGATTTTTGAACTGGCCTTTCTTTTGGAAAAAATAAAAGTGTCCTTTTGGCCTTTTTTTAAGTGACCCTCCGGACTTTGTCTTTTGAACTTCCCTGAAGGGTACATAACCTTCGGGATTTTGTAAAAGGTCCTCTTCAGAAAATTTGGAAAATCCTTCGACTTCTTGAATTTGTCCCTTGAAACTTTTGTTTGAGCTTTCCCGAAGGGAACATACCCTTCAGGATTTTTGTAATGAACCTTCCCAAAGGGCACATACCCTTCGGGTTTTTGAATTGCACCTTTTCCCTTCTCCGAACTGTTCTTTGTAATTCTTTTGGACTTCTTGCAAAGTCCTTTGAAATCTCTTTTCCCTTGGACAAAAAGTCCAAGGAAATTGTTCCCACTCTTAGCCCGAAAAAATTCTGAGAACAAAAACACTTGGGAAAGAAAACACTTGATGTAAAGTCCAAAAAAACAACCTTGTACCCCTGCTTCTGATCCCTTGCTTTTCTCTATAAGTGAACCTACAGGCCTGTAAGTGAACCTACAGGGCTGTAGGTCTAGTCTTAAGGATAGGTCTAAATTCAAAACATAACCACAACCTCCATGTCCCCTGTATAGAATCACTTCACCACCATACTATTTAACCATTTGTGATTAAACTTTTCAAATCAGACTTCCATACAAAAAAATATTGATATAGCCCAAAAAGGAACCTGTAGAGTTATCTTTTTGGTGACTGACTGCAGGTGCATATGATGAGTAACCCTATATAAGGCCTTTTGAACTTGAATATGCCTTTTTCCATGACACTTCTATCCATCTTATGAATTTATTCCTCCTACAGGCCTGTAGGTTAACTTTATAACTGTATATGACATTTTGAGTAGGGGATATGCTTTTTGAACTTGTTGTAGGTGTCTTGCCCTTGCACAGACTGTAGCTTGTCTATGACCTCAAAGAAGGTTCAAAGGCAGATTTGATCTTCATTCTTCTTCATGGTTGCTTGATCAGTCCATTGGCAAGCATGAACCATACGAGAAAACTCACTACCACCTTAACCTTCATCTCCATGCTTGTCTTTCACCCCATAAATGGGTTGTTCATGTATTCTCCTCATGATCATAAGCACTTGTCACTAAATCTTGATAAAGACCTTTCTTATTTCAACATATCATCCTTGTGAACACACTTCGTTGTGTAACATTGTTGTAGGTCCTCATCATGACTGTATTTGACACTTGAATGCCTACATATCCCTTTGTTCATGCCTTTAGACTATAATTCACTAGTTTGACCAGTTGTATAGGGGATTTGACCGTTCTGGGAAAAATTTGAATAGTAGGGGTAGTAATTGGCCTTGACAAGCCAAATTACTAACAATTTTGGCGACTTTTAGGGTTTGACCAGCTTGTTGGTCAAAGAACTCAGAAACTTTTGTTATGACAAACTTGGATATACACTGAAATTTGGAAAAGATGGAGACCAAAACACAAAAGAGAAACTGACTCAACAACATGTGCACATGTGCACTTAGAGGAAAGGACAACAACAATACTAAAAGGAAAAACAACTACTACTGCAAGCATATGCTGAAAAGCACTTAGAGGAATGAAACTATGACTGTACAAAGGAGTGACTCTCCTAATAATAGTAATTAAAAAACATCCCATTAACAGGAATGGGAAATTCTTCTCCACTCAATCTGGATAATTGAAAATCATTGTTCTTCTTGCAATCAGTTATAATATAAGGTCCACTCCAAAGGCTATCAAATTTGGAGTGCTTACCTAGCTTTGCACGTTTTTCATCCCATTTGAGAAATATGTCTCTTTGTTAAAATGTTTTTGATGAAGCTCTCTTGACTTACTGCTGATTTGACCACATGGTATGCATAGCATCACTTCTTATCTCTTCCAATTCTCTCAATTCATTCATTCTTACCTCCATTGCATCACTTTTCAGAAGTTCTAACTGGTGTGCAAGCTCCAAAGCTGGAAGCTCCAATGAAATAAGCATCCTTGCTTCTCTTCCATAAACTAAGAGATAAGGTGAATGACCAATGGCTTTCTTAGGGGTGATCCTATCAGCCCATAAAGCAGTCTTCAATTTTGTATGCCAAGATCTCTGATTATCCTCCATTGTTCTTTTGATGATCTGAATCATGTTCTTATTAGTAGATTCTCCATTACCCTGTGGATAGTAGTTGGATGAAGATGTCAAATAAATACCATGTTCAAGAGCTCATTCACATACCTTTGTACTGTTGAATGCCAAAGCATTATCTGATATGATAATAGAAGGTGCTCCAAAACGAGTGACTAGACTCTCATAGAACTCAAGCACGGAATTCTCATTTGCTTCTTTCATAGATACTGTTTCCACCCACCTAGTGAAATAATCTATCTCTGTCAAAACCCACTTATGACCAACACTGGATGGAGGATGAACCATGCCAATGAAGTCTAAACCCCATTGCATGAAAAGCTGCTCAACTTGAATTGGCTTTAGTGGCATAACAGTTAATCACTGTTTTCCTACAAACATTGCACATTTTGAATATTTTCTAACCCATGCATGTGCATCTCTGAAAAAATTAGGCCAAAAATAACCAGCTCTAATAATTTTTGCAACTGTGCTCTTGGCTGGAAAATGACCTCCAGAAGGACTATCATGAAATTGCTCAAAAAGCTTGTCAAATTGACTAGTTTCAACACATTTTAGAAGCATACCTCCAATGTCTTTTTTGAAAAGCACTCCGTCAATCAAAATATATGGTACTGATTGCAGCCTAAAGTGTCTTCTTTGTGATGCATTCAAACCCCTTGGACATTCTCTAGTTTGAATAAATCTAGCAATGTTCTGTGTCCAGCTTGTAGGTGTATTTTCAGCTTCTTGCCGAGTGTCCTAAATTGTCAAAATTGCCTCTTTTTCTTCTTTTACATCTTCTGCAAGATGTTCACATAATCCTTTGCCTCAGACCAGTTTTGTAACTTTGACTTCAATGTCATATTCCATGCATTTTGTGACCCATCCCAGTTTTGTAACTTTGACTTCAATGTCATATTCCATGCATTTTGTGACCCATCCAGCTCTCTTTTCGTTCAAGTCTCTATTAAGAATGAAATCCTTCACACTTGGATGAGCAACCATTAGTATAATCTTGTTATTTGAAACCAAATGTCTGAAATTTTTCAGATCTCTTATAACAGCAACAACATGCTTTTCTACAAAAGAATATCTCTCTTCATAACCTTCTAAAGCTTGACTAAAGAAAACAATGGGCTGTTCCAAACCTTCATCATTCTGCTGCATAAGCATGGCTGAAATAGTACTGGAAGTAGAGAAAGCATACAAAAAGAAATCCTTTCTGAAATCCGGATTGAGCAAATTAGGAGTTTGGCTGATTGCTTCTTTGATAGCTTCAAAACTTCTATTACCTTCTTTACTCCAAGTGACCTCTTGATGTTTCTTAAGCATTTGAGTAAGTGGTTCTACTAATTCTGCAAAACCAAGGATGAATCTTCTGATAAAGTTAATCTTACCCAAGAAGCTCTGCAATCTTTTCTTATGTTTAGGCAATGATAGAGCAAGGATTGCCTCTATTCTCTTCGGATCAATGGAAAAACCAATTTTGAACACCACATGTCCAAGAAGTCTGCCTTCATGCACTGAATAAATGCATTTCTTTGGATTCAAAGAGACTCCAAACTCTCAACATCTATCAAAAACAATCTTCAAATGTGTTAGATGATCATTAAGATCCTTTGAAAACACTATAATGTCATCAAAATAGACTAAAATCATTTCACTCAAAAGACCATGAAAAACATCCATTGCCCTTTGAAAGGTAGCTCCAGCATTGGAGAGTCCAAAAGGCATTTTCTTGTAAGCAAAAATACTCCATCTGGTGGTGAAAGCGGTTTTATACTGATCTTGCTCTTTCACCAGTATCTGATTGTATCCTGAATACCCATCCAATAAAAAAAACCTCTATGAACTTGAAACTCTCTGCAAGATTTGATCCATGGAAGGAAGTGGATAATGGTCTTTCAATGATACTCTATTCAAATCTCTGAAATCTACACAAAGTCTTATCTCTCCATTCTTTTTCCTTACTGGAACAAGATTTGCAACCCATGTTGAATGCTTAATAAGAAAAATAATACATGATTCAATCAGCTTTGTAAGTTTTTTCCTCATGAGAATCTCAACCTTGGGGTTGGTTGGCCTTTGCTTTTATCTTACCGGTTTTGCATCTTGTTCCAATTCAATAGTATGTTGTGTTAATCTTGGGTCAAAACCTTTCAAATCATGGTATTCCCAAGCAAAAACATCCATAAACTCTTGACATAATGAAATAAAAGCTACTCTCTCAGAATCAGTATTCACTTTACCCAACTTGAGTTGCTTACCTTCAGCGATGCTAATTGGCTCATAATGCTCTTTCTTGGAAGAAATACTCACTTTGTCTTTTCTTAGCTAATCATCTTCATTGAAAATGCTCTCTAAAGTCACCAAACCTTTAGACATCTTGTTTGATTTTAATTGCACAATCTGATTTTCATATTGATCCTGCAATTTATCATGATTTCTTTGGCAAAAGTCTGTCTCATTCTGTAGAAAATATGCTATTTGCTTGTCAAAATCAAAAACTTGCCAACTTACATCATTATTTGGGACTGAAGGCATGCATACCACTTTGATTTGGGTCTGATTTTTATTGTCCTTACTCTGATCCAGAATATCATACTGTGCACCTATGGCAGCAAGTCTATCAGCACGTTGATTTGCTCCTCTAGGAATAGAACGAATGTCAAATGCAAGAAAATCTTCCATGAGATCCCAAACTCTATGTTTGTAGGCCTTCAAAAGAGGATTCTTTCCTGCACTTAAACCTCTAACTTGCTAGACTACCAATTCACTATCACTTTTTACTTGCAAGAGCTTAATATCCCTCTTTCTAGCCCACTGAAGACCATAAATAAGAGCTTCATATTCTGCAGTATTGAAAATACAACTAAACTGAAACCTAACAGAAGAATAATACCTTTGATTTTGTGGTGAAACCAACATAACACCAGCCCCACTACCATTCTTTGTTTTGGATCCATCAAAGAATAGATTCCAAACTCCTTGATCATGCAATGAGCTAGTGAGACTAGACAATAAGTCACCTTCTTCGTGCATACAGTAAACTCCAAAATCAACATCTTCAATACTTTTGTAGGGATCATGTCCATGATTATCAGCAACACATTCATCAAGGAAAAGATCCGGAATGCCTTCAAGAGGCTTAGAAGGCTCTTGATCAATGGTGTTATTATCTTCTTCTGAAACACTGCAATTCACATTTGACATATTTCGCATTTATGGCTCAAGGTGAAATCTGACAATAGGCTCTGATCTAATAGTTACCATGGTTCCATACTTGGTGTTAGCCAATTCTTGGCCCCCATATCAATTTTTGCCTAAGTATGAGAAGATAAACTTTCTAACTTGCAGAATGCCAAGGCTCTGAAGTAGTAAGTAGCAAGGTGTTGTGGACCCGAAATGGTCTTGAGCAGAAGGGTTCAGGTTTTCTCATTGGGAAGTCTTCGGGTTTTCCAAAGGGGACAAGTTCAGGTTTCCGGGACAGCACAACTTTTTCACTTCATGAGTAATCAGTAGTGAGAAACCCGAAGTAAGAAGCTCCAAAAGCCTTGAATTGGTCTTGGGTAGTACAAGTCGGGTTTCCGGAGGCGGGTGACTTCCTCTGTTGCAAGTAATGAGACATCAAAAGTCCGATTTGGTCTTTAAAGGTGCTTCTCGGGTTCTCTAAAGAGCAAGTCTTCTCCAAAGAATACTCCAAGGATCATTGACAAATCCGAAGGGCAGGCTCCTTCCGGAAGGATCATTTACAGGAAGCCCGAAGGGTCTCTTACCCTTCGGGAAAGTCCATTTTGTAAAGTCTGAAAGGCCGAAGGAAAGAACAAAGGGAAAACCAAAATAATTCCTTCGAAAAAATATTCATAAGGAAAAATGAACAAGATGGAAACTTCGGACAAAAAGTCCAAAGGAATTCCTTTGGACAATTTGTCCGAAGGAATGAATACCTTCGGGAGATTTGCCCGAAGGGAAAACGCTGAAGGAAGAAGACTTGGAAAGAAAAAAGTCGCGGTCAAGAAGTCCAAAGGATTTCCTTCGGACAAATTGTCCTAAGGAATTCCTTTCGAAGTTTTGCCCGAAGAAGAAAAAGGACACAGACTTAGACAAGAGAATTCCCGCAGACATTTTGCCCACGGAAAATAATTTCAAGAGAGTCTGCAGAAGGAGAAAGTCCGAAGACTTGAGAAGAGCAAAGTCCAAAGACTTGGATAGAGAAGGTCCGAAGTAAGTAAATTTGGAGAACCCGAGTTACTCTGCATGGAGTAAATCGAGATTCTCCAAATACTCTACTTAGGAAGACTTTGAGAAGGGCAAAGTCTGAAGACTTGAGAAGGGCAAAGTCCGAAGACTTGGACAGAGAAGGTCCAAAGTAAGTAAATTTGGAGAACCCGAGTTACTCTGCATAGAGTAAATCAGGATTCTCCAAGTACTCTACTTAGGAGGACTTCACAAGTAAAGGAGTAGACAAAGTGCAAAGTAGGAGAGCCCAGAAAGCCCAAGTTACTCTGCATAGAATAAATCGGGATTCTTCAATGACTTAGCTTGAAAAGCTTCATAAGTCAAGTAGCTTTGAAAACCTGAATTACACAGCAAAGAGTAAATCAGGTTTACAACGCTACTTGACTAAATATGCTCAGTCCAATGGCACATTCTAAGGATCGACAGTGCATAAGAGTCATGGAAAGGACAAATGAGAGGCTGCCAAGTGGCACAAAGGGCACCCAGCTGGCAGGGAGATTGACGATCCATAGGTGTCCGCGACGGGAAGATCCACGGTGCAGATCAAAGATCCAAGGCAACGTCCAACAGCCAATCAGCACAAAGGGGAGTCCAAACGACTGGCGGGAGATGGTAGCTGAGAATTTAATGAAGGCCTTCATCCTTCAACATGGCTCCCTCTACCAACAAATGGCCGTTCAAACATAAAGGCAGCATGGTTCGGCCAGATTATCAACACATGGAGACCTCGTCTTTTTTAGCAGGACACGTGAAAATGAAAGTGACCATGCCATTTTAAATGCAAAGATCGTTTCAGCCACGCAAGGAAGCAATGTTCAACTGCTTGTAACATGGCTCTTTAGATATGCCAAGGAGAGACTTGAAGGCGGGAGGGACTCGAGAAGGTTGTTTAGTGATCCTAAGCGGCGCATTTAGTGGCACAAGGAAGGACGACGACAGGGATCCCAGTCATCAACGACTTCTTCCTTCTTCCCATCTTCTCTTCCCCCTTTTCTGTTATAAATAGAGCCCTTGGAACCAAGAAATTATCCCTGGACTGGCGATAAAATTACTCTGCAAAAAAATCGCTTTGTAATAGACCTTTTGAAGTAATAAAGATTACTTTTTACCTATCTCTTTGTCAGAAAATCGTGTTGAGTTAGCTTGTGTACAATGGCGTTGTGAAGAAATGTCCTCCTAAACTCATTGTCCCTCTTTCTTGCCTATTTTAAGGTGTTTTTCAGTTAGTTGCAGGTCTAGACTTGAGCTCTTTCCGCCATTAATGGACGCTTAGTATGGATTTAGAAATCCCTCTTTGCTTCATGTATGGTTCAGTGAACCTAGTTTACAAAATACTTATGCAAATTAACTGCTTGTGAGGTTGTGTAAGCAAATTTATTTTATGCTAAATTAGTGTCATTTCTCAGACCAAGTGGATCATTTCTTTTGGTGCATCACGTCCCTTAGCTTAGATTTCTTTTCATGATATTCTCCTATCCCTTTTCCTTAGCCAATAGTAGATTTTAGTGTGGGAATCAAGAGCTGAAGTGAAGTACCTGAAGAACTAGCCTCATTAAAAAGTCTAGAGGTTCAACCTCACCATAGGATATCCACATCTTGAGGTTGTCCCCATGCTTGTAGCTGGAAGTGAGAGAGCCTAAAGAACTCTCTCACAAGGGTGCAATTCCAAGCTACAACAGTTTTGGCACGCCCGGTGGAACTACTACCATTTTTATTTTTTATTTCTATGGAATATTGGTCAAGTTTGATGTTATTTTGATCAATTTGCAGTAGTGGTAACTTTCATCTTTCAGCATCTGGGGACTCCGAAGAACACCCAACTATCTAGTGGCAGCAGTAGCCATCTTTCATGCCAAAAGTAACTACAAGATCAGCGACTAGAGGTTTTCCTTCTGAATTCGTTGAGTTGCCTTTGAACTCAACAAGGAGGTTAAGGTTCGCCCATACTCATCCATACGTAGGGCACCCTCTTCTTAGTCATAAGGCATACTTACACAAGATCTCTGTTAGCCCCTCTTGTTACTATGATTCCCCAAAAAGTTTTTGTGGGTTTCAGCAGCCAAAGCCCTTTAAACTTGCCACAATATGACCCTATGTCAGTAGCAGCGCTCAAAAGTGTCTCATATTACATAGGAGACCAAGCTATAACTCCTGCTGAGCACATAACGAACATAGCCAATTTCTGCAACATGCATAATATCATAGTAGAAAACGTAACTGTTAGGATATTAGTTGTATCCTTCGAGGGAAAGGCATTAGATTGGTATAGGGGCCTAACTCCTAACTCTATCCAATCATGGGACTAGCTGGTAACAGCCTTGTGTAAGAGGTTTGCAGATAAGAGTGATCAACTGTCACTTGCAGAACAGTTGACCACAATCAACAGAGCTCCCTATGAAGTCATGCAAGATTTCAACATGAGACTCCAGAAGGCTTGGGATAGAATTCTAGCAACTATTAGACCATCCCCAAACTTTGCTTTCTTGTATTATTTAAAGGCTCTAAACAACGATATAGATGTAATGATCCAATCCATGTGAGGGGACATACTGCCAGATGCATATGAGGTGACCATTAAAGCAGAAAATTCCCTGGTTCAGGCCTGCAAGCTTACTCCCAAACCCCCGATGGCTCTTTTCCCTAAGATCAGACCACCTCCTGCAGTCATTCCTCCACTTGATGTTATACTTCCAACTCCAACGATTGCTGTTGTGCCTTCACTTAAGCAAGAGAAGGCCTCCACCAGTGGATCTAGCGACTCCCAAGAGCAAAAGAATTACTTGGAACTGAAAAGCATGCTCCAATCCTTGGGGAATGATGTGGTCAATGTCAAGAGGCAGCAAGATATATCAAGCTCCATATCAACCTCAGCAGCAGCCTTATGAAGCAAATAGGCCACCCTACAAAGAAAATTTCCAAAGACAAGGGCAGCCTAACTATGCTAGACAACATAATTATAATCTGAATGCTGCAGGCCCTTCCAACTCCTTGGTTCCAGTTCAAAACAATGTGGCTCAGGAGGCTGAAGGGACAATACCTTGGAATCATTCTTTTGGACAATCCATTGTCCCAACTAATGGCTCCAACCAGGCATTCAATGACCAATGGCAACAAGTTGTTTATAGGTACAACTAAGCTCTTATGGCCCAAATCATGGAGATGCCCACGATGACAAAGCAAGAGCAGTCTCCACAAGAACAAAGCTCGAATCAGGAGTCAAACCAACCGGAAGCCTCAATGGTCATCAGTGAGCAAGATGAGTGTTATGCATCCAATCAGCAAGCCACCCCCAGTCTGGCTCACGTCCTAGTCTCAGCAAACACAAGATTCAAGAGGAGTATGGGTGACAATCAAAAAGCTTTCAAAGAACCTCTTGTCACCGCTCCTTCATTGACAAAGCCAATGGCAGTAGCTCCCAAAACCCAGGCAAAGGCTGGTGGTATGCCAATCAACATTATGGAGCAAATGAAGAAATCTAGCGTGAGCGTACCAATGTGGAACATGCTTTCCATGCCCGGCCAAGTGGACATCCTTCAAGAGGTTTGTCCAAGATGAGTGTTACAACAGCTGCAGGTAAACAACCAAGCAAGGAAGCTGAGGTCTTCACTATTGTAGCCAAGAGTCCTTTGGGAGAAAGGTCAGGTAATGTGACCAAGCCCCCTCTATTCTACATTTCATTAATCATCGACGATTCCTTGGTGCACAACTGCTTGGTAGATAGTAGGGGTAGCACTTCAGTCATGCCGAAGTCTATAGTTGATCAGTTGAACCTCAAATATGAGCCGCACACAAAAGGAGTCATGCAGCTTGATGGTTCTTTCACAAAGCCATCAGGTATCATCAAGGATTTGAATTTAACCTTGCATGCTTGTCCTAGTGTTTCGGTGGTGCAGGACGTGTTGATCCTTGACGTCACTCCTCGCTTTGCATTATGTCTTTATAGAGAATTCACAGCCAAAATTGGGGGTTATCTCACAACAAATTGATCTTACATGGCATTCTGAACAAGGTACGGGACTAAGGTCTCAATCAAGGCTGAATCCATGACACAACTCCATATTGAACCCCATCAGCCAGATAGCATAAACCTCAATTATACTATCCTTGATGAGGATGAGTTTACAATTGGTCAAGAACTGAACACTCATCCTGAAAAGGTTCCAAACTTGTTCTTGGATGAGCTATGGAGAGATACCCAATTTTTCAACCCTTTGGAAGGTGTTGAGGAAAGAGACATGGATGTCTATTTACTGCATGAAGAGAATCAACTCATCCCTACCCTCATTGGACCTAAAGAAGACCCCAATGGTATATGGAAGTTGTTCTTTGATGGCTCAAGGAGCAAAAATGGCATAGGTGTTGGGGCAATGTTGGTTTCCCCTTCAGGTAATAAGCTTTTCTCCTCCTATAGGTTCCATTTCAGTTGCTCTTCAAATGTAGCAGAATATGAAGGCTTGATTTGTGGCCTTCAATGGGCCAATAAAAGAGGAATCAAAATGCTGCAAGCATATGGGGACAACGAGCTCGTAGTATACCAAGTCAGAGGCTTGAACATTACAAAGAATCCTTTGATGAGGTCCTACATAAACAAAGTGTGGAACCTAATTGAAGATTTTGAAGCCTTTGGCATTCAAGCTGTCCCAAGAAATCAGAACCAGCATGCTAACAGGTTGGCAACCGTGGGAGCTTAGTTTGACATTCCAAGTGAGCTAAAAGAAGTCAAGGTTCAGCCACATGTCAAGGTGGTGGTGAGGCCATCAGTACCGGATAATGAAGCCCAGTGGCAGGTTTTCAAAAGTGACAACCAAATTGCTTGTTTCTTACAGCAAGAAGCTGAGTTCTCCACCAATCAAGGTAAATTGCAGCATCAATACAAAGATCAGATTGTTCAACTAAGGTCGAACAAGCTTCTTAAGGGGCTAGTTACACTTAAAGGCCTTTTTCATGAAGGGGACCATGTGAGAAAGGAAAAGGCAGTAATGTCTATTAACGAAGAAAACTATGAGAGAGTCCTCATCTTCAAGGATAAGCTTCTCAAGCTCGGAAAGGTAAGTAGCAACGTTGAGAGGCACACTTTCATAGCACTTTGCCAGGAATATTCAGACATTTTTGCTTGGAAGTACAGCGACCTGAAAAGTTTTGATCCGAAGTTAGCCCAGCATACCATAGAATTAGAGGCCAATGTTAAGCATGTAAGGCAAAAGCAAAGGCCTGTCAACCCCAAGATAGAAGAGTTGATGAGGGAAGAGTTAACCAAGTTGATCGAATTCAGGATCATCTTTCTCATCAAGCACTCATCATAGGTAGCCAATTTGGTGCCTGTAAGAAAGAAGAATGGGGAGATTAGACTATGTGTTGACTTCAGAGATTTGAACAGTCTCTTTGAAGGATCACTACCCTCTACCATCCATGGAGCAACTTCTCCAAGTAGTTGCAGGATCAGAATGTTTTTCTTTGTTGGATGGATATTCAGGCTACAACCAAGTATGGGTAAAAGATGAGGATCGGTATAAGACTGTCTTCATCACCAAATGGGACATGTATGTGTACCAAAAGATGCCCTTTGGTTTGTCAAATGCTGGCGCAACTTTTCAAAGAGCCATGGACATGGCTTTTCAAGGGCTGCTAAATCAAATGGTGCTGGTATACTTGGATGACATCACAATTTTCTCCAAGAATGCCAGTGAACACCTGGACCACTTGAGGCTGATTTTCGAGAGATGCAGAGAATATGGGATCTCATTGAATCCCAAGAAGTGCGTGTTTGCCGTTCATCAAGGCAAGTTGTTGGGCCACATCATTTCAAAGGGTTGCCCATTGATCCTGATAGGATAAGTGCCATCTTGGCCTTATCCTTACCCAAGCATAAGAAGGGACTCCAAAGTTTCCTTGGGAAGATAAACTTCATGAGAAAATTTATCCCCTGTTTTGTAAATTTGGTCAAGCCCATCACTGCTATGCTAAAGAAGAATCAAGTGTTCACTTGGTCAAATGAAGGTAAGTCAGCATTTGAGGCTATCAAACAAGCCATTGCTCAAGCACCCACACTAATGAATCCTGATTTCTCAAGGGACTTCATATTGTATGCTTTTGTCAATATTGATAATATATCAGCTATGCTGATGCAAAGGAATGAAGGACTTGAGCAGCCAATAGCATTTTTCAGTCAGGGGCTTGAGGGGTATGAGGTGAGATATACTTTTGTAGAAAAGCATGTCCTTACAACAGTAAGAAGCCTCAAAAAGTTCAGGCCAATGCTCCCCAACAGCAAAATCTACCTTATGGTGTCTCATCCTGAAGTGAGGGACTTCCTTCTCAACAAAGACTTGAACGAAAAGAGAGCTGGTTGGATTACTAAGGTCATGGAGTATGACGTGGAGATCAAGGTCACTAAGCTAGTAAGAGGTAAAGGCTTGTGTGAGCATATGGTCGATGACCTTCATGAAGACAAAGAGGTCATCTTGGTAACACAAGATAACCCACAAATAGATGCACTTCCATCTCACACTAGTTGGCTCCATGATATGACGCACTTTTTGCTAATAGGTGAGTGCCCTCAAGGTATGGACAAAGAAAAAAGAAGGTATTTCAGACTTTAGTCCATACCTTATGCGTTGGTTGATGGGATTTTATTCAGAAGAGACCTCAATGGAATGCTCCTAAGGTGCATAGATGATGACCAAGTGGCGAAGCTTCTAGAGCATTTCCATGATGGACCTACAGGAGGTCATTTTGCACCCAGGACTACAGCAGCAAAGATAATGAGGGCTGGCTATTACTGGCCCAGCCTCTTCAAGGACGCTTACGCATGGGTGAGGAAGTGTTAGGAATGTGCTCTCTTTATGAGTAAGCAAAGGTTAGCAGCTTTTCCTCTCAACCCGATTCAAGTAGAGCAACCATTCATGCAGTGGGGTTTGGATTTCATTGGAGTGATCAACCCCCCATCAAGTGCTGGGCATAAGTGGGTGCTTACCGCAACTGATTACTTCACCAGGTGGGTGGAAGCCGTTGCATTGAAGGAAGCCAACAAAAGTGCAGTCTTAGATTTTTATGACAGCATCGTGACCAGGTTTGGTGTTCCATCCACTATCATATCCGATAATGCATTAGCTTTCCTTGGTTTGAAAACAAGTGAATGGGCTCTCAAGATGGGCATCTACCTCAGCACTTCCTCAAATTATTATCCTCAAGAAAACGCGCTCGCTGAGTCCACAAATAAAAATTTGCTGAGGATCATCAGGAGGACTATGGAGGAGAACCAAAGGACCTGGCACACCAAGTTGAAGACAGCCTTGTGGGCTGACAGGGTAACTCCTAAAGCTGTTGTTGGCAATTCTCCATATGTTCTCGTCTATGGAAGGGAGGCCAAGTTACCCATTTCTCTTGAGCTGCCTGCATTAGAACTAGCCCATCAGCTAGAGCTACTAGAAGATGAACCCATGAATGTGAGATTGGCAGAACTCACGAAACTTGAGGAATCAAGAGACCTTGCAATGAAGACGTTGGAGTCACATCAAGCTCAGGTCAAAAAAGCTTTTGACAAGAGAGCCACGACAAGGATTTTCAAGGAGGGAGACCTGGTTCTCAAATGGGATTCAAATAAGGCCAAACCAGGCAACCACACCAAGTTTGACAGCTTGTAGAGTGGTCCTTATTTGATCTACAGATGCAAACAACATAATGCCTTCCAACTCGCCCAATTAGACGGAGAGGTATTACCCATCCCAGTCAATGGGATTCATCTGAAGCCCTGCTATTGAGAGTTTGCAGCCGTTGTATATATTTTTGTAAGCTTCGTTTAGTTTTTCGTGTTTTCTTCTAAGTGCCTTGTGAACATCCTTTTCAGTTGTGTGTTTCCCTTCCCTAAGTGCCTTGGGCACAATTTGTTTCATTTCGGTTGTTCTTGTTGCTTCAAGGTAAATTTTTGGATAGAGCCAGCCTTGTGCAAAAGCAATGACTCCATGCCCAATGGATCAGATGAAGCAAAAGTGTTGGGTTCTTAAAGCATAGCAGACATGCTTCCCTGTGAGTCGCTAAAAATGTTGGCCATTTCTTGGCCCCCATATCAATTTTTGCCTAAGTATGAGAAGATAAAATTTCAAGCAAAAGATGTCAAGTCTTTGAGAGACTTCGGACTTTCGGCAGCCCATGACTAAAGTGACTTCCTACGTTGCAGAATACCAAAGCTCCAAAGTAGCAAGTAGCAAGGTGTTAAGGACCCAAAATGGTCTTGAGCAGAAGGGTTCGGGTTTTCTCATTGGGAAGTCTTCGGGTTTTCCAAAAGGGACAACTTCGGGTTTCCGAGGCAGCACAACTTTTTCACTTCATGAGTAATCAATAGTGAGAAACCTGAAGTAAGAAGCTCCAAAAGCCCCGAATTGGTCTTGGGCAGTACAAGTCAGGTTTCCAGAGGCGAGTGACTTCCTATGTTGCAAGTAATGAGACATCAAAGGTCCGATTTAGTCTTTAAAGGTGCTTCTCGGATTCTCTAAAGAGCAAGTCTTCTCCAAAGAAATACACCAAGGATCATTGACAAATCTGAAGGGCAGACTCCTTCCGGCAGGATCATTTACGAGAAGCCTGAAGGGTCTCTTACCCTTTGGGAAAGTCCATTTTGCAAAGTCCGAAAGGCTGAAGGAAAGAACAAAGGGAAAACCAAAAGAAATCCTTCAAAATATTGAACAAGATGGAAACTTTGGACAAAAAGTCCGAAGGAATTAGGAATTCCTTCGGGAGATTTGCCCGAAGGAAAAAGGCCGAAAGAAAGCCGAAGGAAGAAGACTTGGAGAGAAAGAAGTCGCGGACAAGAAAACCGAAGGATTTCCTTCGGACAAATTGTCCGAAAGAATTCCTTCGGAAGTTTGCCCGAAGAAGAAAAAGGGCGCAAACTTAGACAAGAGAATTCCCGCAGCCATTTTGCCCACGGGAAATAATTCCGAGAGTCTGCAGAAGGAGAAAGTCCGAAGACTTGAGAAGGGCAAAGTCCGAAGACTTGGATAGAGAAGGTCCGAAGTAAGTAAACTTGGAGAACCCGAGTTACTCTGCCTAGAGTAAATTGGGACTCTCCAAGTACTCTACTTAGGAAGACTTCATAAGTAAAGGAGCAAACAAAGTCCGAAGTAGGAGAGACCAGAAAGCCTGAGTTACTCTGCATAGAGTAAATCGGGATTCTTCAATGACTTAGCTTGAAAAGCTTCATAAGTCAAGTAACTTTGAAAACCCGAATTACACAGCAAAGAGTAAATCCGGTTTTCAACACTGCTTGACTAAATATGCTCAGTCCAATGGCACGTTCTAATGATCGACAGTGCATAAGAGTCATGGAAAGGACAAATGAGAGGTTGCCAAGTGGCACAAAGGGCATCCAGTTGGCAGGGAGATCGACGATCCATAGGCGTCCACAACGAGAAGATCCACGATGCAGGTCAATGATCCAAGGCAACGGCCAATCAGTGCAAAAGGGAGTCCAAACAACTGGCAAGAGATGGTAGCTGAGAATTTAATGAAGGCCTTCGTCCTTCAACATGGCTTCTCTCCCGACAAATGGCCGTTCAAACATAAAGGTAGCATGATTCGGCCAACTTATCAACACATGGAGACCTCGTCTTTTTTAGCAGGACACATGAAAATGAAAGTGATTGTTGACAATTTTGACCCTACAGGGCAAATTGTCACCCCTACTATTCGAAGCTTTTTATGTCATTACAGTGGAAGGATCCAAACAGGTTTTCCAAGGTGTTGTTGACAATTTTGCCCCCATAGGGCAAATTGTCACCCCTACACTTTGGAACTTTGCTAGGGTGCCAAGTTTGTCTTTTGAAACAGTTTTGGGGTCCTTAAATGAGCATTTACAGCCACCCAAGTGGTCATCTACAGCCAGGTGAAGTTTAGTCATGCATAGGTTTCCAAGGAGCTTGCTTGATTACAGCCAAATGTGCAAATACAGCCAAGATATTCAAGCTGTAAGTTTATTTGTTTTGTCTTCCCAAGGAATTTTTTGGGTATAAGAGGTGGACTATTTCTTCGGACATTTTGTCCGAGAGAAAGAGCTCTCAAAGGACTGACAAAAAAGTCCGAAAAAATGACTAAGTGGTAGTTGTTCAAGGCTTTTTTCTTCGGGTTTTTTGTCCAAAAGAAAGGAGAAGAGCACAGTTGTGAAGACCGGTTCTCAAGTCAAGACAAAAGTCCGAAGGAATAAGGACAGTTACAAAAAGCCCGGGTGACTTACAAAAAGCCCGGGTGACTTACAAAAAGCCCGGGTTCCTTACAAAAAACCCAGGTGACCTAAAAAAAGCCCGAATGCCCTTCAATTCTTCCGAAAAGCCACTTTTGAAGGCAGCCATGCCTTTGCGGAGGGCACTTGGTCGGTGAAGTGGACCTTTTCAAAAGTTCCAAAGGGCACTCCTAGAAGACAGAAGCCCTTGCGGAGGACATCTGGACGTCGCGTAGGGACATTTACAATTTCCCCGAAGGGTATGTGCCCTTGCGGGGGACACTCCAAGCACGAAGAAGACCTTGGCAAAATTGCGAAGGACCCTTTCACAAGTTCCGAAGGACACTTGCCCTTGCAGAGGGCACTCGGTCGGTGGTAGGACCCTTTCAAAAGTTTCAAAGGGCATTATTGGAAGACATAAGCCCTTGCAGAGGAAAGAGACATAACAAAGGACAAAAGCAAAGTTAGCCAAAGGAGACGAATTGCTTTGGACTATTTGTCTGAAGGAATTTCTTCGGACAAAAAGTCCGAAGAAATTCAGGATGTTAAAAAACCCGGAGAAAATAAGAAAAGCAAAGGCAAAGAAGGATCCCTTGGAATAATTGTCAAACAGGAAATACGCGGGAATTTGAGGTCAGCAAAAGTCCGAAGAAAATCAAAGGCAAGATATAAGGAGCCTAAAGGAATAAATTCAAGGAAATTGGCAAGGAAACAAATTCCTTCGTACTTTTTGTCCAAAGGAATAAGGACAGTGTCAAAAGTCCGATAGAAAAGACAAGGGCGTAAGTAAAGAGAGAGAAAGAGAAAAGACAGAGAATCCTTAGGACATTTTGTCCAAAGGACGAAAACCAAAATAAAGCCCGAATCCCAAATTAAAGTAGAACACGGGAAAAGCCAGAGAAAACACGAAGTAAACTGAGCATGATAAATAGCGTGAACAGAGATGTAAGCACAAACAGGACTGAGCCAAAACTGAACAAGAAGAAAGACAAATGCAGAAATAGATGCATGAGCAAAGATTAAAGCAGAACTGAACATGGACATAAGCATGAATAGCAAATAAAACAAACGCAGAATAAAGACAAAGGCACGATAAACAAAGATCATGCATAGACTAACGTGAAGTCACTCCAATGAAGTAAACACGTTTAATAAAGCAAGCACGCTTCAGTTCTGAAAATAGAGTCATCTTGCATGATGAACAGGGAAAGCGTTGAACGTTTCAAACAGCAAGAAATTCCATGCACGCACTCTCGTTTGTCTCGAAAGCTCGAAACGTTCTGACGGTTCAAACGTAATTCTTAATTTGGTATTTGCATTGATTTCATGCAAAGGAAAGCTTTTAAACGTTCCACCAGATCAAGAGTTCTATAGTTGGAGATTGGCGTAGCATCATGCAGCTTGGACCCATCGTCCATTTTCAATGCCAAAGAGCTTTCATGCAAGGCATAAGACAAAAATAGATTTTATTTGAAAGCTGAAAAAACACGAGTTGGACTGAGTTGACCTCTTCTTCTATTTTCAACACCAATCTCTTGACTGTTGTATACTTTTCTATATAAGTTGGTTTTTTAGCCTTGAAGTGTATCCCTCTCTTGGTAAGACCAGACTCTACCATTGGTGAGTTGTGTAACCTCTTCAATCAACAGAAAGACTGTACTTTCAGATTTCAAGTGTTGGCATAGTGTACATTCATTCAACAATTTGCATACGTGGTTAATTTCTCTCCCTTCCCAAATTCTGATTCGTACCTAGTTGCTAGCTCATCATGTTATGCAGGTCATGTTCAGTGTTCTATATGTCTTTTGTTGAAGCTGTAAGTGGATGTTAAGTCGCTGCAAAGTGTTTTGTATCAGACTTCTCTCCATCGTTTTCCTTCACGTTTTGGTCATTGGATCGAACCTTCTCATGAAATATTTATGCATAGTGATCAATTGAAATCAAAGGTCTTCTTTTTCCCTTGTTTGATTCAGTGTTCAAGGTTCCAAGTAGAGTGGATCAACATTTTGGTGTATCACTGTCATTAGATAGGATTTCCCTTTCAAGTTTCTTTCTCCCTTTTCATGGTAGATTCGCAACACAGAGTAAAGATCCATTGATACATCTTACAGGAACCAGCCTTCTCTAGAGGTTCTTCTCACCATTGAAGTACCCACCCTCGTGAGAAAATCTCATTGTTTCAATCGGAGAGAGGATTGGCCATTTCAATGCATCTTCGATTCAGGGTGCAACTGTAGGTTGACAACAGTTTTTGGCACGCTCGGTGGGACCACAAAAAAAGTTCTTTGCATAGAGTTTTCACAGCAGCAGAGGATATTCATTTACATCCAGTTGCAGAGTAAATAGCATCATTCAGGGAATCCATTCATGCCAAAGGTTACCACAAGATCAGCAAGTAAAGGTATTCCTTTTGAATTTGTAACTTATAAAAGAGCAAGGTCTAAGAGAGCAAATGCATATCCTCAAAGGGAATATTACCTCCCCCTCATCATATCGTTCTAAACACTGCAATCCCCACCATCTAAATGGCCATTAGAAATCAAGTGTTTGCTCCATTCAATAGAGGAAGTCTACTGAATCTAGCACAATTAGACGACATTCATGTATCTGCCTTCAAAAGTATTTCATTCTTCTCAGGAGAAAATCAAACAACCCCTATTGAGCATATCCAAGATGTGGCTAATCTTTGTTCAGTTCATAATGTTGTTGAGGATAATGTTGCTATCAGATTGCTTGTTGCTTCTTTCAAAAAAAAAGCATTACAGTGGTATAGAACCCTCCCACTTAGATCCATTTCCACCTGGGATGAATTGGGTGCAGCCTTATTCAAGCAGTTTGAAGACAAATCTGATCACTTATCTTTACTTGAGCAATTAACTGTCATACAGAGAGCTCCTCATGAGTTCATGTCCAATTTTAATCTCTGATTCCAGAAGACATGGACCAAGATACCGGTTCTGATTAGGCCATCCCCTGAATATGCATTTCTGTATTTTTTGAAAGCTCTTAATTCTGACATTAGTGTGATGATACAGTCAATAGGTGGTACTATTTTGCCAGATGCTTATGAAGTTGCAATAAGGGCAGAAAATAATTTGATACAAGCAGGTAAGCTTTTTCCAAGACCTCCAATGCCCATATTTCCAAAAATAAGTTCTATACTAGCCTCTCAAGTTCTTCAAATTCCATCCTTAGCTCCTATTCGAGCACCTACTAGTCAAGTCAGTGAGATAGGAGAGTTGAAAAGTTTGCTACAATCTTTTTAAAATGAAATAGTACATCTCAAAAGGGAGCAATTTCAGTCAAATAGGCCCTATCAATCACAAAATCAGAACAACTATCAGTCCTTCAAAGATCAAAGGTCTCCTTATCAGGGTTTTAGAGAAAATAGACCACCCTATCAAGCACAAAGAGCCATAACTCCAGCTAAGCCATATGCTGCTCTTGATCCGAATGCTCTTTCCACTTCAAAAGCCATTATTCCAACCCCACCTCAAAATAATTTGGTGAAAGATTCAAGTTGGTAGCCCTCAAATCTCAATGATGCTCAAAACCAAGCCTTGGTATCACAGAACATCACCATGCCATAGATGACACAAGAAAAATTCTCTTTTCAAGGAGGTCAATATCAAGATACAAGTTTGACATCACAAGGAGTGACTCATCAAGTTCAAGGGCACCCTGATGCTATTAATGTAAATTGGCAGGTCGATGATCATGTTCCTTTTACTCAGGATGTTAAAACTAATGATTCAAGTGGTCAAGTTGCAGCTATAACCTATCAGAAAACTAAAAAAAGAGTTGTTGAAGAAGCCTAAGCAGTAACAAATACTTCAAGTACTCCTAGTATTGTTGCTCAAAGTACAAAAGAGCAACTTGCTGCTCCCACAGCCCAAAAAAATCAGACTATAAAGGTTAGTAAAATGCAGCAAATACCTCTAATTCGTGAGCAGCAAGTACCATAGAAAGCGCAATCAAAGGTTAGTGCATCCCAGTTCAGTAT
This sequence comes from Torreya grandis, assembly GCA_037957365.1. Classification (NCBI taxonomy): domain Eukaryota; kingdom Viridiplantae; phylum Streptophyta; class Pinopsida; order Cupressales; family Taxaceae; genus Torreya; species Torreya grandis. Next base: position 620,582 of record JARHVA010002152.1, on the reverse strand, counting down.
TGTAGATCAAATGAAGAAGTCTAACATCAGCATTAGCATGTGGGATTCTCTTTCAATTCCAAGGCAAAAGAATAAACTCATTTAAGAACTTTCAGCTCTTGAATTGTCTCCAAAATTGGTTGAGAAAGAAGGTGTTGTCTTGACAAATTCAGATCAGCCAACTAAGCAACAGGGGCAGCAACGAGATAAGATATCAAAGGTGGAAAAAACTGAGGTAAAAACGAAGAAAACTCACCCTTTTTATCTTTCTTTGATAGTGGGTGATACTTTGGTTCATAATTGTATGATGAATAGTGGAGCTAGAAGTACAGTAATGTCCAAACAGATTGCAGACAAGCTCAACCTTGTTTATGAGCCAAATACTAAAAAAATATTGCAATTGGATGGTTCACCATAAAAAACAATAGGCATTATCAAAAATTTGAAATTGACATTACATGCCTATCCTAACGTTATTATTCAGCAGGAGTTGTAGTGGTGGACTTGCCTCCTTACTTCGCTGTGCCTTTCAAAGGACTTCACCTCAAAGATTGAGGGATATTTATCAGCTGATTGGACCTATTTGTTGTTCAGAACCAAGTATGATACAAAGATAACAATTCCTTCAGATCCTATTGCACGTTTTCATATGAAGTCTTATACGCCAAGTGTTGTCAATGCAAATTGTATCATCTCTGATGAAATATTACAAACTAGTGATATAGAAAAGGACTCACCTTTGGATGGAGTTCCAATTTTGTTTCTTGATGAGTGGGCTTCCACCTTGCATGAGCATGATCCCTACATGCTGATTGAAGAAGAAGGTCTAGGTGTGTATTGTCTTCATGAAAACAATGCACCAATTCCAGCCATGGTCAAAGAGGACGAATCTAATGAAGGCTTGTGGCAATTATATTTTGATGGATCAAGAAATAAGCATGGAACCAAAGCTGGAATGATGTTGATTTCTCCTATAGAACAAAGGTATTTCTCCTCTATTAAATTTCAGTTTGACTGTTCAAACAACGTTGTTGAATATGAAGCACTAGTTCACAATTTGCAGTGGGCTAGGAAGATGAAAGTAAATTGTGTGCAAGTGTTTGAAAATAGTGAACTTGTAGTCCACCAAGTAAGAAGTTTGAATATATGCAAGAATCTGTTACTTAAATCTTATATACACAGTTTGGGATTTACTTGAAGATTTTCAGGGTTTTAATATTTAGGCAATACCAAGAGATAGGAATAAATATGCTGATAGGTTGGCTGTTGTTGGGGCACAATTTGATATTCCAGCAGATGTAAAAAGTGACATTTTTCAGTCACATATAAAGATAGTTGTAAGGCCTTCTGTTCCGGATAACCAAAAAAATTGGCAGGTGTTTGAAAATGACAATCAAATTGTGAGATTTTTGCAAGAAGATGCTGAGTTTTCTCTAAGAAATCAGTCGAAACACTTACAGCAGTATGGTGATCAGATTATACAACTGAAAACTAATCAGCTACCCAAGGAATTGGTCACTCTTGAAAATATTTTCAGTGAAGATGATGAGCTAAGGAAAGAGAAACCATCCTTGTCAACAAAGGAAGAGCATTATGCCAATATAGAGATTGATGTTGGTAAAATTTTGAAGTTGGGCAAGGTATGCACTCCTTCACAAAAAAAAGCTTTCAATGATTTATGCACAAGTTTTGTTGATATATTCGCATGGTAGTATAGTGTTTTCAAAGGTTTTGATCCAAGTTTGGCTCAACACACTATTGAGTTAGAAAACGAAACTAAACCAGTGAGACAAAGACAAAGGCCAATCAATCCAAAGCTTGAGTCTTTGATGAAAGCTGAGCTTCACAAGCTCATAGAATCAGCGATTATATTTCCAATCAAGCACTCAACTTGGGCGGCAAACCTCATTACAGTACGAAAAAAGAATGGTGAGATTCGTTTGTGTGTTGATTTTTGTGATTTAAACAGGGCTTCACTTAAAAACCACTATCCATTGCTATCAATGGAACAAATTTTACAGCTTGTTGCAGGTTCAGAGAGGTTTTCCTTGTTGGATGGATATAGTGGTTACAATCAAATTTTGGTCAAATAAGAGGACCAATTCAAAACAGCCTTCATGACTAAGTGGGGGGCATTTGCATATAGAAAGATGCCATTCGGTTTGTCTAATGCTAGAGCAACCTTTCAGAAAGCCATGGATATGGCCTTCTTAATAGGTTTGTGCTTGTTTATTTGGATGATATAACAGTGTTTTCAAAATATGCAAAAGATCCCGTGGTTCATCTAAAGCAAGTTTTTGAAAGGTGTAAGAAATTTGAGATATCTCTAAATCCCAAAAAGTGTGTATTTTTAGTTCATGAAGGTAAGCTTCTTGGACATGTTTCAAAACACGGTTTAAACATAGATTCTGAAATGATTCAATCCATTCTTGCACTCTCCTTGCCTAAGAGCAAAAAGGCTTTGCAAAGTTTCTTTGGTAAAATCAATTTTTTAAGGAGATACATTTCAGATTTGGCTATTGTAGCTAAACCACTTACAGCGATGTTAAAGAAAAATCAGAACTTCAACTGGTCCAAGGAGGGAGTAACAAGGTTTGAAGATGTTAAGAAAGCCATAGCAAGTGCTCCTACGCTTTTAAATCCAAATTTTACGAAAGATTCCATCCTGTATACGTATGCTAATATGGACACCATTTCAAACATTCTTATGCAGCAGAATCATGACGATTTGGAGCAGCCAATAGCTTTCTACAGCCAAGGCTTTGAGGAGTATGAGATAAGGTATTCTTTTGTTGAAAAACATGTCCTTTCAGTTATAAGATCTCTGAAAAAATTTAGGCACTTGTTGTCTAATAATAAAATACATCTAATGGTTGTTCATCCAAGCATCAAAGAATTTCTTCTCAACAAAGGCATAAATGAGAAGAGGGCTGGTTGGATAACCAAGGTAATGGAATATGACGTAAAAATTAAGGTTACAAAGCTGGTTAGAGGCAAAGGACTTTGTGAGCATCTAGCTCAGGACTTGCAAGAAACTAATGAAGCTATTTTAGTGTCAAATGATGAAGAGATTGTTACTGTTCACACCTCACCTTCCAGCTGGTTTCGTGATTTGGTAAGCTATCTGCAAGATGGTTTTTACCCTTCTCACCTAAGTGCTTCAAAAAGAAGGTATTTCAGATTGCAATCGATTCCATTCTTGCTCATTGACAGTGTTTTGGTCAAAAAGGATATTAATGAAATGTTACTAAGGTGTGTGGAACCAAGCCAAACTCAAAGATTACTTGAAGAATTCCATGATGGACTTGGTGGAGGACACTTTTCCGCAAGAACTACAGCACTTAAAATCATGAGAGATGGGTATTATTGGCCTACTATATTTGGCGATTACCATACATGGGTTAGGAGGTGCAAACAATGTGCTATGTTTCTAGGAAAAGTTAAACTTGCAGCCCTGCCCCTTCAACCAATTGCAGTGGATCAACCTTTTGTCCAGTGGGGATTGGACTTTATTGGTCTCATTAATCCTCCTTCAAATTCAGGGCATAAGTGGATTCTAACAGCTACGGATTACTTCACACGTTGGATGGAAGCAATTGCATTGAAAGAAGCAAACGAAACTAACGTTCTTGATTTCTATGAAGGTCTGCTTACTAGGTTTGGAGTTCCTTCAACCATTATTTCTGACAATGCAATGGCTTTTGTGGGATATAGGATCAGCCAATGAGCTATCCAACACGGAGTTTATCTCAGCACTTCATCGACCTATTATCCACAAGGAAATGGCCTTGTTGAATCTACAAACAAGAACCTTTTAAGGATCATACGAAGGACTATTGAAGACAATCAGAGGTCATGGCATCTCAAGTTGAAGTCAGCTCTATAGGCTGATAGGATCACCTACAAGAGGTCAATAGCCAACTCTCCATACAAGGTAGTCTATGGTAAGGAAGCAAAGTTACCTATTTCTCTCGAGTTTCTAGCTTTGGAACTAATGCATCAACTTGAGTTGTTGGAAAATGAGCCTATGGAGATCAGGTATGCAGAGCTTATGGAGTTGGAAGAGACAAGAAATCAAGCCATGCTAGCTATGGAAAGTCATCAGGCACAGATGAAAATAACATTTGACAAAGGAGCTTCTTCACGAAGTTTCAATGAAGGAGATTTGGTCTTCAAGTGGGATGAGGATCAAGCAAAATCAAGAAGGCACACAAAGTTTGATTTCCTTTGGAGTGGCCCATACACGATCTCCAGTTGCAAATCCCACAACGCCTTCCAACTTGCCACGATGGACGGCCAAAAGCTTCCAATCCCAGTCAATGGGATACATCTGAAACATTGCTATTGAAAAGCAAAGCTCTATGTACATAGTTGTTTTTGCTTTCCTCCAAGTGTTGTTCAAGCACAGTAGTTTGCTTCAATTTTGTTCAATAAGTGTTTGTTTGCACATTTGCTTAGTTAGTTTTCCTGCCTTCGTGTTTTCCTTTCCTTTTTTAGGGAGAAAGGTTACTTCAGCAAAGGCCAAGAGGAGATTTTCATTCAGAAATCAGGGTCACCATTTGAGAATTCAAATAGCATCATCTATGGCCTTAGTTCTCTAGCATAGCAGGCATGCTTCCCAGCAGAGTCGCCAAAAATGTTGACAATTTTGCTCCCACAGGGCAAATTGTTACCCCTACACTTCGGAACTTTGCTAGGGTGCCAAGTTTGTCTTGTGAATCAATTTTAGGGTCCTTAAACGAGCATTTACAGCCACCCAAGTGGCCATCTACAGCCAAGTGAAGTTTAGTCATGCAGAGGTTTCCTAGGAGCTTGCTTGATTACAGCGAAATGTACAAATACAGCCAAGATATTCAAGCTGTAAGTTTATTTGTTTTGTCTTCCCAAGGAATTTTTCAGGGATAAGAGGTGGACTATTTCTTCGGACATTTTGTCCGAGAGAAAGAGCTCTCAAAGGATTGACAAGAAAGTCTGAAAAAATGACTAAGTGGTAGTTGTTCAAGGCTTTTTTCTTCGGGTTTTTTGTCTGAAAGAAAGGAGAAGAGCACAGTTGTGAAGACTAGTTCTCAAGTCAAGAGAAAAGTCCGAAGGAACAAGGATGGTTACAAAAAGCCCAGGTGACTTACAAAAAGCACGGGTGCCTTATAAAAAGCCCGGGTTCAGTACAAAAAGCTCAGGCGACCTACAAAAAGCCCGGGTGCCCTTCAATTCTTCCGAAAAGCCACTTTTGAAGGCAGCCATGCCCTTGCAGAGGGCACTTGGTCGGTGAAGTGGACCTTTTCAAAATTTCCGAAGGGCACTCCTAGAAGACAGAAGCCCTTGCGGAGGACATATGGACGTCGCGTAGGGACATTTACAATTTCCCCGAAGGGTATGTGCCCTTGCGGGGGACACTTCAAGCACGAAGAAGACCTTGGCAAAATTCCAAAGGACCCTTTCACAAGTTCCGAAGGACACCTACCCTTTCGGAGGGCACTCGATTGGTGGCAGGACCCTTTCAAAAGTTTTGAAGGGCATTATTGGAAGACAAAAGCCCTTGCGGAGGGTAGAGACATAAACAAAGGACAAAGGCAAAGTTAGCCAAAGGAGACAAATTCCTTCGGACTATTTGTCCGAAGGAATTCCTTCGGACAAAAGTCTGAAGGAATTCGGGATGTTAAAAAACTGGGGAAAATAAGAAAAACAAAGGCAAAGAAGGATCCTTCGGAATAATTGTCAAACAGGAAATCCGCGGGAATTTGAGGTCAGCAAAAGTCCGAAGAAAATCAAAGGCAAGATATAAGGAGCCTAAAGGAATAAATTCAGGGAAATTGGCAAGGAAACGAATTCCTTCAGACTTTTTGTCTGAAGGAATTCCTTCGGACAAAAAGTTTGAAAGAATAAGGATAGTCTCAAAAGCCCGATAGAAAAGACAAGGGTATAAGCAAAGAGACAGAGAAAGAGAAAAGACAAAGAGTCTTTCAGACATTTTGTCCGAAAGATGAAAACCAAAATAATTCCCGAATTAAAACAAAACACAGGAAAAGCCAGAGAAAACATGAAGTGAACTAAGCATAATAAATAGCATGAACAGAGACATAAGCACAAACAAGGCTGAGCTAGAACTGAACAAGAAGAAAGACAAACGCAGAAATAGATGCATGAGCAAAGATTAAAGCAGAACTAAACATGGACATAAGCATGAACATCGAATAAAACAAACACAGAATAAAGCCAAAGGCAAGATAAACAAAAATCATGCACAGACTAACGTGAAGTGACTCCAACGAAGTAAACGTGTTTAAAAAAACAAGCATGCTTCAGTTCTGAAAATAGAGTCGTCTTGCATGATGAACAAGCAAAGCTTTGAACGTTTCAAACAGCGTGAAATTTCATGCACGCACTCTCGCTTGTCTCGAAAGCTCGAAACGTTCCGATGGTTCAAACGTAATTCTTAATTTGGCATTTGCGTTGATTTCATGCAAAGGAAAGCTTTTAAACGTTCCAACAGATCAAGAGTTCTATAGTTGGAGATTGGCGGAGCATCATGCAGCTTGGGCCCACCGTCCATTTTCAAAGTCAAAGAGCTTTCATCCAAGGCATAAGACAAAAATAGATTTTATTTGAAGGCTGAAAAAACACAAGTTGGTCTGAGTTGACCTCTTCTTCTATTTTTAACGCCAATCTCTTCGTTGTTGTATACTTTTCTATATAAGTTGGCTTTTCAGCCTTGAATTATATCCATCTCTTGGTAAGACCAGACTCTGCAATTGGTGAGTTGTGTAGCTTCTTCAATCAATAGAAGGACTGTACTTGCAGATTTTAAGTGCTGGCATAGTGTACATTCATTCAACAATTTGCATATGTGGTAGATTTCTCTCCTTTCCCAAATTCTGATTCATACCTAGTTGCTAGCTCATCATGTTATGCAGGTCATGTTCAGTGTTCTATATGTCTTTTGCTGAAGTTGTAAATGGATGTTAGGTGAATGCAAAGTGTCTTGTATCAGACCTCTCTCCATCGTTTTCCCTCACATTTTGGTCATTGAATCGAACCTTCTCATGAAATATTTATGCATAGTGATCAATTGAAATCAAATGTCTTCTTTTTCCCTTGTTTGATTCAGTGTTCAAGGTTCCAAGTAGAGTGGATCAACATTTTGGTGTATCACTGTCATTAGATAGGATTTCCCTTTCAAGTTTTCTTTCTCCCTTTTCATGGTAGATTCGCAGCACATAGTAGAGATCCATTGATACATCTTATAGAAACCAGCCTTCTCTAGAGGTTCTTCTCACCATTGAGACACCCACCCTCGTGAGAAGATCCCATTGTTTCAACCGAAGAGAGGGTTGGCCATTTCAGCACATCTTCGATTCAGGGTGCAACTCCAGGTTGACAACAGGTGTTCAGAGCAATTGCAAGGCAGAAGAAGTTGAACGTTTGAAGTGTTTTACTTGCTTAATGCAAATCGGGTTTTGGGAAGTGCTTTACTGGCTTAGTGCAAATTGGGTTTCTCAACTGACTTTACTTATAAAATTTCAACAAGCGGAAGCAAGCCAAGTCCAAAACACCGATTTACTCCTAGTGCAAATCGGGTTCTCCAAGTCACTTTACTTATGAAGTTTCATCAGCAGAAGTAATGCGGGTTTCCAATCCCGATTTACTCTTCTCAGTGCATTTTGGGTTTTCGGCATCTCATTGCTTACTTCGGGTTTTCGGCACCCAAAGTCTTCCACTGTAAAGAACCCGAAGTCTTTACCTCTTGAAAGTCCAAATAACACTACCCAAAACCTTTTCGGGTTTCTCTTGCCTCATACTTGGTTCAGGTTTTCTACTTCGGGGTTTCGCTATTCAGTTGCTTGCATCCAAAAATCCGAAGTCTTACCTGGTCAAAAGCCCGAAGGACTTTTCCAAGCAATGGAAGGACCTTTTTCATAATCCCGAAGGGTCTCTTCCAAACTTTCTGAAGGGACAAATACAGAAATCCCGAAGGGTAGGTGCCCTTCGAGAAAGTTCAAAGGACAAGTCTGGAGGGTCACTTCGAAGGTTCAGAGAACACCACCATTTTTTCCAAAAGGCAGAAAGGCCAAGTCAAAAAATCCAAGGGGCTTCTTTTCAAAGGAACGGTCCATTACAATTTTTCCGAAGGGTATGTGCCCTTCGGGAAAGTACACTTTCAAAAAAATCTGAAGGACATGTACCCTTCGAAAGGGTCATTGACAAAAATCTCGAAGGGCACCTACCCTCCGAGAAGGCTCACTTCAAGATTGGAAGGGACGTTTGCAAGAAACCTGAAGGGCATGTGCCCTTCGGAAAGGTTCATCTCATGAGTCTAAGGACTTTTACAAAAGCCCAAAGGGCATGTGCCCTTCGGGAAGGTACATTTACAACATTCTCAAAGGGTATGTACCCTTTGGGAAAGTTACTCTACAATGCTATCGAAAGAACAAGCCGAAAGGAAGAGGAAATGAACAAGTAAATGGTTTGGACAAAGAGGCCGAAAGAATTCCTTCGGACAATTTGTCCGAAGGAATTCCTTCGGAAAAGGTAAGACAAGGGAGAGTCTTAGATAATTCCCACGGACTTTTTGTCTGCGAGAAAGTGGAAAATATAAAAATCCAAGCAAAAGACAGTAAGGTCCGAAGAGATGAACAAATCAAGGGAATAATCCCGAGAAAAGTCCAAGGGAGATGCAATTCTTGCAGAGAAAAGACCCGATAAAAATAAACAGAAACAAGTCTTAGACAATTTCCGCAGACAATTTGTTCGCGGAAATTGACTGTGCAAAAATGCCCGTTGAACACCTGACTTCATATTGAAATACACAATAAAAATCTACATGAAGATCACCAAGGGAATAGACACAGAAAGTCACGGACTTTTTGTCTGAGTAAATCAAGGAGCAGATAGAGCCAGAAAAGCCATGAACAGATCAAGCCAAGAGACATGCATGCACAGGATCAAAGAAACCAAGAATAGAAAACCGCGAAGTAGATTCAATTTGAATACATCTCTCGTTTATCAAGATCCTTATCCATGCAAGCATGTGCTATTTTTAGTGGACTAGTCAAAGCTTTTGTTGATTGTTTGACCGAAATCATGCTTCTCCTTGGTGTTCATGCAATCCAAAGCTTTCAAACGTTCCAGCAGTTCAAATGAAATTCTAAATTTGGGATTAGCATGGATTTCATGCATGTGAAAGATTAGTCCAAGCTTGAGCCCACCGTCTATTTTCAACACGAGGTTTTCAATGCAAGAGAAAGGACAAGAAAAGACAAATTTAGAAGGCTTTGTTATCTTGGCATAACAAGAGTTGGACTTGTTTAATGTAAAGTTGATCTTTCTCTTCTATTTTCAACGCCACCTCTTGGCCGAAGTATTTTTTTCTATATAAGTTGGTTTTTCAGCTTTGAAATGTATCCCTCTTTTGGCAAGACAACTTCTGCCAAAGATTGTGCTGTAACATTTTTCAGAATTAATAAGATGACTTTTCAATTTCCAATAGCTGGTTTAATGTATCTTTGTCATTGATTTGCACGCGTGATAGAATATTTCTTCCTTGTCAAATCTTGATCCTTACATAGTTACTAGTTGGTCATCTTATGAAGGTCATGTTCTATGTTTAAACATCTTTTGGCTGAGTTTACAGTGGATGTTAGTGGTTGTTAGTGCCTTCAATCGGGCCTATTTTCCCATTTCCCTCAAGCTTAGATCATTAGACAAAACCTTTTCACGAAATACTTATGCATATTGATCAATTGGAGTTGAAGTTCAGCGTTTTCCTTGTTTGAATTAGTGTTTTAGGAGCTCTAATTGAGTGGATCAACCAATCATTCAGGTGTATCACCATCAGTAAGTAGGATTTTCTTTCAAGTTTTTTTCTCCCTTTTTGCAGGCAGTTTGTAGCGTGTAGTAAGATCCTAATTGATACATCAAAGGGAGTTAGCCCTTAGAATCTGGAGACCCAATCCATTGATGAGGTCACCCACAACCTAGGATTGTTTCCATGTTTCAGCAGACTGTGAAGGCCTAAAACTACCTTCACAAAGGTGCAAGTCTGATTGACAACAGTGACCACGCCCTTTTAAATGCAAAGATCGTTTCAACCGCGCAAAGAAGAGACGTTCAGTTGCTCGTAACATGGCTCTTTAGATACGCCAAAGGGAGACTTAAAGACGAGAGGGACTCGAGAAGGTTGTTCAGCGATCCTGAGCAGTGCATTTAGTGGCACAAGGGAGGATGACAACAGGGATCCCAGTCATCAACGACTTCTTCCCTCTTCCCATCCTCTCTTCCCCCTTTTCTGTTATAAATAGAGGCCTTGGAGCCAAGAAATTATCCCCGGACTGACGATAAAATTACTCTGCAAAAAAATCGCTTTGTAATAGACCTTTTGAAGCAATAAAGATTACTTTTTACCTATCTCTTTGTCTAAAAATCGTGTTAAGTTAGCTTGTGTGCAATGGCATTGTGAAGAAGGGTCCTAACCTCATTGTCCTTCTTTCTTGCCTATTTTTGTGTTTTTCAGTTAGTTGCAGGTCTGGACTCAAGCTCTTTCCGCCATTAATGGATGCTAAGTGTGGATTTAGAAATCCCTCTTTGTTTCATGTATGGTTCAGTGAGCCTAGTTTACGAAATACTTATGCAAATTAACTATTTGTGAGGTTGTGTAAGCAAATTTATCTTATGCTATATTAGTGTCATTTCCCAGACCAAGTGAATCATTTCTTTTGGTGCATTACCTCCCTTAGCTTATATTTCTTTTCATGTTATTCTCCTATCTCTTTTCTTCAGCCAATAGTAGATTTTAGTGTGGGAATCAAGCGCTGAAGTGAAGCACCTAAAGAACTAGCCTCATTAAAAAGTGTAGAGGTTCAACCTCACCATAGGATACCCACATTCTAAGGTTGTCCCCATGCTTGTAGCTGAAAGTAAGAGAGCCTGAAGAACTCTCTTACAAGGGTGCAATTCCAAGCTACAACACCTGGTTCTAAAAACCATGTATGACCAATCTGAAGAAAGGTAACCTCATATTTTGGCAGTGAAATCTTTGGATAGGCATAATGCAAAATATGGACGTAGATCAATAACACCCTATAAAATGGTGAAATTTGGACAAGTAGCAAGTATATTTTTCAGATATTTCAATACACCCATAGTCTTGGTAGGAGACCCATCTAATTGCAAGACACCTTTCTCATGGGGTTCGTTTTTCAAACCTAACTTATCAACTATTGATTTGGGTATGACAGAAGTGCTAGCCCCACTATCAATCACACAATTATGCACTAGACAATTTCCAATGTTAACAGAAAGGTAAAATGGAGGAGGCTTAATCACCTTAAGAGGTTGAGACTCAACTGCTTAATTAGAATTAGTTAGGACAGCACTTACTCTTTCTTTTTCAGGTGGTTTCTCAGAGATAGTGAGCTTTGAAAGCTCTTCTTGCAAGTACTCCTTTTGTCCTGGGATTAGTAGAGTGTCCCACATCAAAATTGATATTGTAGTCTTCTTCATATGATCCACAATACTGAGTGAAGAAGTGGCTGCTTTTGACTGTAATTTAGGAGCAGTAGAAGCTCCCAAATGTTGTGTAAATTGAGGAACATAAGGCCCTTTCACATTCTTATCTTTTGGATCTTGAACTTGCTGATTTGAACTTTTTTGAGGCAGTTCATGTGTAGTTGTCTTTTGTTGTGGCTGGGAAGAAGGGGTTGCCCTTTCAGACCTGAACCTTCTCCAATTGTTCTTTTCTTGGATCTAGTATAAGTTGCAATTGAATTATCAACATTAAGTAAATCTTGACTTTGATTTGCAGCCAAGTGCTCAAAAGAATTCTCATCTTCCTGAAAATTGACAAATGCAGTTTTAGTAGGTGCCTTAGCACTACCTTCTCTTTATTGATTTGGCACTTCTGCTTTAGTGAATGAAGGAATGTCTCCATAGGGTAGAGAGGCTTTCTTATTCTGAGGTGGCTGGTTTTCAAATGAAGGAAGAATTGAACTTTGTTGCATGAAAGATTGATGAGAACTCTCACCAGTTGGAGCCATTGCCATGTTGTTTGATTGATCCCATTGATTGTTTCATTGTCTTTCTTGGGCATAATTGCTCTGAGTTGGCACTATAGCTCTTGAATTGCTTGGAGCATTGAGATTATATTGCCTTGATTGAGAATTTTGCCCTTGACCTTGCTGATTGGATTGATAGGATGGTCTATTGGGCTGATAATTCTGATTAGTATTCTGATATGGCCTATATGGTGGAGCTTGTTGCCTCTCAATTGCAACTAACTTGTTAGTTTGGGCCTTAAGAAGACTCTCTATCTTCCCTAATCTGTCAGTTTGATCACCTTCTGTTTGATGAAACTTTGATGACTCTGGAATTGGAGCAATAGTTGGAGCAGGGAGATGGATCTCTGAAAAAATAGGCATTGGAGGCCTTGGAGATAACTTGCCTGCTTGTATAAGGCAATTTTCAACCTTTATTGCTACTTCAAAAGCTTTAGGGAAAGTATTACCTCCCATGGATTGGATCATTACAGCCACCTCTAAATTAAGAGCTTTCAGATAATATAGAAAAGCATAGTTGGGTGTAGGCTTGATCACTGCTGGAATTCTGTCCCAAGTCTTCTGAAATCTGCAATTGAAATCCACCATAAACTCATGGTTGAATCTCTTAATTGTTGTATGTTGCTCCACAAGTGAAAGATGATCACTTTTATCTTCAAAATGTTTGCACAGAACTTCTCCAAATTCATCCCAGTTGTTGATTGATGCAGGAGCTAAACCTCTGTACCACTGAAGTGCCTTCCCTTTGAAAGAAGTTGCCAACAACCTCATTGATACATTTTCCTGTGTCACATGATGTACTGAACAAAGTTTAGCAATATCTGCCATATGTTCTATAGGAGTTGTTGGATTTTCCCCTGTAAAATATGGGAGAGCCTTCAGAGCTAAAACTGGAATATCATACCATTGAGTGATATTTAGAGGACTACCACCATTGAATGCAACAAAACCCTGTCTTCTGGGAACAACCATCTAAGGAATAGGATTTAAAACAATATTTGGCTGAACAATATTGGCTTGAACAAGAGGATTTTGTGCCATAGCAGGGATAACAGAGGGTGTAAGAATTGGATTTGGTTGAAGTCTCTTTTTCTTTCGCTGATAAGACAACTCAAAGAAATTTGCTCCTTTCCCTTTTACAGATGATCTTGTGACAACTCTTGGTGGCATGAAAAAACATACAGATCTGAAAATAAAATCTGGAAATGAATATAATACTCGAATACACAGATAATAATTCAAAATGTGAATAAGCATGTCCCACCAGGCATGCCAGAAACTGTTATCACTCTGGAGTGCACCCTGCTTGAAGATGTGCAAGCACACCCTCACTCCAGCTGATACAATTGGAACTTCTCAAAGTGTGGGTGACTCTTTGATGAGAAGAACCTCTAGGGAGGGTTGGTTCCCTTTAGATTTATCAATTAAGTCTACTGTGATTTTTTTGGGTTGAAAAGAGGAAGAAAAACTTAAAAGAAACTTTAATTAAAAGGGGGTGATACCCCTGAATTGTCTAAATCCTTTGAAGTTACTGAAATCAATGCACACATATAATCAAATGAAATTTATAATTGTCCTTATGCAAAAATGTTTCAGATGAAGGGTTGAAAACCACTTCAAATGACCTGCAAAAGGGTGAGATAAAGAAAGATAGGTGAGGAAGGGATCTGCAAAAGGAGATAAATCTCACTTATACGTTGATGCACAATCAAATATACACTATTCTTCTCTCAAAACTCAAATTCAGAACAGAAATTCCTTTCTTGATCACTGGTCTAGCTTACAATTTTTCTTCCAACTTCCACGGGTGGTTCTAAACGGTTTGATTAAGCCAATAAATAAGCTTTCCAAAATCTAAAAAAGCCTTAAATGGAGTTCTAAAAAGGGAAATGGTTAGTCTTGGTTAACTAACTCAAGACTTAACACCTTTTACAATATTTAGAATATTCAATAAAATCTTTTCCTTTTACAAAATTTGCATGCCTTTCCAAACTTTGGCATAGAAGTATGGCGGTGGGGCCAAGTTTGAAAGGCTAATTTTTAAAATAAACAATACACTCTCCAAAAATCTTCAAACATGCATGACTCCAAGGTTGGCGTAGAAGTATGGACAGTGGGACCATTGAAAGTCAAACTTCTCCTTTGCATGGAATACTACGCCAAATCTCTATATAAAGAACTCCATTTGATTTGTTTGAAAGCTGAGTTGAAAGAAGAGATTATTCCACTTTGCATGGAAAACAAGGAAGATGTGTAACATGCTTGTCTAGTCAACTCCAACTCAAGACCAGTCAATCTCCAATGGTCTCCACTTGCATGAAAAGCTATGCCACATCTTGGACGGAGAACTCTGCTTGAACTGCATGAAACGTTGAAAGCTTTGGATTGCATGAAAACAAAAGAGAAGCATGATTTCGTCAAATAGTCAACTGAAGCTTTGACCAATCCACTATAAATAGTCCTTGCATGGAAAACTATCTTGATGAGTGGGAGATATATTCAGAGTGAATTCCTTGTTATTTCCCGGCCTTCTGCTCTCGGTTTCTTGTTTTTGTGCATGCATTTCTTGGGCACTTATCTGTTTATGGATTTTGGCTATACGTTTGTATATTTCTCTCGGACAAAATGTCCGAGACTTCTTTTTTATGCACTTTTCTTTGGTATATTCTATGGCTTGTCTTGTGCTTCTGTTCTTTCCCTTCGGGTCTTTTCCCTTGGTTATTTGTCCGTAGGAATTATCTCTCAACTTACCCTTTGGACTTTGCTTTGTCTTCATGATTTGCCAATTGTTTGCTTCGGACAAAAAGTCCGAAGGAAATGTTTCCTTTGGGCTTTTGTCTTAAGGACTTTTCGAAAGAAAGAGCCCTTCGGGCCTTCAGAAGTGACCCTTCGGAAGCTTGATAAGTAACTTTCCCGAAGGGCACATACCCTTCGGGTTTCTTGAAAATGTCCTTTGAAATCTTGAAGTGAACCTTCCCAAAGGGCAGATACCCTTCAGGATTCTTGTCGAGTGACTTTTCCGAAAATGCCCTTCGGCAAATTGAAGATGCCCTTTGGGCTTTTGTCCAAGTGACCCTTCGAAAGCATAAAAGGTACACTTGCCCTTGAAAAGTCCTTCAAGTTTTCTGTAAATGTACTTTCTTGAAGGGCACATACCCTTCGGGTTTTCTGTGAATGAACTTTCCTTTTGAAAAAGAAGCCCCTCGGAATTTTGAACTGGCCTTTCTTTCAAAAATAATTTAAGTGTCATTTTGGCCTTTTTTTAAGTGACCCTCCGGACTTTGTCTTTTGAACTTTCCCGAAGGGTACATACCCTTTGGGATTCTGTAAAAGGTCCTCTTCGAAAAATTTGGAAAGTCCTTCGGACTTCTTGAATTTGTCCCTTGAAACTTCTGTTTTGAGCTTTTCTGAAGGGAACATACCCTTCGGGATTTTTATAATGAACCTTCTCGAAGGGCACATACCCTTCGGATTTTTGAACTGCACCTTTTCCCTTCGCCGAACTTTAATTTGTAATTCTTTTGGACTTCTTGCAAAGTCCTTTGAAATCTCTTTTCCCTTGGACAAAAAGTCCGAGGAAATTGTTCCCACTCTTAGCCCGAAAAAATTCTGAGAAAGAAAACACTTGATGTAAAGTCCGAAAAAACAACCTTGTACCCCTACTTTTGATCCCTTGCTTTTATCTGTAAGTGAACCTACAAGCCTGTAGGTCTAGTCTTAAGGATAGGTCTAATTTCAAAACATAACCACACCCTCCATGTCTCCTGTATAGAATCACTTCACCACCATACTATTTAACCATTTGTGATTAAACTTTTCAAATCAGAGTTCCATACAGAAAAAGATTGATATAGCCCAAAAAGGAACCTGTAGAGTTACCTTTTTGGTGACTGACTGTAGGTGCATATGATGAGTAACCCTATATAAGGCCTTTTGAACTTGAATATGCCTTTTTCCATGACACTCCTATCCACCTTATGAATTTATTCCTCCTACAGGCCTGTAGGTTAACTTTATAACTGTATATAACATTTTGAGTAGGAGATATGCTTTTTAAACTTGTTGTAGGTGTCTTGCCCTTGCACGGACTGTAGCTTGTCTATGACCTCAAAGAAGGTTCAAAGGCAGATTTGATCTTCATTCTTCTTCATGGTTGCTTGATTAGTCCATTGGCAAACATGAACCATACAAGAAAACTCACTGCCACCTTAACCTTCATTTCCATGCTTGTCTTTCACCCCATAAATGGGTTGTTCATGTATTCTCCTCATGATCATAAGCACTTGTCACTAAATCTTGATAAAGACCTTTTTTATTTCAACATATCATCCTTGTGAACACACTTGATTGTGTAACATTGTTGTAGGTCCTCATCATGATTGTATTTGATACTTGACTACCTACATATCCCTTTGTTCATGCCTTTAGACTATAATTCCCCAGTTTGACCAGCTGTATAGGGGATTTGACCGTTCTGGAGAAAGTTTTGAATAGTAGGGGTAGTAATTTGGTCTTGACAGGCCAAATTACTAACACTTACCTTTACAAGGGGCTCCCGCACATGTGGTTACTATCTTCTCAATTATACCTTCCATGGATGTCTTTGATATGTTATTGGGAATTTGGGATGACCTTAGATACATACACTTCAAGCAATACCTTCTACACTGCATAGGTGTGTTAAATACATTCATGACAATCGAGTATTACAGTTTTCAGAGTTCCATATGAGCTTCCTCTGGAATAGAGAAATTTATAACCAAACAGTTAGTTATTAATCCTACTAAGGTTAATCTTCCACAAAAGGATAAGTAGCAGGCAATCCCATTTATTAGATGCCCAGTGTTTGAGAAACCATTGCATCAAAGATCCACAGTGAGTTCCATGAAATCCTCACCTACTACACGCCATATTCAGATATCTAAAGCACCTACACATGTTCCTATTACTGATAGTCCACAGAAACCACAAACCATTCAGCGATGGGTTCCACGAACCCCTACTCCTAGTGTTTCTTCATGACCACAAAGCCCTATTATACATATGTAGAACATCATAAATACTACAGTGACAAATATTTCACCTATACATGCTCCTTGGTAGTACCGCCAATTTATTGCCCTAAGTTCGTAGTAGGGAGATACCTATGAGCATACATTGGATGAGATCATAGGATAGTCTTTTCGGTATCGCATATTCTAAACATACCAAACAATTTAAAAATCCAAAAATATTTTCAGCTTTTACATGTTTTATTAGCTCTTTGGCATTTATGTTGTTAGTTCCGTGTTGGTAGATAGCATGTCATTTATTTCTAACATATGTTTCACGCATCTTTTGAATGTGACACAGGGATACCCAAGCACATGATCTATGCACTTTTGGATGTTGGGTCTTCCCTCCACTCATGTCATTTGGACATTGAGGGCATCCACTTCTTTGATCACAATACATCTATGTTATATCCTTTTATGATCATTTCCATTATCATGTTTGAACTTATATACTTACACATGCATTTATTCATGCTTATATCTTTTGCAATGTACTTGATATGTTATGTACTTAATGTTTTTTGTTAACACATAATCCATGGGCTAGTATGTTGTGTTTATGTTGGTTGCTTATGCTTTCATTTATGCACTTCCTTGAGTTTTTAGCCTTGCTATTGTCTTGTTTGTTTGAGCATTTGAATATGCTCTATTGTTTGCGGCCCCCATGCCTTTATTTGCCTCTTTGACAATTTAATATGTCATTACTTAATGTATGGATATTTAAATATGTCATGCTTGCTTTTGGGAACGTTTGACTAAGTCATGTCCTTTTGATTGTGTGGCATTTGAACATGCCCCTTGTTTACGGTCTCTTTGGACTATTGTCATTTAATTTGTTGTTTAGTGCTCTTGCGTATGTGCTTGATTGCTTGTTGAGCTTGTACTTTTACTCTCTAGACATTGTCATGATCTATATCATGCATTTTAGGCTTCAATGTGATCACATTTTGTATGCTTCAACAATATATCTACCTAGACATGTTTCTCTTATGTGCTATATGATACATTCACAATTTACATGGTTATCTTATCCTTTTAAGGTAAGATAACTACTAGTAGCTACTTCCCCTCATCTCAAAAAGGGGGGCATATTAATGGGGGCATGCCATGGAGGCATGACTTTCACATTCTTCATAGATTCAGATTGTAGTGGAAACATGTTTTGGAAACATGTTCTCCACACTTACACAGTTTCCAAATTGACCAAATTGCACAGTTATATGATTCAAATACACATTTGTGGTAGAATTTTATACATTGGTACCATTGTTATACCCAAGTTTCAGCATAAGTCATACATAAGGTGCATATGTTATGTAAAGAGCACCTAAATTGCAAAATCAAATCAATTTTTAGATTTCAAACACTTCTACAGACTTTAGCTCACCAGGGTTGGACCATTACAGACTGTTATTGAGTCAATTTACTATAGTAGTTGGTTCACTTTTGGTATGGTTGAGGTGATTAAATCACTCAATCTTGCCAAGTTTATAGGTTGGATTTGATTACATCATCCAACCTCATTAGATTTATAGTGTGAGTTGACTTGGTTCATTCATGCTCACCAGGTTATAAGTATGATCGGGTTGCACAGTTGAGCTAATCTCAAATGTCGGGTGGCAACTCACCTTTTTCTCCAAGGTTGCGGGCAAGTTTTGTCGTTCAATCTTTATATATTTATGCACTTTTCATATTTATATTTGTCCTAATCTCAGCACTAATGGTTCATAATGATACATGTTTCAAATCAAGTTGCCGAAGGCAGTTGCATCGATACACAGGTGTACTCTTAAACCTTGCTCTTTCAATTTCAATCATTTTAATTCTTTCAATTTTAGATTATATGCATTGATTATACATTGTGACATGTTCTTGGTTGCAAGCGGTCATTAGCAAAGCACTCAAATTGGGCTCACGCAAAGGCAAGGTGTGTTATACACACCCATGTACTAATTTATTTTTCTTTAAACTAGCAATTTTATTACTAGATTAAAGGAGGGTAGATGTAGACACTATTTCTGAATTATATGCACTGATTATACACTATAACATGCTCTTGGTTGTAGGTCGGTCATTAGCAAAGCACTCAAATTGGGCTCACGCAAAGGCAAGGTGTGTTATACACACCCATGTACTAATTTATTTCTTTTAAACTAGCAATTTCATTACTAGATTAAAGGAGGGTAGATGTAGACACTATTTATGAATTATATAGCACCTCAGTCCTGTACACTTGGCAAATACATATCATGGATGTACCTTCAGTTTTTAGAGCTTCCATTGCTAAAAGGCTCACATACACTATCTTTATACCAAATTGTTTATCTCTTAGTCTGACCAGTGTTATTCTGATGACCCAGACCTATTATACTCATGATTCTAAAATTGCTCATCTTTTGTCTTTGTAAGTTCTGGACCGGTGTCTATTTTCCAACTACCCAGACACTTGCGTCATAGTCAAACACCTACATTGACATAAGTGTCATATTCCAACGCAAGTCTTCAGTGCCCCAAAGTCATCCAATTTGCAAATGAAATGTATCCCTATGGTCGGCCTAAGTATTTTAATGTGAGATATTATCCAAAAGGATTGGTATATATGCATGATCAATCCTCATTTATTCTTCACTTAGCATGGGCCTAGCAACTTCCTACTTCTCACAAGGCAAAATACCAAAAGCATTCAAGTGAGCAAAGCTTTCTTATTTCTTCATATTTCCATATCAATCATAGGGACAACACATCTACATGTCTAAAGTACTGAAAGAGCATGCCATGAGTCTTATTTGTCAAGTTACAAGCTAGGTCACTATTGTACTTGTTTTCCACATATTGCACCCTTGTGTCCACATTAGGGGAGAACTACATCAGTCTGAAGCCTCTTTAGAGTAGTGGCTATGTAGGCAGCACCCACTGACAGAGAGGTCTTTGGGGTTAGTTCAACACCGTGAGCCCACTAACCCATTTTTTTCAAAGTCACTATGAAGATGAAGAGCTAGGGTTTTAATGATTTAACAAGAGTGACAGTCCATGAGCTAGATCTAAATGCACTAGAGCAGAGCGAAACAGAACCCAAAACATTCCAAGCAATCACATCCAGATCCAGCAAGTATTTTGTACTAGACACCTACGTCTAATTCAGATAGAAGCGTCGATGCAACTGTCCCAAGTTGACACAAGTGTCCAAGGTCACAGGAGGCCAAATTTTCAAAATCTGACAATGGATCCAGAATCTAGATCCGGTCTATTTCCAACCTATTCCATATTAGATCTGCATGTGCATTGTAATCCAGCTAAGTACCATTATTTTCTATATACTGCAATATCAACCATTGGTTGTACTTAATATTTTTAGCATCTCTAAGTATTTAAATTCAGAATATTGTTTATCTGAATTTGCAATTAATTGGCCTATTTTAGAGATAGTTTATCACCCTTGTGGCCTAAGTTACATCTATCCCCTTTAACCCTAAATTTCTTAATCTAAATTTTAGGGTTAAACAACTAGAAAACAGGTATAGGTCCAAAACTTGTAGAGACAAAAGATAAGAAGGTTTACAGTACTTTGAGCATGATAGAAAGCCTGGGTCATTAAAATAACACTGGTCGAACTAAGAGATAAGCAAATTGACACAAAGAGATAGTGTACGCAAGCCTTTCAACAACGGGAAGGTCTAGAAGCTGAAGGTACATCCATGATATGTATTTGTCAAGTGTACAAGACTAAGATACATAATTTAGATTTAGTGTCTACAATGCCTTAGAATCTCATAACCAAGTGGATGTCCCACATAAACCTCTTCTTCTAACACTCCATCCATTTGATGCACTTTCCACTTATGTTGAGCAGTTATTGCAATGATTGTTCTCACCGTTTTTAGTATTGCTACGAGGGCAAATGTCTCATTGTAATCACGTCTAGGTTGTTGCTTGAATTCTTTGACAACTAGCCTTGCCCTATGTCTTTCAATCTTGCATTCGGAAGTGGTTTTGGTTTTGTAAACCCACTTGACATCTATGACCTCTTTTCCTGTTGGAAGGTCTACTAGTTCCCATGTCTAATTTTTATCTATAACATGCATTTTCTCATCCATTGTTTCACACCACTTGTTGTCCTTGATTGCTTCCTCAAAATAGATAGGATCATCTACTAAAAAAAGAGCAAAATTCATAGTTTCATCCTCATTTTCTTCATACCTTCACTGCTGATATATGTCTTGAAAGCTTCTTGTTCTGCCTAAGTGTTGATTTGAGTTGGAGGTTGATGATGTTGACTCATGAGTTTCTCTTTGAACTCCTTATAGGTTGTTGCTACTAGATGAATCAACCCTCTGTGAAATAGGGCTCCAACTTGGTGTATGAGTGGTTGTATCACCTATTGGTTCAGTCTCAAGAAAGGCTCCATCAACGTTTGTTTGTTTATGATGCTGCTCTTGCCTATCTTCCCGGGTTGCATCCTCTATAAATTGAACATCTTAGCTGATTATAAGCTCCTTGGTGACTGGATTGTACAGTTGGTAGGCTTTTGACTGCTCACTATATCCAATGAATATGTATTTCTCTCCTCTATCATCCCACTTTGATCTTCTTTGCTTGGGCACATGGGCATATGCCACACATCTAAAAACTTTAAGGTGTTCAACACTTGGTTTCTGGCTACTCCATGCCTCTTGAGGGATCATGTCCCTAACACTTTTTGTAGGACATATTTAACAAATATATTGTTGTTTCTATAGCTTCAACTCATAATTCATTGGACAATCCCTTGGCTTTTAGCATACTCCTTGCCATCTCTTGAATAGTCCGATTCTTTCTCTCAACTACAACATTTTGTTGCAGTGTATGTATGGCTGTAAATTGCTTCTTGATCTCATTATCCTTGCAAAATTTCATAAACTAACTTAAGCTATATTCTTCCTCTCTATCCATTCTCAAGATCTTTATGTAATGGTCGCTTTGCTTCTCAACTATGGCCTTGAACTACTTGAAGACTTCAAATGTCTTTGATTTGTGTTTTAAAAAGTAGACCCATGTCTTTCTACAGAAGTCATCTATGAAAGTGATTCAGTACTCATTCTTGGATAAGGAGGGAGTCTTCATGGGACCACATAGATCAGAATGTATCAGATCAAGAGGAAATCTTGCTCTCCAAGACTTGCCTGAGGGAAAGGCATTTCTATGTTGCTTCCCCAATAGGCAACCTTCACACACTTTATTTGGTTGTTCTATTAGGGGCAACCCTCTCACCATTTGCTTCTTGTAGAGAAGGTTCAGCGCACCAAAACTCAAATGACCATACCTAAGGTGCCAAAGGGTAGATGCATCCACTACAACTGTTTTAAACATTGCTACTAACTCACTTTGCATCCTCAAGGGAAACATTCTATTGTTTGTCATCTTGACTACTACAATTTGTCTATTGTTGCCACTTCTATCATAAATTATGCATTCTCCATCTTCAAATCTCACCTTATACCCCTTTTGGATAAGTTGTCCAATGCTAATTAGGTTGTGCTTCAACCTAATGTTGATGGTAATTTAGTGGAAGAATAATAACAGTAAAGCAGATTTACAAGCAAAGCAATGAATGACGGAAACATGAATGAAATAGAGAAGAACAAATATGAGACCCAAATGATAATATTTTATTGAAGCAAATGGCTTGCCTTCTCTTTCTTCGTACACTTAATTATGTAAGCTTTTCAACTTCTCTCATAGCTCTTCGTTTCTACACGTCTC
This sequence comes from Torreya grandis, assembly GCA_037957365.1. Taxonomy (NCBI): domain Eukaryota; kingdom Viridiplantae; phylum Streptophyta; class Pinopsida; order Cupressales; family Taxaceae; genus Torreya; species Torreya grandis. Next base: position 597,763 of record JARHVA010002152.1, on the reverse strand, counting down.
TTTGAATTTATTTTATCTTTTCCACTTCTTTTTGTCTTCACATGATTTTCTCTTCTTTTTACATAATTAACATTTTATAAATAATTCAATTTGCCCTTTACCCATGCTAACACTCACCCCGATTTAAAAGGTGTCTCATCCTGAGACACACAAAGGTCCTAAAAAATTCAAGTTTTTACAATTTCAATCCATTACAAATGCATTTGAGAACCTAAACTACTCCTACTCCTCTCCACGACCTCTCATGTAGGAGCTCCAGCTCTTCTACAACTAACTATTCTAACTTCAAATACATTGATAATTTTACAAAAATTATAAATACTTTGCTTTGTTTAGACCTTTCTAATTTGTAGCACCTCTACAAATATAAAATTATGCCAAGTGAGCAAGGAAGTCAAACCACCCTTCAACAGACATCCACATAGCCCCAAAACTACCAAACGCCTTTGTAATCAGTCGAAGTTAAGTAGATTTTAAATGTTATGCAATCCATAGTGGTAAAAAGACTGTCAAAGACTGAGAAACCAGGTAAAGCGCAATTTAAAATAGCCATGTAGCAAGTCAAAATAATCGATACACCCTACGATAGGCTAAAACGCCTTCTGCTAGATCAGAGAATATAAAGAATATAATTTAAAATGTGCCAAAGTCAAGCAGACACCTTCCACTGTCATATTCTACCTCCACACAATCAAAACGCGAGTCATATTCCACTGTCATATTCTACCTCCATGCAAGCAAACACCTTCCACTGAATAGTTCTGATAAATTGAAAGCGAAATAGAAATTATTCTTTCACATGGAAATCTTCCGTTACTTTGCGCAAGATGACTGACAGTATATGAAAGCTTCTTCTACCTTTATGCGTTGTCCAATCTCCACATAAATCTTTGATCTAGCACTCCATATTGACTGAGACACCCTTTTATAGGTCTGAAACCTTCTAATACACCATATGCAGATTAGAATGCCCTCTTAAATTGCCAAAATTGTCCTCAAACATCCACACAAACTATTACGCCCATTTGAAAATAGTTAGTAGGCCGTACAACTGAGCTTCATGAGGAAGAATGAATGAAATAGTAATGGAATACCTACACTCGAATTTTGATCAGCCACACCATTGTTGACGGTAATTTAGTGGAAGAATAATAACAATAAAGCAGATTTACAAGCAAAGCAATGAATGACGGAAACCATGAATGAAATAGAGAAGAACAAACATGAGACCCAAATGATAATATTTTATTGAAACAAATGGCCTGCCTTCTCTTTCTCCGTACACTTGATTATATAAGCTTTACAACTTCTCTCATAGCTCTTCATTTCTACACGTCTCTTTGGATTTCTTTTGTCTTTTCCACTTCTTTTTGTCTTCACATGATTTTCTCTTCTTTTTACATAATTAATATTTTATAAATAAATCAATTTGCCCTTTACCCATGCTAACACCTAGGCACATAATAAGATCTTGAATTTGTCTTTTATCACCTTGCTTGGTGCGAATATAGATGTTGCATTTGCCCATGACAGAAACCTTTTCATTGTTTCCCACCTTCATTTCTGATTTTATTGATTCATCAATGTTATTGAACATCTCTTTGTTCTCACTCATTTGGTTGCTACAACCACTATCTAGATACCAAATTTCTCTACTAGTTTGCTCAAGTATATTGCATGTTGTAAACAAATTTACCCATTTCTCACTCTTATCACATTCTGCCTCTTTTGCCTTGTAGAAATTTGAGTTTTGCCTATTCAAATCATACTCTTTCTTTCTACACTCGCTAGCATAGTGTTCATACTTTTTGCAATAATAGCATTGTACATTAGACTTATCATACCTTTGTGTAAGACCACCTCTTGAAGTGTTGACGCTCCTTCCTCTTCCTCTTCCATGTGATTCTTGGTGATTGTGTCTTGCTCTACCTCTGTTATTAGCTCCTCTCCCTTGCCTCTTACATTCACATGTGTCTTGAAGGCTTGTTCATGGAAAGAGGGGGTTGACATATTCAACCATTATTCATGGGTTTGCAAGGAACCCATCAACTCATAAACCGTCATTTGTCTCAAGTCCTTAGACTCTTCTATTGCAACCACTATAGGATCAAACCTAATTGAAAGACTTATCAACACCTTCTCAATGATTATATGATCTTCAAGAGTATCTCCATTTGTTTTGATTTGATTTACTTTGCTCATTGTCCTTATAAAGAAGTCATTGATTGACTCATTTTCTCTCATCTGTAGGGTTTCAAAGTCCCTTCTCAACAACTGCAACTTGACTAGTTTTACCTTGCCACTACATTGATATGCATTTTGTACAATGTCTCAAACTTTCTTGGAATGAACAGCTTATGCTATCTTTGGAAAGATGGAATCAGCCAATGCCATTTGAATGTAGCTTAGAGCCTTGGCATCCTTCTTTCTATTCTCTTTCAATAAATTTCTTTGTGCTTGAGTGAGGGCATCGAATTATGTTTGGTTTGCTATCTCAATGTATTCACCCTCTAAAATTCCCATATCTCTTGAGAACAAAAAATAGCCTTCATCTTGAAGCACCATACATCATAATTCTTACCATCGAACATTGAGGGCTGCTGCCATGAACTACTGGTACTGGCTGCCATCTTCAATAGGCCTTAAAAACCTTTTGGCTCTAATACCAGTTGTTGGCATCAAGATCAAATATACAACACTCAAAACCAAGTGTGAGAAAGGTGAAGGTCAAGCACCTAAGTGGTTGGATCCTGACAATCTCTATAAATGGAGATTAAAATAGCACATTCACAATATAACATGGTTTACAAGCAAAAACAAATGAGGCAGAGTTTGTTCTAAAATACTCTATTGAATATCCTTATATTGATTCAAAAAACTATTACAAACTATTGATTACACTCTTATAAAATTTGCTACAACTATTGTTGTTACAGACACACAAAACTTCAAATTTGTATTCTGACCTTCTTTGTTATTTTAAACTATTGTTCTGACCATGAACATTCTTCTTCTTTTCTCATTGTAGAGTGTTGTTGTACATTCTCTTCATTCATTGTTGTTATTTACTTTGTGCTCCTATTCTGCTCCCCAGACACTTCTTTGCTCAGACTATTGTCCCTTTTTCTTCTTGCATTGTCTTTTTCCTCTCTTCTTTGTTTTTCTACAAGCTATTGCTTCTGCGTATATTCTACTAACTTACATTCCTTTTTCTTGTCTTTTTCTATTTTTATATTTCCCAACTAGTTCTCCACCTACCCCATCCAAAAATCAAACAATTGTGCATTAAATGTAGTTTGGTGAGTTCGAATGGTGGAGGGAAATATCCAGATCCATACAAAAACACTGTCAATGGTTAGATAGAAAGTAAGATTAAATATTTTAACAATGCATAGACTTTAATTTTCTATTGAACAACTTCTTTTGCACAGACAACAAACAACCAAGCTCTCAACTTGAGGAGCAAAGAGGGCATGGGAATTAATTCGTTATGGTTAGACGAAGAAGAAGATCAAAATTGGAAAAGGAAATCACAAGACAAAAATGGTGGAGTTACATATTATGGAACAAAACTATTGGGATTATGTAGTTTGTATGACACGGTTATATACAATGGCATGAGAACATGGCCGAATTCAGGACATATCACCTGTAAAATTTACAATGATCAAAGTGTGGTAGACTATGTTAATTGCTCACATAACTCTATCCCAAGATTAATGAATCTTGAAGTTGGGGATTGTCCTATTGAGATGAAATCGGATCACAATCCAAAATATGTAAAATTCTATATGCATACAAATCATCAAAAAAGAAAACAAGACCAACATGAACAAAAGAAGAGACCCCCTCAAGGTAGAATCCTCATAAATCAGTAGAATCAAGAACTATTCAAGGCAGCCCTTGAACAACAATTCCAACAACATTCTCAGGAAGCAAAGAATAATACTTCATCCATGGTTCGCTGCCCAACAAGCAGCAATATGCTGATTTATCTAATTAAAAAGGCTCTAAATACATGCAAAAGAAGTAGACCTAAAAGTGGAAGTGCAAGTAGTTTTCCAGTAAACCCATGGTTTGATGAAGAGTGCAAAGCAGCAAAAAGAACTTTGAGTCAACTTGGGATGACCAAAGAAAACAAAAAGGCATATGAAAGAATTATATAGTCTAAAAAAGAAAGCTACCTATATACAAGGAGAAAAGAATTAATTTCTCTTGGAAAGCATAATCCCAAAGGCTTTTGGAGAGAATTACAGCAGAAAAGGAAACAAACAGAGAACAACATTACAATACGCAATAGTTAGAGTATGCAAAACTACTATATGAAAGAGTTCAAGATAAAGATAATACACCTGTAATCAACACAACTAAGCTTTTTTCTACGAAAAATATCACTCAGGACATAAAAAAACTAGTAAGTGGTAAGGTGCAAGACAGATGGGGTACAAGCTGAATATCTAAAGTGGGGATTAGACACCCTCACACCACATATCAAAAGCATATTCAATGGTATCATTCAAGAAGGCTTCCCGATAGATTAGACGACTAGTGTTGTTATCGCTCTTTATAAAACTGGGGATATCAATGACCCATCTAACTACCGAACTATAATGGTCAATCCCCTCCTTGGAAAGCCATTTGGTAGCATGATAGAACATAGAATTAGCAGTTAGGCAAAAAAAGAGGGCAAAAGGTCAAGCAGAATTCAGGCCAAAACATTCGACTATCGACCACTGCATCACACTTAAACAATTGATCGAAAAAGTATGGGATACTCAGGGAGAAGCAACATTTTGTTGTTTTGTTAACTTCAAAAAAAAGCATTTGACACGATCCCTAGAAGTAAACTTTGGATCAGAATGGAGGAACTTGAAGTTCCAGATGAGTATAAAGCGGCAATACATAGACTTTATGGGCAAGTCAGGGCCAAAATTAGGACAAGTGAAGGACTGTCAGAATGCTTTGGAAGTGACATTGGAGTCAAACAAGGGTGTCCTCTATCTCCCACCTTGTTTGGGCTATACATTGATAAACTAGAAGAGTGGATAGACAAAGCTGGTGGAGGGGGCGTCCACCTAGCTAGTTATGTTATAAAGCTACTTCTATATGCAGATGATCTTATCCTAATTGCAAAAACAACCCATAATTTGAGAGAGCACTTGAAAGCTTTAGAGCTCTTCTGTCAAGAGGTGGGAATGTAAGTGAACACTAACAAAACAAAAGTCGTGATCTTTTCTCTATGGAGAAAAAATAAACAAACTAAGTTTGTTTTTTAAGGAAGTCCACTAGAAATAGTGCAAGAATATAAATATCTCGGGCTTGACTTCCATAACAAGCTTAGATGGGAGACCTACAGGACAAAAAGAATACAAGGAGGTTGGAAGGCTTTATATTCATTGCAAAACAGGTGCAAGAATGTAGAATTATGTGTTGAGGTATAGTGTGTTCACATTATTAATGTAATGACATAACTATTGTTGTTATAACAATATTACGTTCATAGTTTATAAGTTAGATTTATTAGTGTGTGAATATATTGTTATTAACAATATATTCATATTTAGTGGGTTGGTTAGTCGGAGTTTGTTTATGAGATTTTGGTGGATATTTGATCTCCCCAAATATAGGAATGATTTGCCTATATAATATGTATTCTCGTATATGTTGAATAAGATGGAATGAAATAATTTTATATTGTGTTAAATATTTCTCTGTGTGTTCAACTCCTTTTTTCATGTTAATCCTCTGCAGATCTAAACAAGATATATTATCTGGTATCAGAGCAATGGATCCGTGAGATATTATACGAGGCAGAGTCATTATAATTTTTTTTTGTTGCCCCGAATGATGAGAGAAAATTTAAGCAATTGAGATTAGTGTGTTTAGCTTTCTAATTTTATGCAATTTGGAAGAATTTGTATTTGTTTGGCAACACCAAGGAAAATCTATAAGTAATTAGATCAGCTTAGGATTTTTGATCTTGACATATACTGCCTGCATGTTTTGTGCACCCATCATGACCCTTGCAACTAGTTAGGATTCTCTATAGATGAAGAAAGATCTGCGTTCATATGCACTCAACAGTCAATGCTAATTCGAAGATCATATTCGCTTTACAATTTTGGCATAAGATCTATGTTTATTCACGTGAATCCAATCAAAAGTAAAAGTTGTCAGTCTTCTTCTTGGATTCGACGTAGTTACCAGCCCATCTATTGTGAAATCCATTCTATCATTCTGCCTTCCATGGCTTCGTGCACCTATATGCATCCATTGTATCAACTGCAGATTGCCCTCCTTCACATCATTATTTGAGGATATTTTACTTGACATTGTTGTACTCTTCCCTTGCGTAGTTCAGATATGGTCTTACCTCAGCATCAACGTTTCTCCATGCTTGATCCTTGCATCTGAGTTTCATCTTTGACTCGCCTTCACGCTCAGAATAGTCTTTTATGGTCCATTCCAGCATTGGCTGGCTCTCTCCATCCGACGTCTAAGTGAAACGGTTCATGCATTGCTTGGCATATTCATGCATTTCCAGTAGTAGCCCGCCGCTCTTATCTTGTAGGTGTCTTGATTCTTTAGTTTTCTACGATTTTGTCTTTATTTTATTAGTGTTTGGATTTAAATGTTAGTCATTCAAATAATATTAGTTTAAGTCAAGTCAAAGTTTGTTTTTATTGAGTTTAGATGTGTCATTTGATAGATGTTTCAAGTGAGCCAATAGATTTTTAATAGGTTTTTATATAAGTTTAATTAATAGTGTATTTAGTTTTTTAATAGTCATATGTTATTCTATATGTGTCAAATCATTACAAAATATAATCACTTCCGTGAGTACCTTTAGTCGATGCCTTTATATAGAGGCTTTAGTGTTTTAGTTATAGATTTTCTTTTAGCATTAGAAAAAATAGTCATTATTTCCAATTAAGTCTTTTATGTCAAAAATAAAATCAGAGTCATTAAAATTAGTTGGGTCCAAGTCAAATATTCTTCAAAAATATCAAGTGTCAAAAAGTGGCAATATTTTGGGTTTACTGTCAAAAAAAAAAAAAAAAGAGTCGAGAATCAAAAGTCGTTGAGTCGCTTTTTGTAAGAGTCATTTTTATATCAAAGTTGTTTAGGCTTAGGTGTCATATAAAGTCAATGTAAAAAATTGTAAAATATAAAAATATTTATTCCACGAATGCATTTTCGCTTATACGCAATGTCCAGACTATGAGGGGATTTATCCTCGACAAATTCATGCATCTGAGCTTCACGACTTCTTCCGCTGAGTGAGCAACTTCTTAAGGAAGGAGGAAACGAAGGCTAAAGGTTTCATAGCCTCTCATTAGCCACTAGCGACAGGACCACTTTTTGATTTAGTGGTCTTTTTCTTTTCAATTGTGTGATGTGTTTGTTTTCAGCATAGTGTGATTTCAAATAAGAACAGATGTATCTCTGTTCACAATTTTCATAAGTGAATTATATATTCCTATGTAACTTCTTTGAAATGTGAGAATGATGAGAGCTAGAATCTATATTGCACATCACGACGTAGTTTATAATAAGCCACTTGTAAAACCATTGCTTTGTGGTTTTTGGTTAGCCACTTGTAAAACCATTGTTTTGTGGTTTCTGGTTAGCCACTTGTAAAACCATTGTTTTGTGGTTTATGGTTAGCCACTTGTAATGATCTGAGCAACATTTCAGGCAACAATTCGAGCGACGGTTCTACCCCAATTGGTGGCAGAACTTTTGGGAGCCAAACTTTTGCACCATAGCTCCGTTTGACTCCCCATTTGAACCGTTGAAAAACTAAGAATGAGGGGAACGTCGTGAGATGGCATGGAGCTCCACTCGGTTGGTTTTGACCCCTGAAAACTAAATGGAAGTGCCTCAAATTTTAAGTTTAGTAATGCAGTCTAAAAATAGTAAGTTTTTAAAAATAGTAATTCCTCGAATTATGTATTGTTGTGACTCGTAGAAATCGAACCACTTAATCTCCCTCAAGATTGGTGACCTTCCACATCCTCCTACCTTCAAAATGTGTATAAATGAAGATGTAACTGGAAAATAAAATCAGAGATCTCTTCTCAGAGATAGGCATATGTTTGGATCTGCAAATTTGATCAATAAAATATCTCTTCTCAGAGATAGCATTATTACAATTGTGTTGTTCTTGTTTCTTGAATTATATTTCAACCAAAGCTTCTGAGTTTTGAATCATGTAAAATCACTGTTTTGGTTGTTGGTCAGTCATTTGTAAAACCATCATGTAAGGTTTGTGGTTGTCCTCTGAAAATCACCGAGTCACGAGTATAGGTGTAGTTATGGGAGAGTTGTTCTCCCCATGTTCACATTAAGGGAGTGTATGATAAGATTAATAATGTTCACAAGGAGGTGAATGTTGAGGTATAGTGTGCTCACATTATTAATGTAATGACGTAACTATTGTTGTTATAACAATATTACGTTCATACTTTATAAGTTAGATTTATTAGTGTGTGAATATATTGTTAATAGCAATATATTCATATTTAGTGGGTTGGTTAATCAGAGTTTGTTTATGAGATTTTGGTGGAGATTTGATCTTCCCAAATATAGGAATGATTTTCCTATATAATATGTACTCTCGTATATGTTGAATAAGATGGAATGAAACAATTTTATATTGTGTATTAAATATTTCTCTGTGTTTGGCTCCTTTTTTTTGTGTTAATCCTCTACAGATCTAAATCAGATCTATTGTTATGGGATTGGAAAACCAAGAGAAACTTATTCGGCCTACTTGTCACACCAATGGTCCTATATGGATGTGGTGTTTGGGGTAGCAATTTGCCCGATCTAAAATGAAAACAGATAGAGAGAATCCAAAAATATTTAATCACAAATAGTCTCAAAGTCAAAGCTTCAATTCCATATGAGATCCTATTAGCCGAAACGAGTACATTTCCATTGGAAGCATCAACAATGACTCGAACACTAAGTTACCTAAAAAAGACAAAATATGGAGAACCATTGATGACCCAAAATGGTAATCGAAGAAAAGCTAAACAGAATGAAGAAAACGTGGATGAAATAAAATAACAAATGGATGAGTAAATGGGACATCAACATGCAAGAATGTCCAAACACCAAGGGAAATAAATAAATATGTGACAGAGAAATTCAAGGCAGCCATGTGGACAAAACAATTGGGACGGAAGAAAGAATACTACATCAAAGAGTTTAATTTCACATGGGAGCATGTGGAAAAAGCATACATAGGGACAAACATCAAATGGAAAGCAAAAATGTTAATTGCACAATTAAAGACTAGCTCGCATCATCTTAGGTATGAAACAGGTAGGTGGACAGTACGTAAGGAAGAATGGAGAACAAGAATATGTCTGTTTTGTGACAAAGGGGTAGTAGAGACAAAATAGCACTTTATTATGGAATGCGTAGCCTATAATGACATCTGCTCCAAGTACAAAGACAGCTTAAGGGTCGACAACCTCGCTGACTTGTTTACAGAGGAAAAGCTAGATGGTACAACGAGTTTTCTAATTAAAATACATAGTAGAAGAGTTAGCTTCGAAAAATGGTCTGAATTTTTGCATAATCAAAAGGACAACTCTCATGTCAAGGAATTGTGTTAATACAGGGTAGTTCTGTTACAATCCCTGGTCCCATAGACTACTGGGTCTCGTGGACATTATTAAAATCTTTCTTTCGTTCATTCATTCAGTTATAGGAACTCCATTTAGCTAAAACTAAAGCAAAATATCTTTATGCCGAGAGTACTATTTAGGGAAAGGATCTCTAGTCCAATTGCAGGGAAGGCTGATTTAATTAGTTATATAGGGTGAATTAATCTTTAAAAAAACAAGCCGCTGGTGTCTAGCAGAGAATTAAATACCAAATCAATTCCAAAAGAGAGAAAAAGAAAGAGATGACATACGGTAAGGCAAAAGGATGTACGATGAATGTGATGTTGTGTTTGTAGTAGCGAAGGACGTCCTTCAATGGCCACCATGCGTCTCTGCTGTCTGGACACAATGGGTCAAAGAATGCCTCCACGAGTATCGAATCGCCGAATGTTCTCTTCTTGTACACAAATCCATCGTATTTTGGAGGAATAGGAAGCTGTGACACGCTCCTTCCCATGACCGACAACATCACCAACACTGCCAATCCCAATACAGCCGCCATGGAGAATGGGTAACAGTAGTTCTCTCCACAACATAGTTTTCTAATTTACAAAAGGTATCGTTGGGAAGGAACCAAGCGTTTGGTTACGATGTGGTCACCCGACCCGATCCGCGGGGGTCAACGTCCTCAACTTTATCGGATCCCATTCCTACGTATGCATTTTTTAATTTTTTATTTATTGGCTTTTACAATTGTAAGTATAACTATTATTACGGAAAATTAATAATTTACATGAGGTTATAAAGTAAAGGAGTGTATTTGATGAGGTCATGATATGCCCAATAAATATATAATAAATGATTTCATTTTTTTTTTTTTTTAATTAAGTTTGATTGCATTTTGTAATTTTTATTGTGATCTGAGATGAGTTAGGATGTAATTATCCATCTTTTATTGATTGTGATTTTAACGTTTAAAAAACCTGTAATTCTAAATAAGTATGTTGGAAAATTCAAGTTTTGCAATAAAATAGGTCATCATCAAGGTAAAAAACAAATATGAAGTGGATTGCATGTTTTTGGAAGCATTATAATCAATTCAACTTAGTTCCGGAACTCCACCATACTATTTCAAGTTGTCGCATTTTCAGACTTGGCTCCAGAACTCTATATTTAGCCCCAAAATTATCAGAATTAGCTCCATTATTTCTGCAGATAAGCTCTGGAACTTTCGCAGCTAGATATAGAACTGATAAGGATCTATTCCAAAATGATCGGCGATCTGTCAGGGCAATGATCCCATTAAATCAGGTACAAATTCCCAATTTTCGTATTTGCAGATCTAAGACATTTATCACACATCTGGACATCCAGCCACATCTTGATTCAGCATCTATTTTGGGTACGATTCAGTTCCATCGTATCTATGAAACAGTTATAGCCATCAAAGCATATATATATGCAAACCTGGGAATTTAGGATATATAGATAAGATCATTGAAGAATAGAGAAAAAATGATAGATTAGTACAATTTGTAACGCATAATATTTTATCAATGAAATAGTCATTCCTGTTTTGAAAGCAAATTAAATTGTTCAATCATGTTTCTAGGCGGAGCAAGGGCCCACTCCTCCAAAGAACTAGGATCTTCATTTTTTGTCGGTATTTATATTTTATTCAAGAAAATAGGTAACTCTGTTAAATTTATAAATACTTCCAACTCCTTAAAGTTAAAATTTGTTATAAATTTGTTCCTACAGGCGTTTTAGATTAAATTATCATTTCTTTGCAATCATTTTCCAGCAATCTATTTTATTCTGTAAAAGTGTGTTTACTTCCAGCTAATTCATTTATGCAAATGTGTGTTTACTTCTAGCAAATTCATTTCTACAAACGTGTGTTTACTTCCAGTAAATTCATTTCTACAAACATGTGTTTACTTTCAGCAATTTTCATCGTTTGATTCCAATAAGGTTTTGACCAAGAAGTCCTTAAGACATTAAAAATCCCCCATATATATATATATGTATGTATGTATGTATGTATGTATGTATGTATATATACCTACAATCAATTACTAAATCGATACGATTCTTCTTGTTGCATATAGCTTTAGACACAGCCCTAATTAAATATGACATCAATAAAAAGTTGATTAAATGTAAGGAATAACGACACCCAACATTTTTGGCACCGTTGTCGGGGACTCACTAGTTGGAATTTTCTAATTAAGTGTCAACAAGAGCAATAATCTTTCATTTAGTAATTAGAGATTTTTTTTCTAATTTATGAGTAGACCACGAGACTCCAATGGTAGATTTCTCCCTAAAATATCTGAACAAAAATTTTCATCATCCTCTAGTTTAAGTAAGGACATTGAGCAAGAATTGGAGGCACCATTATCTCTTATAAGACAACAAGCAAAATTGTCATTTTTAGAATTTTTGGATCAATCACCAAAATCAAGTAGAACCTTAGGGAGGAAGATTATTTCTCAAGATCCATTGAGGGAAAGTTTTGATTCTCAATTGAGTAGTCAACCTCCTATTCCTGACTTTTCACCATCCCCAAAACAGACCACATACCACATTGATTGGGAGAATGGACTAGAAAATACCAGAGAGATGGCATGAGAAGCTGTAAGAGAACCTGAGAGAACCTTTACCTATCCCATTCAGATCGGGAATGATGAAACCACTATGAAAAACATCTCACACACACACTTGCCCACATTTAGAAGAATGTCATCTAAAGATCCTGACCAATTTCTGTTTGAGTTTAAAGTACTATGTCAGACTTATGATTACAAGACAAATTATCAAACACTGAAGTTGTTTCCATCTACTCTGAAGGATGCAGCAATGAGGTGGTTTATGGGATTAGCATCTAATTCTATTACCAACTGGGAATAAATGGAAACTATCTTCCTAGACAAATATCAAGATTATTGTAGAGGAAGAAATCGAAAGGAATTTTTTTTCAAAATCAAACAGGAAGAAGATGAAAACATGGAAGATTATTTGGACAGATTCTTTTTTGTGAGTAAAAGATGTAGATTTGTACTTCAAGAAGATTTAAATAAAAATTATTTTTCTCAAAGGTCTAGATGATGAATCTAGGGAAACCCTTGATTTAATTGGCAGAGGAAACATTGCTCAATTAAGAATGGACGGAATCATAAAAATTTGTAGAAACTATTCAAGGACAAGGGGTGGACCTAGAAAAAGAAAAACGGTTAAAAAATTGAATCCAGATATGAATAAATTGATGGATGAATTAGCAAACTTTAAAACAGACATATTAGTTCAATTAACCTCCACTATGGATGGATTGCAAGCTAAAGCAAATGCCCAACTTGAACCATTAGCCATGTATTGTCCTAGATGTAGGAAGAAGCATGCAATAAGGGAATGTCCATTGGATAAAATAGAAGTATGTCTTGTATGTGATTCTAAATAACATGATACTCACGCTTGTTATCTTCTTCCACTTATAAAAAATTAGCTCAAACAAACCAATACATCATCCACCACAGAAGAATTAAATTTTGTTCAGAGACAACCCAGCCAAGGACAATTTATGCCAAGACTAGCTCCTAATCCCTGGATGATGCCATGGGCAGCTCAAATAGTATCACAAAGTTGGAGACAGCCACCTTGGGCCCCTCAACTCACATGGCATCCTCAGGATTGGGCAAGTCAATCTTGGTATACTCAAGGACATCAACAACCTTGGGCTGGTCAAGGAAATCTTTATGCTTGGCCACAACCTAGATGGGGCCCTAGTAATTATGTGCAAGGGAAAACATATCCAAATCAGAACCAACAAGCTAGAATGGGACCTCCAGCATAAAATCCATAGGTTGAAAACATAATCCAAACACAAATTCCAGCACAACTAGTAGCAAACCCAAGAAACAAACAAACAACTCCTGTATATGAAACAAAATCAGTAAAATCAGTTGATTTAAATACAATAGATTGTAAAAACATTTAAACTAGATCTGGCAAAATAGTTAGCAGTCCACCTGTTATAATCACTGAGATGATAGAATAAGCTAAAACCCTAGCACAGTTACACCTAAGGAAGATGACAAAGAAAGAGATAAGGAACCAGAAAGAAATTTTACTGAGATTCCATTTCTAGAAAGACGAAGAAATCATAAAACTTAAGGAATCTGAATTGGTGTAGGAACTAAGAAGATTGAATATTGAAATACCATTGTTACAAGCAATTAAGGATATTCCAGAGTTGAACAAGTTAATCAAACTATTATGTTTTAAAAACCCTAGAAGAAAGAAACCGTACCCCAGGACTATTCAGGTAGATGGAAAACTTGATGATTTATTAGCAGGAAAACTCCTACTACCTAAAAATGGAGATCCTAAAAGCCCTGTTATTTCTATTTCTATAAGGAATAAGGATATACATAATATTTTGATTGATTTGGGCACAACTATCAATGTAATGACAGTGGACACTTTGAAAACATTATCATTACTAGGTATACAACCTACTAATACCATATTGCAGATGGCAGATCAGTCTGTAGCAAAACTAGGAGTTATTGAAGATGTTGTAGTAATGATGGAATCATAGAAATATCCAGTCGACTTCCTTATCTTACAGCTAAAAGGTAAAATATTTGGTTATCCCATTATTTTGGGGAGATCATGGTTTGCTACCGTTACTGCCTTAATTGATTGCAGGTCAGGGGATATGACTATTTCAAATGGTAAGAATTCTAAGCAATTTTTATTATATCCATCTGCACGACCTTTCATTACTAATCAAGTGAAATTATGGGTTGATAATCCTGATATTAATGAGCAAAATCTGTCTTCTTTGGCTATGATAACATTGCAGAATCATGTACGAAAAATAGAAGATATGGTTAATCCTTCATTAAATAAACATCAATCGTCATTGGAACAAACAGGATTAGTTCTGGAACATGCTGAATCTATTTTGGAACCATCACAGTTAGTTCTGGAACCACACCAATTCTCTGCAAATAAAGATAATTTCGCTCTGGAAGAACACAATTTCTCTTGGGGAGAGGAAGGATTTGTAGTTTCAGCTTTACAAATATCAGGAGATGATGAAGAATTTCTGAACAACAACAATAATGAGGAATTTGACCTACAACAAGATAAGTATAATAACTTTTTCTGTTGTCTTTTGTCCAACATTCTATCTTAAGGAACTTTTGGAGATGTTGCTACAGATCATATGTTGTTACCACATGCATGTCCACTAAACACCTTAATGGAATCCCCTTCAACAAATTAGTTCATCATATCCTGGAACCAAACATGTTGAGATTCAACCAGAATTTTTTTTGAATATTAATAACTGGTTAAAGAACGATGAAGAAGTCAAACTGTTTGAAGTTTTGAAGGATCATACTAATGCTTTTGCTTGGGACTATAGAGATATGAAGGGAATTCATCCAAGTATCTGCACCCATCACATATATACTGAAAACATTAGACAAGTTAGGCAACCTCAGAGAAAGATTAATCCAGCCTTAAGGGATATAGTCAAACAAAAAAATTAAAAAACTATTACAAGTAGGTTTTATCTACCCTATCTCAGATAGCCAGTGGGTGTCTCCTCTTGTAATTGTCCCTAAAAAGAATAGAAAATGAAGAATTTGTGTTAACTATAGGAACTGAACAAAGCCACCTTGAGAGATTATTTTCCCTTACCATTCATAGATCAAGTCTTAGACAACCTTTCAAGTAAATAGTAATTTTCCTTCTTGGATAGATTTAATGGATACAATCAAATCAGAGTTACTGCTGAGGATCAAGACAAAACTACATTTTCTTGTCCATGGGGTACTATTGCTTACAGGGTATTGCCATTTGGACTATGTAATGCTCCAGTAACCTTTCAAAGAGCTGTATTAGCAATTTTTGTAGACCTAACAAATGACTGTGTGGAGGTATACATGGATGACTTTACTATGTATGGAGATGCATTTGATGATGCCTTCAAAAATTTGGACAGAGTATTAACAAGATGTGAACAACATCACTTATCTCTTAGTCATGAAAAATATTTGATAATGGTTGATGAAGGGATTGTATTAAGACACCATATTTCAAAAAGAGGTATTCAAGTTGTCCAAAATAATATCAAAATTATTTCAGATTTGCCTATTCCTCAAACCCCCACAGATATCAAGTCATTTTTAGGGCATACTGGATACTATAGGCACTTTATTAAGGATTTTAGTAAAATCACTGCCCCCATGTTTAAGTTGCTTACCAAAGACTGTGAATTTTTTTGGGATGAACAGTGTCAACATGCTTTTGAAGAAATTAGAAAGAAATTAGTAACTTCCCCAGTATTGCAAGGACCTAATTGGGAGAAACCTTTTCACATCCAAACTGATGCCTCAAATACCTCAATTGGTGTAGTTTTGGGATAGAAAGATGAAGAAGGAAGAATGCATGCTATTTACTACTTAAGTAAAAATCTTACTCCCACTGAATGGAATCACACTACCACTGAAAAAGAATTTTTGGCTGTGATCTATGCAATCAATAAATTTAGACATTACATTACAGAGTACAAAATATTTATACATACAGATCACTCAATAATTAAATATTTAATGAACAAACCAGTGGTTGGAGGTAGAATAATTAGATAGTTATTACTTCTACAAGAATTTGATATTACCATTGTGGACAATCCAAGTAAATCTAATGTGGTCGCTGATTTCTTGTCAAGATTGACCATTACAGGGGAGCAGGATCTAGTCAAGGACAACTTTTTAGATGAACAATTATTTGTTATTTTAGATAATACACCATGGTTTACTGACATGGCAAATTATCTTGCAATAGGGAAGTTTTCTCTTTCTTTCACTAAAAAGCAAATAAAAAAGTTAATCAAAACCAGTGCACAGTTTGAATGGTTAAATGGAATGTTATTTAAATGTGGTCCTGATTTGGTTTTATGCAGGTGTGTGAGAGAAGATGAAATCTTTGACATCCTCTGGGTATGTCATGATGAACCAAGTGGAGGACACTATTCAGTGAAAAGAACAACTCACAAGATACTTGGCACTGGTTACTATTGGCCATCTCTGTACAAAGATGTGAAGAGATATATTAGGCGGTGTGATCCTTGTCAAAGGATGACATAACCAACCATTACCAATGAAATGCCTCTGCAATCACAAGTAGTGATTGAACTATTTGAGAGATGGATATTGGATTTTGTTGGACCCTTTAATCCTCCTTCACAAGAAAAAGAGCACATTCTTGTGTGTACTGATTATGTAATAAAATGGGCAGAAGTGCAGGCTTTAACAAATGCCACTGAAGAAGCAGTCACTGATTTCCTTTGGCACATAATTATGATAAAGTTTTGAGCACCAAGAAGCTTAGTTTCAAACCAGGGACCACAATTTATGTCCAACATGATCCATGCCTTCACAACCTATTATTAGATCAATCATAGGAAGTCATCTCCCTATCACCTGCAAGCAAATGGACAAGTTGAAGTAACAAATAAAGAATTAGAAAATATCCTCACTAAAACAATTGAAGCTGAAAGAAGAGATTGGGTAAAAAGACTACCTGAAGCTGTTTGGGCTTACAATACAACTTGGAAAACCACAACAGGATTTTCACCATATGAGTTAGTCTATGGAAAAAAGCCCTTGTTGCCTATTGAGTTTGAACTACAGACATTGAGGACAACAACTAAGGTGGGAATTGAATTGGATGTAGCTCAAAAGGAGCAAATCCTTCAACTCAATGAATTGGATGAATTCAGAATAGAAGCACTTCACCAGACAGAGATAATCCAAGAACAGAGGAGGCAATGGCATGATTCACATATCAAGGAAAGATAATTCAAATTAGGAGACTGGGCATTGTTGTTTGATTCTAAGTACCAACAATTCAAAGGCAAATTAAGAACTAGATGGTTGGGACCTTATCAGATCAAGCAAATATTTGACCATGGTTCTATCTAGTTACTTCCTATTGATGGCAGCAGAAGAGTACTCTTGGTCAATGGACACAGGCTAAAACTTTATAGGAAGCCTCCTACTAAGGACGAATTCTTAAAGCAGATTGAAGTAAACAAAGAATTTGATCATATGAAATAACCCAATTCTTCCAAAATGATCAAATAATCAAATGAAAAGATCTAGAATAAAGGGAAGAAGATGAAAACCAGTAAATGACGTTCTCTTCTCCAAAAAAAAAAGATCAATTGAAAACCAGTGATGGCGGTTGATCTTAAAAAAATAAGATCAATTGAAAACTAGTAATGGCAATTGATCTTCTCAAATAAATGGCTAATTTAAATAAAGCTTTTTTCTAACTATTTCTAACTGCTTTTCAGGAATGATGAGTCATCATGACGGAGGGATTACATCATCAAGGATGGTAATTATGTTTTTAACTTGTTAAAGGTTAGATTGAAAGTTTGCATGTGTGATTAGACTTGATTTAAAAAGATTAGTATGATGAGTCAGTTATTATACATCATGGTTAAATGTCCAAAATCATGAGAAGGATATTAATGATAAAATGAGTTGGCAGATAGTCATAAAGAATCATTCTTGAACCAACAAAGTAAAAGCTAGTTACAAATTTTTTTTTAAAGAGATACAACAAATTACCTCCGTCAGTTCCGTAGCTGAGTACAGTAGTTTCGTAGTCAAAATCACTAAATTCTATAGCTAAGTACAGTAATTCTGCTATCAAATTTGCCTAATCAGCAACTAAATCTGCTAGTTTTGCAGTTAAAATCATTAGTTCCACTGATAAGAGAAGCAATCTTCAACTAACCTGTGTAAGATTCAAGAAGCACGAATCATGGGAATAAAAAAGAAGTCTGAACCAGAAAATGATACCCAACTCCTTGCAAATGAAGAAGTAGCAACCATCTTTCAGCAGGTAGGTTGGCTAGAGTTTCTAAGGAAATTTTCTAAGTATAATGATGAACTAGTAAGAGAATTTGTTTTCAATTTAGAATAATCAAGGACAAAAATTAGGAAGGTTGTTATTCCTTTTTCTATGAATGTAATAAGTGAAATGTCTAGAATACCAATAATGCATGTCCCAAACCCTGTCAAGGGCACATTAAAAGCCCTGACTAAAACCCTATTGAAAGAAGGGGAAGCTAAACCCCAGTATATTTATAATATAAAGAAAATCATTAAAGGAGTCAAAAGGGCTAGCCTGCCCAAACCCTTTGACAGAGTAGTATTTTGGATAGTTAAGTATTTAACTTGTGATGGACAATTTGGGACAATAGAAAAAGAAGTCCTAAAAATCCTTATACACCTTAGATATGGAGTCGAAAAAAGCAGAATATATAGTAAACCTTCTAGGGTTTCTTTTTGACTCCATCCATAAAATGGCCCAGAGGTATTCTTGGGGTGTAAGAATAATTAGACATCATGGGTTAGTGCATTTGGTATGCCAACACCATTTCTTTTTAAAGAAAAATGGGGAAGCAATGTGGGACAAATTTCTTGGCAAATTTGGGCAAAACCCTGGTATTTCCAGAAGAACAATAACAACTCCTCCTGCCCCTTCAGTTCATTTGAAAACTGATACCATTGCTGAAGAAAAGAAAAGATTAGGGGAAGAGGAAATACCATAAAGAAGAAAATTTGAAATAAAAGTTAAAAGTACAGACCCTATTATGCCTTCTCAGGACATTTCTTCTTCTACAGAAGCTATAGAAGAACTGGTACATGTCTCTAATAATGACAATTCACCTAGGCCTGAGCAAAATGTGAACATCAAAAGAAGTTCTAAAAGGAGACCTATGTCTACACATTTTGAGGCTCCTCAAGAAAGAAGATGCCATAAAAGGTCTAAAGAAAGTCCAGAGGCGATGGAAGAACAAGCAAGGCTAGAAACTGAAGCTGCTGATATTTTGGGTAGCATGACCATGACTCCTCCTGGACCAAGCCAAACAAAAAAGGAAGAAGGGGATGAAAGATTTGAATAACAAGCTTTCCAATAAATGGGTAAGATAGTAGCACCATCACATGCAAAAGATGAACATGCATCTTGGAGAAGGAAAGGGAAATCCCCTATAGTGGAAGAGGAATGTTTAATTCTCCAAAAAAATTTAGAGAAAGAACAAAACCAACAGATTAAACAAGCTCTATTTTTGTCTAGAGTAGAACTCATTATCAAGGAAATAGATGAGGAATTGAACTTCCTCAAACTCAAATTAGAACATAAAGAAATGCTTCTTGAAGAATTAACAAACCAGTTAACAACGAAGAATGAGGAATTATCAGAGATTAAAAGGCAACTGATGGAGAGTGAGGAAAAATGTACAATACAGACCTCTGTGTCAACAGTCTCTGCACAGACTGAATTGACTTATCTACCACTCAAGTAGTTATAGGATGATACATGCAAAGAACTTATTGTAATCAAGGCATCTAATATAGACTTGAAAGGCAAACTGACAAAAGAAGAGAAAGCAAGGAAGGAATGGGAAGACAAATTTTATAAGGAGGAAAATGATAAGTATAAATGTCTTGTAAAAATACAAATAGTTTGTATGTTGAGTGAGAAATTGATTGCGTGCATAAGACCTTCTCCTATTTATAACATGTTTTTAGAAGAACATTTCATTCGCTGATAATTGGCAAGGATAGCATGTGGCCTTCCACATGAAATAAAAGACGAAGCTGATTTCTCAGCCGCCTACTCCTAAGCCAATATAGAACATAAAAACCTTCTTTGTGAATTTTACCTCTGCAATTTTATGCTAGAAATAAATACAAGTTTTATGATCAATTTGTATGTAGGGGAAAGCCAACTTAACACATTTGTCTCTATTCTTCAAAATCAGATTGCATGGCAAGAAAGGGAGTCAGAGCAGTGGTCAAAGGCTAGTTCATTCTGTCTCTATATGAGAATTCATTATGGTAACCCACTCACCTTTGATACACATTTCCAATCCCATGCATTTAATGACAAATTCAAGGGACCTTATCTTTTCAATTTACAACAAAACATGGATATCTTCACCTCTTATGAGAAGGCAAATTTTGATAATATCTATGATGCATGTTTAAAAAGATGGAAATTTCTTCCAGTGGCATTGAAAAAAAGGGAAGTAATATCCCCTTCAAATTTGATCTGGAGTCTAAAAAGGGTAAAAACTTTATGCACAATAATTCCCCAGATCAATGAAACTCCCCGGTGCATATAGAGAGGCATGCAAACAAGGCCACCTCTACTTCTCACTCCCATATCTCCTTGGCAAAATAGAGAACTTCAAAATCCCACTCAATTTGCAGAATGGAAAAGAAAAGTAGAAGCAGGAGCTGGGTATAGTACCTCTAGATCAAAGCATTGGGATATTCAGTTCCAGCCATTTGATCTAAGCAATCAAATGGAATGCAGGATATACAATCCCAAATTTGAAGAGTGAAGTTTGTAAAGGGACTTACAAACAAGTATGGGGGAAAATGATGAGGCCAGGATATGTCCAATAAATGTATAATAAATGACCGCATCTTATTCTTTCTTTTTATTAAGTTTGATTGCATTTTGTAACTTTTATTTTGATCTGAGATGAGTTAGGATGTAATTATCTATATTTTGTTGATTGTGATTCTAATGTTTAAAAAACCCTGTAATTCCTAACAAGTGTGTTGGAAAATTCAAGTTTTGCAATAAAACAGGTCATCATCAGGCTAAAAAACAAATATGAAGTGGATTGCATGTTTTTGGAAGCATTGGAATCAATTCAGCTTAGTTCTGGAACTCTACCATACTATTTCAAGTTGTCGCATTTTTCAGACTTAGCTCTGAAACTCTATATTTAGCCCCAGAATTATCTGAATTAGCTCTGGTACTTTTGTAGATAAGCTCCAAAACTTTCACGGCTAGATATAGAACTGATAAGGATCTATTCCAAAATGGCTGACAATCTGTTAGGTTAATGATCCCATTAAATCAAGAACATAATCTTGATTTCCATATTTGTAGATCCAAGACATTTATCACACAGCTGGACATCCAGCCACATCTTGATTCAGCATCTATTCTAGGTACAATTCAGTTCCATCATATCTATGAAGCAGTTACAACCATCAAAGCATCTATATATGTAGACTTGAGAATTTAGGATATATAGAGAAGAAGATCATTGAAGAATAGAGAGAAAAAAGGATAGATTAGTACATTTTGTAATACAAAATATTTTATCAATGAAATAGCCATTCCTGTTTTGAAAGCAAATTAAATTGTTCAATCTTGTTTCTAGGCGGAGCAAGGGCCCACTCCTCCAAAGAACCAGGATCTTCATTTTTTGTCGGTATTTATATTTAATTCAAGAAAATAGGTAACTCTGTTAAATTTATAAATGCTTTCAACTCCTTAAAGTTAAAATTTGTTCCTGCAGGTGTTTTAGATTAAATTCTCATTTCTTTGCAATCATTTTCTAGCAATCTATTTTATTCTGCAAAAGTGTGTTTACTTCTAGTAAATTCATTTTTGCAAACGTGTGTTTACTTCCAGCAAATTCATTTCTGCAAACGTGTGTTTACTTCCAACAAATTCATTTCTGCAAACGTGTGTTTACTTTCAGCAATTTTCATTGTTTGATTCCAATAAGGTTTTGACCAAGAAGTCTTTAAGACATTAAAAATCCCCCAAAAACAAAAAAATAGAAAAAAAATACAAATACCTACAATCAATTACTAAATCGATACAATTCTTCTTGTTGCATATAGCTTTAGACACAGCCCTGGTTAAATATGACATCAACAAAAAGTTGATTAAATGTAGGGAATAACGACACCCAACAGTATTGGTATTTATGGATCAATAAGTTTTTTTTTTTTTGTGAGGAACAAATTCAATTCAAAATAAAGAATCATCAGTGAAATATAATAAGTTACAAATTACCAAAGTAATTATAAAAGAAATAATAAGAAATTAATTATAGACCATCGTATTAGACGGATGTGGAGGATCGTCCTTCAAAGGTTGAACACTTTAAAAGAAAGGGTCTATCAAGGGAGGATCAGAGACCACCCATTTATCTATACGGTCCAAAGGAGCCAAAGAAATAGTGATGCCCCACCTAGATGGAGGCTGTACCACACTACCAACAGGGTTGAGTCTAGTAGGTGAACCTCATCGAGACAAACCAACAACAAACTTCTCATGAGAAGGCAATGGACTCCAACCCCTCATTGAGGAAGAGGGGTGGGGAAATAGTTGTGGCTACACAAGTAGCTCCATTAGTGTCAGGGGCTGGTGGTCAACCTTATGGAGGATGATCTAAGGGGACATGCATCATGGCACAGGGAACACTCCTCCAATGGTCGAGCAACTCTATAAATTCTTGAGTTATATGGCCACCTTTTCTACTTGGGCTTGAATCTGCATAAAGTTTAAAGATATCACAAACACCTTATTATTAATAGAAACATGATAAGATGCTTCTTCATTGTTAAATACATCAGAGTTTCTAGCTTTCCATAATTGAAATAGAATAATAATACTGAAAAAAATCAATATAAAATCTATATATGTTAGTTAATTAGCAGAATCTCCAAAGAGGGCCAAATGCTAAGAGAAAGGGTCAGGATGCAAGGGTTGAAAGAGACTGTGAATTTATTGCCAAGTAGATTGAGCTTTAGGACATGTCCAAATGCTTGAAGGATTCTAATATAGAAAAGGTTAGGCACTTGGGTTGATTAAAGCCAAGATGATAAAAATGCTCTCTAAGTGGAAGACCATGATAAACTAGACACCAAATAAAATGAGCAAACTTGGGTTCTAGCTTAGCAGTCCATATTTTGTTGAGTCGGGCAAGACAAGTCCTAAGCGAGGAATTAAGACTCCAACACCTATTGATCTTATCCAGAGCCAAAGAGAATGGGATCATTACTTGATAGAGGAGGCTTGGAGAGTGGTTCTTGAAATTAGTATCACAGTTTCATTTCCTATCTTTCCACCAAGCACATGGAGATTAGAGGCCTGATTTGTGAAGCATAACATCTGACATTTACTCCTGAATATGAAGTACAACTGGTAAGTCTAAATTATTTAAATTGAATATAACTTTTAGTAAAGGCCAAGGAGTCCAATCATGAGCTAAGACCAAACCCTTTATAGTTTGAATTCCTCTCCTGAAAATCCTCAAATCTTTCATACCAGGTAACTCTGCTCGAAAGAAACTAGTATTTATCATAATAGGAAACCACCATAGGTTATGGTCATTGAAGGAAAGACCACTACAAAAGCCATCGCTAACCCATTTTAAATAGGGTTTGATAGATTCCAAAGCTTTCCAAATACTATTAGCCACAAAAGAGCCCTCAATTTTAATTGGGGCATGAGTGATCAACAAGATATGGGAACCAATGTTTTTCCAATTAGACTTACCATAGGGAGATCCAAAGAGATACAATGACGTAGGATAATTTTCTAAGATTTATTACCTTCAACAACTCTAAAAACCCATTTAGCACAAAGGGCAATGCTTTACCTATAAATATCGATGATCCCCATACTTCCTTTATCGCGAGGAAGATAACAAATATCCTAAGCAACTTTGTGGAACCCTTAAGCTTGTTTGGCATTAGACCAGAGAAAGCCTTTGAGAATATTTGACAACTTGTCATATGAGGCTTTAGAGGGGGCCCATCAATAAGAGTAGTAGACATGAGTAGTAACCAAAATCTTAGTACACTCCTAGAATTTCCCTACTAAAGAGAGGGGCTTGGTGACCCAATAGTCAACCTTTTTCTCCACTCTATTGTTGACATATTGCCACAACTCTATAAGGGAACTATCCAAGGCAAAGGGAATGACCAAGAAATTTTGAATTATTCCCCTCAAAGAATCCATTTCCACTTGTATTGGAGTAACCAATCTGGCATGGGCATCATAATTTGTCTGAAGCATTGTGTTTTATTCCACTATAAGTAGGATCCAAAAGCTTTGCAAAAAATGTCCAAGGAATGTAAATCCTTCGTAAGATAATTTTCTTGCTCTTCAAGAGTAAGAAAAGTATCATTAGCAAAATGGCCATCAATGAGTTTGGAAGATCTATCAATAATAATAATACCTGTGTGAGACCTCACATAGATCTATGATTCAACATATATCCAAGAGATTCAACATATAAAACATATAAGGTTGTCACAAGAGTACAACCTTGTCATATAGAATGAAAAAGGCCAAAATTATCAGACTTGGCCCCACTGATAATGAGATATGTTGAGGTATTCGATAAAAGAGTTTGGATAACTGAAATAAAGAATTAGCCAAAGCCAAAACCCTAAAGCATATCAAGAATAAAAGGCCACTTGATCCTATCACAAGCTTTTAAAAATTTAATTTGAGAAAGATGGTTCACTAATGAGAGGATCTTGCCCACTTCATTCCTTCCCAAACAACAATAAGGTTATCTAAGATATATTTATTCTTGATAAAGCCTATTTGTAATGGTTTGACAATGACATGAAGGAGTTGAAGGCAATTAACAAGGATTTTATAACACAATGAGGAGGGTGATGGGGTGCCAATTGGTGATAAGCTCATGATCATTGGTCTTGGGAATAAATTTGATGTTTCCTTTTTAATAAGGGATCACAATGATTTTTTTTATAGTGCTTTTTTGTATACTTGAAGCAAATCATGCCCAACAAAATCCCAAGTAGCTTTGAAAAATTCATAAGGGAATATATCAATGCCTAAAGCTTTATTACTCATGCATTATAGATCATGAAAGAACTCATCAAGAGATATAGGTGCATCACATAATTTTTAATTAGCTAGAGTAAGCTTGTGAGGAACAACATCTAAGCATTCTTTCAAAGCTCAAGTTCTCTCCACTATTTCTTCATGGGCTTAAAACACTAATTTACAGTGGTTCTGAAAAGTAACAAAGATGTCAGGGAGATTAGTAAGTCTTAGTTGAGCTGACTTGATGGCCTTGATCTGGTCTCGATCTTGCTTGGATATGAGATATTTAAATAATTCTTTATAGGCCTTATCTCCAATTTTAAACCCATGGAAGCAAAAACAAATTTGTGCCTCTCTAGCTATGTGATTGTATACAACTTTGATTTAGTGTTTGAGAGAGGCGACCAAGGATTGAATTATTAAGTTAAATGGATTGTGCTCAAGGAGAGAAGAAAATCTTCAGTATTCTTTGAGCATATCTCCATTAGCCCCCCTCTCCCCACCTCCCCCACTTTTTTGGTTTTTCTTTATTGACAATTTTTTTATAGGGTTTGTTTGACTATTAATCTTTTTCTTTTTTTTCTCATGTTTATTTTACTATTAATGTTTTTATATAAACCAAGATTAAAGTATGTCAACTTTTATGAGATGTGTCATGCCCTATGTTTTTTACTACAACCTTCATATCACCAGTATATTAGTATATTTTTCCTTAGTTTCATTATTCTTCCTCTGACCTTTTTTTTCATATTGCTTGAACATAGCCAACATTATCGATTTGACCAATGGTACCTTGTAACATTCATATTTTGTTTGATGTTGTCAATCAGGTCGATAACATACTAATTTCTTTTAGTTCCTTTATATGTAATCGGTCTTGTCAATGACACTGGCTAAAACTAAGATTTAACTTTTAGGGTTTTGAACCATATTAATAGGTTTACCTCCATAATTTGTCAATAAATAAAAAGATTAGTTCTCTATATTGGCACTCATAATTCCTCCCTTAGGAAGAAGAAAAACATTTCGGGTCAGAGTAACTTACACTCATGAAAGACAAGTTAGCAATAAAGGCCTTGAATATTTCAAGAATAAGAGTTGCATTGTTGAGGTAATATTGGTGTGTGTTTTTGCATTTTTTGGTCTAAACATGGGTGCTAAGTCATGTAGCATTTTAATAGAACTTTAGACTGTATGGGCTATGTTCCTAAATTATCACATTATGCATAGATATGGATTAGTAATGTAGTAAGAACTTGGAACTATGGAGTATTTTAATAGAACATTATATCCCTTTTGTGATATGAGTTATGTTCCTAAAATGTCATGTTATTTTTGGATAGGGCTTAAAAATGTAGTAAGAATGTAGGACTAAGCATTAGTAGGTATACCTAACTACCTCATATTATATTAAGTTTATGCCTATATAAGAGGCCTTTCGATGGATAATAAAGAGATAACATCCATGTTATTTCCATTGTATGCTTATTATTTGATGATATGATGAGAATTTGGTTATATGCACATGGTTGATGTTCTTGATGTAATTTATCTTAATGTACACTTGTATTTAATATATTATATTGATTGCATCTTTTCTCTTAAATTGGTGTGTAACTATCCAACTCTAGAAGGTCCAAGCAAACCATTGTGCAGCTCAGGTGAGAATCTCCTTTGAAGTTCATATGCTGACACATGATGAGCAATCTTTATCTATTGGCTTAGGTTGTAAACATGAAATGATACAATAAACTAACATTTTGGTTTCATTTTGGGACCTTCAATGAGTTTTGAAGTTACAAAATGTTCTAGAGGATTATGCAAGTTGTGATAAATGTATGGATAGATCTGAAGACATTAGAGTTTGCAAGGTAGAAGGAATTTTCCACTTTAGATTATGAAGTGTGAAGGGACAAATATCTATACAATTTCTTGTATCAAGTATTCTTTTATGAGTTACCCAATCATCAATGAGTGGATCTCAACTTGTAAGAAGAGGTGATTTGCTACACATTAGTAAAAATTGGATTGGATTATATTGATGTAAATATCAAGATGTTAAAGAAGTGAGATATGATGTGGACATTAGTTTTGGACACATTAGTAAAAGAAGTGGTGGATAACTGTATTCTAGAGTTTTATGTAACTACTTATAGTTATGTGGACAATGCACTGGCCAATTTTTTCACCCCACTATGAAGGAAGCTTATGAAGAGTTTAAAAATGTTGTTTTTTGATACGGTGGAAAAGCTCATAGGAGTATAGTCCCCTACCTACATAACAAGGCTCATAAGGAAGTAACCACCTGACTACATAATGAGGCTTAGGGAAGGTACAAGGTTGGGTGGAGAGACATATAATTTTTTTCTTAGGAGTAATGATATGGCAAAGCAATATCCCAAAGAAATCCACCATGAAATATAGGCCAAGCATCATGAGTATGACTTAATCGCATTGTTTGGGTGATAAAAGAACCTAAGACATCACACACAAGGTAGTTACATCTTTGCAAAGCATGAGGCTACCCAAGAGGATCAAGAAGTTATGGTGGACAATTATTCCTCACAATTATCCATCAAGTCATTTAGTGGCTCAAAATATGTGACACACTAATAGTTGGCATGTGACATTAGTTGGCATACAAGAATGTAAGAAAATAGTGTGGAATATCTAATTGTTGAAACAACCCTCAAAAAATAATTTGGGAATTATTTATCACAGTGTGATGAGAGGAGGTGTGCATTACCCACTACACCACTTAGTGATGCAAAATAATTCAATAGATCATGCAAAAGTGTGAAGGAAAATAGAATGCAATAGACCATCGCGTATAGTTAACCAGGGTTAAAACATCACTAGATGATCTTATGGGGAGTATGTTACCTAACATAAGTATATAGGTATATAGGGCACATTAGTGTATGTGTACCTAATGATAAATGCCAAAATTTATACAAGGTACCTATCTCCTAATATGATCATTTAATGATCCTTTATCCTTGATTAAGTAAATGGGCCTTCCTATGGATTTAGGTTTGGGGATTGGATGGGTAGTAGTTTCTCCTTTGATGCAAATACAAGACATCACCTTGGAAGATAGTCTGGGTTTGAGAGTAAGTTGCCTCAATTTTGAACCATACTACCCATCATCAAAGGAAAGAGCATTAATCCATAATCCCTAATAAATTCACTTGTGCATTCATTCCAACGTCTATAAGTGGTCATGGATGGAAAGATACCCAATATGAAGAACATCATATATATCAATGTTAACATTCATTACCACCAATGAACATGTTAACAAGAAGCCAAGGTAGATTTATTCTTTATTAGAATCATTAAATGTTACAAACCACATCTAAGCATACTTATAATGCAAGAAACTGTTTAATCAACAATGATCAAACATCAAAAGACCACCATGCCCATGATACTTGTTAGCCAAGTGAAACATTATTACCAGAGATGATTAGATGTAAAGAACATTAGGGAACAATTAGGTGGTACTACCCATTGAGGAGTTATAGTCATCCTTGGCTTATGGATCCTTGCACCTCTTGTCTCTTTATTAGAGCCTTGATTATAAAACTTATCAATAAACATAAGATAAAGTAACCATTTGCATTAATGTTCCACTACTTGACCACTATCTAAACCTCGAGATATGTGATCAGTTATGGGCTCAGATTAAATTTACAACCATCTATCATATTAAATGTGGTTTGTGTTGAGCCTTGATTTAGCAATCTAGTGCCTAATTTAGAAAAAAATAGATTAGGATAACTTATGAAACATAACTCATATGGGTTCATCTTAGCTAATTAATCCATGATGATTAAGATATAATGATATGCCACATAAATTTTGTCAATGCTCACTTGAAGACAAGAGCCACCAAGCTAGTGTATACATATTACATATGCAAGAGGTATTACATTTATTCAAGAAGGTAGGTTGATTATGGGTATGGGGAAAAGTGCTACTTACTGGAATTAGATATCCTAATTCTAGATTTTGGGTCATCACACACCCTTACTCTCTTTCATTGTTAGCTAACTAATAATTGTTTACAACAATAGGTGTAGGAACAAAATAATGCTCAATAATAATTTTAGATTCTAGATGCTACCTATTAACAAAGACCAACTTATCAAATTATTCTCAATTTAATCTCAGATCAATGTAATAGATAGTAAGGAGTATCTAGGTGGGCAAGATGGAGTTTATCACTATGATGCTACCCATCAATATCTTGTCAACTGATCTTCAATTTTTGGATCCTTGCATCTTTTTTTTCTTACTATTCAACAATCTTAATATCAAATAGCTAGGTTTGATCAATTTAAGGAATGGCATAAGAGAATTAAGATACATAGGTTTAATAACTTCACTTGATAAGTAACGACATATTAATCCATGACTACTTAGCTTAGAATAATGAGTCAAGGATTTGATAAAAAAATATTCTTAAAACTCATTCTTAAGATTCATGTTAAAATCATGTATGCATTTTTAAACTAGTAGGTTCCTTAAGGCATTACCCCTATTAATAAGGAAATGATAGTGATAATCAACAAGTACAACGTTTACGGGTTGTCCACTTAAAACATGCAACATAATTCTCCTAGGTAGTACCAACACAAGACATACAGGAGATTATTAAGATCTAAAATTTCAAATCAACTTCTAATAAAATACAAGAGCCTCAACTCAGTAGTACAAGGAACATCCATTATTTTTACAATGAAACATAATAGCATTATTTTGCATCCATACAACATAATTTTTGTAATACTAGTTTCTTATGGAAGATGCCAATTATCAACAATCAAAATGATACCTATCCAAAACCGATTTAACTAGTGTTTTATTTTGACAATGAAATGTCATCCTATGATTTTGGAATTTATTTCCTCATTGAAAACCATAAAAACAATAATGACAAGGATAACTTTGCATAGAATATAATTCATCCTATATTATAAGAGAATCTAGACATTAAATTTCCATTGTATAAGAGGCCCATACGAGCACAAAATTATCAATTCTAGCATAACAACCTTAAATGTAAGTGAATGATGATACAATAGCATTGAGAGTAACCCTTTTATGGTTGTACATGAATTGTCTTTCACATGATAGAATACAAAAAAATATAACATGGTTGTAGGTGTTTATACACCTACAACTAATCCATATTCCATATTTCTAATTACATATTTCAAGAAAATAAGATCATCAAATCAAATTTAGATATGAATCAACATTTGTACCAACATTCATCGTAATAATAATAATAATAGTAATAATAATAATAATAATAATAATAATCTAAAGTTTATACTAGAATACCATTGTACTACCTCCCCAAAAAGGGTACAACAACATACTCATATTGCAACCAAAGCACTTATTCATGAGAGATAAATTTTAATAATTCAAGAGTATCTAAATAAAATTATTACAATATGGAAAACCATATTAATTGATTCAAGTACAAATGTAAGAAGAAATGCAACTACTAGTACCATCTGCAAGCATATATCCAACACAAACATCTAAGAGAGATAATATACATCAATCAACATGAGGCCAAACCCGTACGTAGTCAAATGAACCCAACCATATTGTGGCCTAACCACCCAATCCATCAGCTAGATGGTGGATTTAGCAATAGAGTAACCAAGGAGGTTGATAACTAAAATAGGGATTCTAAGCCACCAACTTGACTCACATAATAAACAACTGAGTAACAAGAAATTTTAATAGTAGTCATAACCGAGATGATCACCAAAGAATTCTAAGCAACCGAAAGGAACCCTTCACAATTGGAAATAGCCTATTGGTAGTTATGAGAATGTTTATAGTAACTAATCTAACCCCAATTTGAATCTATAATCCTAAATGGTATACTTAGAACTAATACAATTGGTCTAGCTCAACCAAGGGTTATTTCCAATAACAAGGAATGATTACAATGAATTTGAATCATCAATTCTAGATCGACTAACATTTAAGGTTTCAACATAAACCTAAAATTAAACAATGTCATACCACCATTGATGATTTCCCAAAGGAATCATAACCCAATAACAAAATCAATAGTTGATTTCCATCCCATTTCCTCATGCATCTAATCTCAAAGAAGCATTTTAACCCAATAGTGAAGAAAAGGCACAAGATGTGTAGTTCTTAGCTTATGTATGGTTCAATACATTATGATAACCTTCAATAATAAAAGAAAGGAATGCACCATCCATAAATCAATTAACTTGTACCTGACCAACAATAGCTATTAAGTAAGAAATACACAGTTTAATACCCTCTAAAATAAATCATCACACTCAACCTATAAACAATCTAAATCAAAGATGGAAATAGTCTAAGAGTCAAATCTACTCCACTAACCCCAAGAATGCAAGGGCAATGAACAAAAATTTTCATGTCGATATAACCCAACCCAAAGATTAAATTGACATAGCTAGATATCATACAAAAATTAGACTTGTAATTTTTATTGAAATCCCCCTTCCAATAATATATTTTACATCACCCATTAGGGTTAAGTGAAACAAATAAGGAATTTTAATATACCCTACCCAAACATAGTTTAATTGGATAAACATTCATCCCCAAACCCTACTCATAAGAGCCAATCAATTTCAATGAACTATACAACATTCTAAGTAAAACCCATAAGTAAAACAAAAGACAAGTGAATATCTAGTTGTGCCATCAAATATCTCAAGGTTAAGAGGTGGATTAATTGATTATATCAATTTTATCACATTTAAAGTTTGAATGAAGTCTCATGACTTCTGAAGGAACCTATTGTGTCTCCATAAACCCCTTAAGCTTAACCCAACAAAATACCAAAACTACCATGCAAGGGAAAACTAAAACCACTTACTTGAAAGGCTCTCAGATCATTATGGAGAATGGATGTTTTCCCTTTCTTGGCCTTGAAGCTCTTTCTAGGAAATGACAACCCTCTCCAAAATTCAAGCCAACAACAAAACCAAGAGCCTCCACCATACTCCTCAAAAATAATAATTAAGTGTAGAATTTTTTTTGGTCATCATGGCAAAAAATAGTAAATAATGTCAACCCAAACATCATTTCTTGAATTAATAAAACCATGTTAAGTGGTTGGTCAAATCATCAACTTTTTGGCCTTTGAAGGTGTTTCAGTTGTCAATTTGGGTTTCAAGTGGCCCATAAGCAATTCATCCTTTAAAATCATGGTAGAGTGGTGAAAAACATTTTTAAGGCCACATAATTGATGTTGACCCACCTTACCTCCTATCACTTACCTACATGTGTCTTGTTGTGTTCTTTAATGCTTTAAGCTTTGACTATTTTGCATATAAACCACTTTAGTATTCTACGCTTACACCAAAGTAATCCCCACTTGAACACACACACACACATATCTATTGTGGTGGATATCATCAAATATAGTGTGTCATAGTTAGTGTTATTCACCCATGACCCTGGATTTAACTAAGTCAAAGTTTAATATGAGAGTGTCCAAGTCATCATGGTCTCAACAAGTAAGACACCCCAATAATGACTGATGATGATAATTAAAGCCAGATAGAGATTTTAAAAATCCCATAATGACCCAAATAATTAGAATCTAATTATGACTTAATCACAACAAATTTTTACTAGCAAGGATGATCGAAAAAATAATAGGCAAGGAAAAAAATGTAAACATGTCGCATACAAAGGATAACAAGTCGAATCTAGTGGATCTAGAATCCCAATTTTAACATATTTACTTGTCAAAATGAAATCTAACTACATATTGACCTCGTTGTTGCTTTAATCTATCATCAAAGCACCCATCGAGCCTAGCTCATTATCAGGTTCTTGCATTCACAAAAATTAAGACATCAACAATTTTTGCATGAGCCATAATATCAATAATAATAAATTTTGAGCTGAATTGAATAAAAATCATGATATATCTGAATCAATCATAATCATCTACATTAGTAATAATCTTGAGTCATAAGTAATAATGAGATAACAAAACATAATATCCACCGTGTAATCAACATCTGCAATAATAGTCAAAATGCCCATGGGAGTCCAGTAAAACATGCTAGAGTAATGTAGTTAACAAAAGTAGAATATATCCAATGGTTATAACAATTGTTGATAGCTACATTAATTATATGCATCTAGGATTAGAATGCTTAGTTTCACCCTACAAGAGTTGAATAGATTTAAAAGAGGTCAATATGTGTTTTTTATATGAATTTGAGTATTATGAGCTCAAACACCAAAAAATTATAGCCTTGAAAAATATCTAATAAACCATAGGAGAGTTGACATTTTCATATGATCAATAATTTATTGATTTGTTATAAAGTTGTCTTATAATTTGGACCCATCATTAAATCAAGATTGGTTTATTGGAGGTCTTTTCATGATGCAAGTTAGTTCAGTGAACCTTTGTAACCTTGAAGGAGGCATTATAGGCCTTTCTAGGCTAGAAGGAGTTGGTTATCAAGTTGACCCCCATGGTATCAAATCTCGGCTAGATGCATAGATAAGAGAAGTGGAAGCTAAGGTTGAGAATTTTGCCAATAAAATGCACCAAAGAAGATATTGGGGCTATGGTGTGTTTCCAAAAATAAGGTCATACCACATTAGAATTACCTTTAATAAGAGCACACATAGTTGTATTTTTTATTTATCAGAGTCCTCCATTGAACCCATATTGTTAG
This sequence comes from Torreya grandis, assembly GCA_037957365.1. Classification (NCBI taxonomy): domain Eukaryota; kingdom Viridiplantae; phylum Streptophyta; class Pinopsida; order Cupressales; family Taxaceae; genus Torreya; species Torreya grandis. The sequence goes on along the minus strand of JARHVA010002152.1, from coordinate 563,688 downwards.
ATCTACCATGAATGCCACAAAAATTCTTCATGTCCTTTACTCTAAAATATGAAGGCAATTATGTGAACTATTGATGCCATATTTATGAATCTACAACTCATGATACATCAAAGTGCCATGTGGTAAAATCATTACATGACCAAAAGGGTAAGCATATTATGTATGCCACTATAGGGTGCTAAGAGAAACTCATGTGAGGAGGAGGAAATGTAAGATGTGGGGTTTTGGTCATGTAAGAGGAGGCTATAGTGATGGTCGAGGTCATTTTGCCTACTATAGTTGCAAAGAAGCTGACCATTATAGTAGATAATGTAAAAAAATACTCAATGTAGACATTATGATGACTAACATTGGACAAAGGAGTGGTCCAAATTGCTCAAAAAATGGAAGGAGTGTAAAAAAAAACCAATTTTATTCACATAAAGTTACAATATGAATTTAACTCATAGTTTAAATTGTTTCACCCAATACATATTTTGACAAGAAGTTACTTCAAACTATTATAGATCAGGACCTATAAATATTGTTGCAAAGAGAGTGTTACAACAAGTGGATTCTAGAAAGGGATTGGAACCATCTCATTAGAGACAAGTCTACTAGGAGGTTGCAAACCTCTATTAGGACACATAGGCCAATGTAACTATACAGAAGGTGTGTACCTCATATAATGATGAAAATGATGTTGAAATTTCTTATGCTATTTTGAAAACATTGAGCTAAGAGAGAGTGTTGCCTTGGATGAAGGTTTAGTTAGATACATTGATATAAACACTATTTGAGGATTTATAGGGGCAACCACACCAGTTTTCAAGAATGCAATGTATAATTAGAGTTGTTTTTTTAATTTGATGATGAATGGTTAGATATTAAGGCTTTATCATAGACACTAGGTTCAAGGTCACTATGTTAAAAATGTAGGTGTGGATGTTTATGGTGAACCATCCCTCCAATCCATCTCTACATGTTTTATCTATTATTAATAATATGCACAAATAGTTTCTGGACAAACTATGTAACATGGAATTCAATATTTTGGGTGTTAAGCTCAATATAGACTTTAAGGTGTTGAAAATAGCTGAGGTGGATAACTATCCAACACTATTAGGGTGTCCTTTTTATTTTGAGATAGGAATGGATGTTACATTTAAGCCTCACAACATGAGTTTTGATAATGACACTAAAAGAGTAATTATTCGACTTGACCCACCTAAGGGGCCAACTTATGTGGAATCAATGGATGTCATAGGTTAAATTTATGATATTTACTAGGTGATTATGCATAAACAAAATATATAGATATGAACCCTGATGATGTGTTGAGTAAGTACTATGCATTTAATTCAAATTCAAAAGTTGTAAGTAGGGAAAATATGATCAACAATATAAATATCCTCTAATATAAGAAAAGGTAGAAGACCATACTAGATCCAACATATTGTTTTACTTATTTTGTGATTAATGTGATCTAAATGAAGTAAAACTATGAATATTCAAATTATGTAAAATAGGGCAATAATCATAAAAATGTAATAAGGTGGATTGATATTGCACTTAGATAATTGGAAATTAAAAATCACTATAGAAGAGAGGTACTTAGCTTTTTTATATATTTTTTGTTCATTGTGTTTGCCAATTTATTTGAAAATGATGTGTTTTCTCTATAATTACTCAGGTTATGAGATAGGAGCTCAAAACTTACGTGGATGTTACCAATGAAACTGAGACCCCTACAGTGAGTGATATTATCTAAGCCATGTTGGCAGTATTTCCATTGATTGTGTAGGTATGTGATACCTATAAATGATGTGCTTGATCTTGTAGATGTCTCTTATATGTATGTTCACTATTGACCAATTTTTGGTCTTGTAGGCCAAAATTTGGGCCCCCCTTTCCTTTTCCTTGCAAGGGTCTTTCGATCCAGTTTCTGGCTAGTTCATCCCACAGCTGCCTTATGTAGATTTTTCTCTATCATGCCTTTTTCCATAAAAAAACCAAGTGTTTTCTTCTTTTGCCTGCCAAGTGCTTTGGGTCTAGCAAACAAGAGTTGACTTGAAACTCATTTTGATCTCGAATGCTTAATAGGGCAAGTAAGTTACTTCAGAGGGCTTTTTATCAGTAAAATGGACCAAGTTCAAAAGGCCAAAGCATCATTTACAAAAAGTCTAAAGGGTAGGTGCCCTTGTAGAGGGCACTTAGGAGGTAAGCAAGACCTTTTCAATTCTTTTGAAAGGTGACTTAGAGGCCAAGAAGCCCTTGTGGAGGGTAGGCAATGAGCAAAATGGACCTTTGCAAAAGCCCAAAGGGTAACTTTGGGCTCGAGGTGTCTTTGCAAAGGGCAAATGGTCGAAGCAAAGGGGCAAGACAGAAAACCCAAAAAGGACTTGCCCTTCAAAAAAGTTGATAGGACAAAGGAGAATTCCTTTAGACTTTTTGTTTGAAGGAAATCCAAGGATGAAGATTCAAGGAAGAAATCTTTTGGATAAAATGTTTGAAGGAATTCCTTTAGAAATTTTGTTCGAGGAAATTTGATAGTTGAAGAAAGTCCAAAAAAATTTGGAAGACAAAAGTCTGAAGGGTAGGTGCCCTTGTGGAGGGCACTTGGCTTCGAAAAGAGGACCTTTTTAATTTTTTTAAAGGGTTACTTTCCCTTCAGGAAAGGGTCATTTGCAAAAAAGCCAAAGGAATTGCCAAAGGGGGTGATGGCCCATGAATGTCAAATTTAAGGTGGTGAGCTAGCCATTGGGAAGTAATCAAAGAACAATTCTTTTAGACAAAATGTCTGAAGGAATGAAGGAAAGAAAGCCCACTGAAGAAAGGTCCAAAAGTGTAAACTCATAAAGGAAATAATTCTTTAAGCAAAATGTCTGAAGGAATTCCTTTGGACATTTTGTTTGAAGAAATTCAAAGGCCCAAGAACCCAAGGAATGACTCAGTGACCCAAAAAGAAAGGAGCCTGAGAGGAAATTCATAAACGTTGAGAGCCTGAATTATCAAAAAAAGGGAAAAAATAGCAAGGTAGGAAAAAGTGAAGCATGTAACACATGACATGGCCATGAAAACATAGGACAAAAGCTCAAAAATCTCCAGGTGGCATAGCAAGTCAAAGCATAGACCCAGGGGTGAACCAGACCATGGTAGGTGGTACAGGAGTCATCAATAAGAGAAGTAAATACACTTAGGTGAAATAGTCTCCACTAAAACCCAATAAAGAGATTGGTTGTGAGCATTGAAGAGGATTAGCCCATATTTTCCTACTTTGACATTAATGAATAGCCATTTATGCTTAGTATTGAAGAGAGCATGGCCCGGTCAACATATCTTTAAGATGGCCTTATCGGTTACTAGGTGAAGTAAACCATGCTCTTACATGCCCAAACAACAAGGACAATGACTTAAGCACCTACATCATGGCTTTCACATACACATTTGAGAGGAGATGGTAATAACATGGGCTAGTGGTTGCTATAGGACTGATTAATGTAGCATGGGTTTCATTCCCTTGACTATTCAATGACCTATTTTCCTAGTCCTCTATATAATTGTAACTTCTCATTTGAAGAAGGATCTCTTAGCATTGTATGGCGAAGCCCTGAAGAATTTACCTTAAATCAAAAGAAGCATTCTACCTCCATTTGAGTTGCACTTTTATTTATGTCTATGGTCTCATCTTATGTTCAATCATTTCCTTTGATGCTTTCATAAGTTTATACCAGCCTATCTAGTGTATGGTGAATTCTTTTCTGTAGGTCAACAAGAAGTGTCCAGCTCAAAGTATAGGTGCATATGAATAGACTCTCTAATAGTGTGTCTTTTGGACACCTCTAGTAGTTTATTCCTGCCTATACCTTTATAGGATCCCTTGTTGAAACACTGATATAGTCAATTTCTCATTCGAATGAAGTGTTTATTGGTTTCTCTTTGGTGTAAAGTGTAGGTAAAACTAAGTAGACCAACCAGTTTGGTGCATCACCACATTAGTTAGATTTTGTTTTTCAGTTTTTCTCTCTGTCTTTTCATCCCCCCCATTGTTAGTAGTAAGAAATCTAGGGCCTCAAGGTGCATCAAGGGGAGCTATCCCCTAATCTAGAGATCCATCCCTCAAGTTTTCCACCCACAGTAAGAGGAATGTTTCCATTATGTCATATGGAGGAAAGGAGCTGAGTATCCTTTCAAAGGGTGTAATCTACAATGTCAATAGTTTTTGGCACACTTGATGGGACTCATTTTTGTATCCTACAAGTTTTAGTATTGGTGTTGATCCTATTACTATAAAAAATCCAAAAGAAGGAACTCTAATCTAGCACCTGGTGACTCCCTTTTAGGAGCTCATTCTCTGGTTAATGATCAGCCTGACATCCCATGCCTAAGGTCACCACAAGATCTTCTTCTAGAGGTGTCCCTTTTGAATTTATTGAGTTGCCTTTAAACTCATAAAAAAGGCTAAGGTTTACAAATACTCATCCTTACGTAGCAAGCCACCTTCCCAAACTAGTCATAAAATACACCTACTCAAGGAGACCTTGGTTGAATCCTTTCACAGCCATGGCTTTCCCTTTTGTGGCCTTCAATGGTCAGAGTCCCTTGAACCTTTTGTAGTATGATCCAATTCTAGTTATAGCTCTCAAGAGTGTTCCTCCCTTTAGTGAAGAGGGCCCAATCACTGCTATTGAGCATATCAAAAACATAGCCAACCTCTACAACATCGATAATATCACTGAGGAAAATGTAGCCATCCGATTGCTGGCCTTGTCCTTTAAAGGGAGAGTTTTGGACTGGTATGGGACCTTGCCTATGAACTTAGTTGGCTCATGGAATGAGTTAGCGACCCTCTTGACAAATAGGTTTGGGGAAAAAAGTGACCACTTGTCTCTAGCTGAGCAACTGACCACCACAAAAAGAGCCCCACATGAATTTATGCAAGATTTCAACACTAGGTTCCAAAAGACTTGGGACATAATCCCAAATATTGTGAGGCCAACCCTAAGATATGCTTTCCTTTACTACTTGAGGGCCCTAAATAGTGACATTGCTATCATGATACAGTCCATGGGTGGACATGTTTTACTCGCTATTGATGAAATAGCCATAGCTGCTGAAAATTGCTTGGTTCAAGCAGGAAAGATAGCTCCTAGCCTCATATGCCACTCTTTCCTAATTTGCATCCCTTAGTTTAGCCTACGATGCCCACTCTAGCTCCTCTACCTAGTGTAGAGAGGCTGACTACTACCCCTACAAATGATCTCCATGAAGTTAAGAGCCTGCTGCAGAGTGTTACCAATGAGCTAGTTTCCCTCAAGAGGTAGCAAGCTCAGAGTTATAGGCCAAATCAAGGTTATCAGTAGTTCAGGTAGACAAATAGGCCTCCCTTTTAGAATTATAATCAAGGGTAGGGGTAGATTATGCAAGTCAAGCCTTATCAAAGCTATAATCCAAATGCCCCTTCATCTTCCAAGGCTCTTGTCCATACTCAAAATAATTTGGTGCAAGAGCAACCTAATTATCCTCCCTTGGGGCATGGTCAAGAATAGGTTACTTATGCTAATGAGCTACCAAATCAAAGTATGACCACACAAGGTGATCAAACAGCCCAGTTCTCAAGTTTTGAGATGTCAACACAACTTGGGATGGACAACAGGCATGCTCAATCTGATTCCACTCTTATGAATCACCTAGAAGGGGAATTTTATGCAATCAACTATGTGGGGAATGTAAGTAACCAAAATGATTGTGTTTTATCCAACACCAGATCCAAAATAAGAGCTATGGATGAAGCTTAAACAACTACTTAGGCACCTAAAACATCTTTTTCATCACAAGCAAATAAAAAGTTTCCTAATTATAGACCGCCAGTTGCAGCTTCAACTCCTCAAGTTGCATCACAAGTTACAAATGTCCCCAAGGAGACCTCCAAAGGGGGAAATCTTTCAATAAATATAGTGGACCAAATAAAGAAGCTTTATATGAACATCACATTGTGGGATTCTTTAGCACTACCAGGGCAAAAGGATATACTCCAAAAGGAATTACACGAGCTAGGTGAGCGAGCTGTCCCATCAAAGAATTATAATGTGTTGATAGTGAATGGGGATCCTCCCATGGGAGGTCAAGTAAAGAAGGATGAAAAGGTCCCTCATTTTTATTTTTCCTTCATTATTAGTGACTTCATGTTCCATAATTTCATTATTGATAGTGGAGCAAACACCTCAGTTATGCCCAAATGAATAGCTAATAAGCTAGGCCTCAAATATGAACAAATGACCAAAAGAGTTCTGTAGTTGGATGGATCACCAGCCAAGACCTTGGGAGTGGTAAGAGGCTTGAATATAACTCTTTATGCCTATTCAACCTTATCAATTCCCCATGATGCGATATTGGTAGATTTTCCTCCTTACTTTGGTCTCTGCTTATCCAGGGATTTCACATCCAAGATAGATGGATACTTGGTAGCCAATTGGTCTTACATGGTTTTTAGGACAAAGTATGGAACTAAGGTAAAGATTGAGTTGGATCCCATCCAAAAATATCACCTAGAGCCATACTCACCCAAAATAGTGAATGTTAGCTATGTCATCATTGATGAATAATAACTCCAAGTAGACCAATCTCCATCATCTTCCCTTGTAGGAGTTACTGACCAGCTCCTAGATGAATGGGGAAATGATAATTTTGAGCATGATCCTTAAAGATTCATCAAAGAGGCTGGTATTGGAGTTTACTACATGTATGAAAAAGATGATTTCATGCCAAATTTGATGAAGGCAAACCAAGAGGATTGTGGTTTATGGTAGTTATTCTTTGATGGATCTAGAAGTAGGTTGGGAGCTGGTGGTGGAGCAATGCTAGTTTCACCTTCAAAGGAGAAATGATTCTTAACTTTTAGGTTCTAGTTCTCCTGCACTTGTAATATATTGGAGTATGAAGCCCTTGTTCATGGTCTAGAATAGGCAAGGAAGAGAGGAATCAAATAATTACAAGTGTTTGGAGACAATGAGTTGATTGTGAACCAAGTGAAGGGTCAAAATTTGACCAAGAAATCCCTACTCAAATATTACAAGCATAGAGTGTGGGACATAATGGAGAGCTTCACTACCTTTAAAATCAATTCCATCCCAAGAGAGGAGAACAAGTATGCAGATAGACTACCAACAATTGGTGCTCAGTTTGATATTACAAGGCAAGAATCAACACCATTTAAAGGTGATAGTGAGGCCCTCCATACTAGAAATTATCACCAATTGGGAGGTGTTTGAAAGTAATCAACAGATAACACTTTCTTGTAGGAGGAAGCTGAGTTGACTTCTAAAAATTAATCCAAACTATAACAGTAGTACGATGGGAAAATTGTTTAGCTAAAGACCAATGGGCTTCCTAAAGGATTGGTAACTCCTAAGAGCATCTTTAATGAGGATGACCAACTCAAGAAGGATAAGGCAAGCATGTCAACCAAGAAAGAAAATTATGAAAGGGTGGATATCTACAAGGATAAGCTGCTCACACTTGGGAAGGTATGTACCAATGAAGAAAATCATGCTTTCATTATGTTATGCCAAGAGTTTGCCTATGTCCTTGCTTGGGAGTATGGTGATTTGAAGGGGTTTGACCAAGCTTGGCCCAACACACCATTGAGATGGAAGAAGGTGCCAAACCCATCAAGCAAAAATAAAGGCCAATCAATCCAAGGATTGAGCCTCTCATGAGGAAGGAACTCACCAAACTGATCGAGTCTAGGATCATCTTCCCTATCAAACACTCTTCTTGGCTGGTCAATTTGGTCCCCATTAGGAAGAATAAGGAGAGATTAGATTGTGTGTGGATTTCAGAGACCCAAATAGAGTCTCATTAAGATATCACTATCCCCTCCCAAGTATGGAGTAGATTTTTCAGATGGTGATAGGTAGTGAAAGATTCTCCCTCCTAGATGGCTACTCTGAATACCATCAAATTTTGGTGAAAAATTATGACCAGTATAAGATAGCCTTCAACACCAAGTGGGGAACTTTTGCCTACAAGAAGATGCCATTCAAACTGTCAAATGCTAGAGCTAGCTTCCAATGCACTATGGATATGGCTTTCTAAGGTTTGATAAATGACATTATGTTGGTTTATCTTGATGATGTGATAGTCTTCTCCAAGGAGGCAAGTGAACATCTGAAGCACCTGAGGCAAATATTTGAGAGGTGTAGAGAGTTTGAAATCTCTCTCAACCCTAAAAAATGCATGTTTGCTATCCACGAAGGCAAATTATTGGGCCATGTCATTTCAAAAGAAGGCTTGTCCATTGATCCAAAAAGAGTGCATGCCATCATAGCATTGTCCTTGCCTAAGCACAAGAAGGGCATACAAAGTTTTTTTGGAAAAATAAATTTCATTAGGAGATTCATTCCTAAATTTTTTGAGCTAGTCAAGCCACTAACTTCCATGCTGAGGAAGGACAAGATGTTCATGTGAACAACAAGGAGAAGAGAAAGCTTCGAAGGCATCAAACAAGCTATCACCCAAGCTCCCACCTTGACTAGTCCAAACTTCTCCAAGGACTTCAATCTCTACACCTTTGGAAATGAAGAGGTAATCTTTGCTATGCTCACTCAAGTGAATGGCGAGAATTTAGAATAATCTCTCACATTTTTTAGCCAGGGCTTAGAAGGATATGAGATTAGGTACACATATATTGAGAAATAGGTGCTTACAATCATACAAAGTCTAAATAAATTTAGACATATATTGTCTAATAACAATATTCACATCATGGTGCCACATCCTAGTGTAAAAGACTTCTTTCTGAGTCAAGACTTGAATGAAAAAAGGGTAGATTGGATCATGAAAGTAATAGAGTATGATGTAGAGATCAAGACCACCAAGCTGGTGGGGAAGAGGGCTATGTGAACACCTCACTATATGATACAAAGATCCAAAAGAGGATGTTTGGGTACTCCATGATGAAGCTATAGTAGAAATACCTATAATCATGAAGAGCTGGACACAAGACATGGTTTATTTCCTTCAAACTGGTGAGTATCCACAAAATCTTGATAGGACCAAGAGGAGGTATTTTAGGCTCTAATCTCTTCCTTATGTCTTGGTTGATGGAGTTATATTCAAAAAGGACCTTTCAAGGGTACTCTTGAGATGTATTGAATCAGATCAAGTCAACAAGGTACTGTCTGAGTTTCATGATAGACTAACTAGTGGCCACTTTGCTCCCAAGGCCATAGTTGCAAGGATTATTTGGGCTATCTAATTTTGGCCCAGTTTTTTTAGAGACACTCATGTTTGGGTGAGGAAATATCAAAAATGCACTTTCTTTAATAGGAAGTAATGGTTGGTTATAATGCCTCTTCATCCTATTTAGGTAGAACAACCATTCATGCAATGGGGGTTGGACTTCATAAGACTTATCAACCCTCCCTCTAGTGCTGGCCACAAGTGGGTCTTGACTACTATAGATTATTTCACAAGATGGGTAGAAGCCATATCTTTGAAAGAGGTCAATGAGAGCACATTCCTAGACTTTTATGAAGGCATAGTGATGAGATTTGGGGTTTCAGCTACCATCATTTCATATAATGCATTGGATTTCTTGGGAATAAGGACGAGTGAGTGGGTGTTAAAGTATGACATCTATCTCAACACTTATTCCAACTACTACCCACAAGGAAATGGGCTAGTTGAGTCCACAAATAAGAATCTTATTAGGATCATTAAAAGGACAATAGAGGAAAATCAAAAGACTTGGCATGCCAAGTTGAAGATAGCTCTTTGGGCAGACATGATCACTCTAAAGAGGGTGATTGGGAATTCACCATACACACTTGTGTATGAAAGGGAATCTAGAATCCCTATTTCACTTGAGTTTATAGCCTTGGATCTTTCCCATCAACTACAATTGGTTGAGAGAGACAACTTAGAAGTCAGGTATTGTGAGCTAATGGAGCTTCAAGAAGCAAGAGATCAAGCCATGGATGTAATGACCAACTACCAATAGCAAACAAAGAAGCATTTTGACAAGAGGTATATGCCAATGAGCTTCTCATAAGGTGACATCATCTTAAAGTGGGATGAAGACTGAGCCAAACCTAGAAGGCACACAAAGTTTGATGCCTTGTGGAGTGGCCCATATGTCATGACCCAATGCAAGTAACATAATGATTTCCAACTCTCCAAGTTAGATGGTGAAGAGCTACATATCCCAATAAATGGGATATATCTTAAACATTGTCACTAACTTTATTTTTCCATGTACATAGCTTCCCTATCTTTTTCTTGTTTTCCCTAAGTGCTTTTATGCATGTGTTTAGTTTTTTTTAAGCCTTTGTGTGTGTTTTCTTTATTGTTTAGGGTAAATATTTGATTGATTATTAGGTATTTACAAGGCTATTGTCAAATTTTCAAGCTACATCCTGACTCCATGCCCAATGGTTTTTTAGGCCACCAGTCTTCTTAAGCATAACTGGCATGCTTCCCTTATGAATCACCAAATGTGTTGACCAATTTTTGGTCTTGCAGGCCAAAATATGGGCCCCCCTTTCTTTTTCCTTACAAGGGTCTTTCGATCTATTTTGTGGCTAGTTCATCCCATAGCTGCCTTGTGTATATTTTTCTTTATTAGGCCTTTTTCCATAAAAAACCAAGTGTTTTATTTTTTTGTTTGCCAAGTGCTTTGGGTCTGGCAAGCAAGAGTTGACTTGAAACTCATTTTGATCTTGGATGCTTAACAGGGCAAGTAAGTTACTTCAGAGGGCTTTTTATCAGCAAAATTGATTGATTTCAAAATTTTGAAGGGTCATTTACAAAAATTCCAAAGGGTAGGTGCCCTTATGGAGGGCACTTAGGTGGCAAGCAGGACCTTTTCAATTCTTCCTTATGGTGACGTAGAGGCCAAGAAGCCCTTGCGGGGGGCAGGCAATGAATAAAATGGACCTTTGCAAAAGCTGGAAGGGTAACTTAGGGCTCGAGGTGTCCTTGTGGAGGGTAGATGGTCAAAGCAAAGGGGCAAGGTAGAAAGCTCAAAAAGGACTTGCCCTTCAGAAAAGTTGACAGGCCAAAGGAGAATTCCTTCAAACTTTTTGTTTGAAGTAAATCCAAGGATGAAGACTCAAGGAAGAATTCTTTCAGACAAAATGTTTGAAGGAATTCCTTCAGAAATTTTTTCTAAGGAAATTTGATAGTTGAAGAAAGTTTGAAAAAAATTAGAAGATAAAAATCTGAAGGGTAGGTGTCCTTGCGGAGGGCACTTGGATTTGAAAAGAGGACCTTTTCAATTTTTTTGAAGGGTTACTTTCCCTTTGAGAAAGGTTCATTTAAAAAAAGCTGAAGGAATTGCCAAAGGGGGTGACAGGCCCATGAACATCAAATTCAAGGTGGTGAGCTAGCCATTGGGAAGCAATCAAAGAACAATTCTTTCAGACAATGTTTGAAAGAATTTATTTCGACTTTTTGTCCAAAGGAATGAAGGAAAGAAATCCCATTGAAGAAAGGGCCAAAAGTGAAAACTTAGAAAGGAAATAATACTTTTGGATAAAATGTCTGAAGGAATTCCTTCAGACATTTTGTCTAAATTAATTCAAAGGCCCAAGAACTTGAGGAATGACTCAACAACTTGGCAAGGAAGGGAGCCTGGGAGGAAATTCATAAACATCGAGAGCTCAAATTTCCAAGAAAAGGGAAAAATAGCAAGGTAGGAAAAAGTGAAGTGGGTAACATAAGACATGGCCACACACACATAGGATAAAAGATCAAAATGCTCTAGGTGGCATAGCAAGTCAAAGCACAGAACTAGGGGTGAACCAGACCATGGTAGGTGGCACAAGAGTTATCAGTAGGAGAAGTAAATACACTTAGGTGAAATAGTCTCCAATGAAAACTAATAAAGAGATTATTTGTGAGAATTGAAGAGGAGCAACCTATGTTTTCTTTCTTTGACATTAATGAATAAATAGTTGTACTTAGTATTGAAGAGAGCATGGTCAGTCAACATATCTTTGGGATTGCCTTATCAGTTGCTAGGTGAAGTAAACCATGATCTTATAGGCCTAGATAGTAAGGGAAATGACTTAAGCACCTACAACATGGCTTTCACATACGCATTTAAGAGGAGACAACAATATCATGGGCTGGTGGTCATGGCAAGAGTGATTAATGCAACATGGGTTTCTTTCCCTTGACTGGTCAATGACCTATTTTCCTAGTCCTCTATATAATTGTAACTTCTCATTTGAGGAAGGATCTCTCGGCATTGTATGGTGAAGCCCTGAAGAATTTACCTTAAATAAAAATAAGCATTTTACCTCCATTTGAGTTGCACTTTTGTTTATGTCTATGGTCTCATCTTATGTTCAGTCATTTCCTTTGATGCTTTCATAAGTTTATACCAACATATCTAGTGTATGGTGAATTCTTTTATGCAGGTCAACAAGAAGTGTCCAACTCAAAGCATAGGCACATATGAATAAAATCTCAAATAGTGTGTCTTTTGGACACCTCTGGTAGTTTCTTCTTCCCTATACCTTCATAGGATCCCTTGTTGAAACACTGATGCAGTCAGTTTCTCATTTGAATGAAGTGTCTATTAGCTTCTCTCTGGTGTAAAGTGTAGGTAAAAGTTGAGTAGACCAACTAGTTTGGTGCATCACCACATTACTTAGGTTTTATTTTTTAGTTTATCTCTCTCTCTCTCTCTTTTCATCCCTCCCCATTGTTAGCAGTAGGAAATCCAGGGCCTCAAGGTACATCAAGGGGAGCTAGCCCCTAATCTAGAGATCCATCCCTCAAGTTTACCACTAATAAAAAGATGAATGTTTCCATTGTGTCACATGGAGGAAATGATCTGAGTATCCTTTAAGAGGGTGTAATCCACAACATCAACATTCACCTTTGATCTTGTGTGTTGACCCATGTTTTCCTTCTCCTTCCTTTGAAACCCTAATCTCACTTTCTACCATATGATGACCCTTGAAAAAGGGGTTAGTATGTTAGGTTGTAAAATCTTGACCCCTCCAAAATAAGTGATTAAGTGTTCTCTACATTACAATACTTTTAAGAGGGCTCAAACTACACATGTTTCTACCACCTAGGTCTGTGCACACACCATTATGATCAATTTAGAATACAATGCAATGTTTTTTTGACACTTGACATCATGCTACTTTGACCTACATTTATATTTAGACTTGGCTCTAGGAATGATATTTTGAGGGAAATTCATATATGTATGCCTTTGTGATAATTTCCCAAGAGTGCTAATCGATCTCTCAAGCTTTCAGGTGATTCTTAGTGCAATAACTTTCTAGCTGACTCTTTGATATTCCTGGTTATGACTAACCCATGAAACGTGTCTAGGCCAACCTAATGCAGGTGTAAACACCCTAATTTACTCAAGTAACCACAAGTAATATGTATTTTTTTGTTCATTCACACAAGGGTACTAGTGATGGTTATAGTCTTTATTCGCATGGTCATGTCAAGTATTTTAATATTTCTTATATCTTATTTCCCCTATTTTCAACACCCCCAGTAGTCACATGTCACCTTTTCCTAGTCCTAGGGGCCCTTAGCTTGCCATCCCAAATTTTTGAATTATTTTGAGCCTTAAGAAATTATCACCAATTTTGGGATAATAACACCACATGGTGCTACTATCAACTTTTGGCTTCAGTGTCTGACGAACCCTTTCACTTGTGTTTGAGTCCTGACCCCACTGTGGCCCTTCTCTTATTTTTTTTATATACTTTTCACAACTTGTCATATAGTGAACAAGGTATTATATTATATAAAAATATCCTCATATATAAAGAGCCTCACAAAGCATTTTGTATCTAAGACTTATTATTTTAGCACTTATTTACATAAAATCAACCGATAGTACAACTCAGATACTCTATATATTACTCAACTTTCACATATATACATTTGCATGCTTGATCAAATAAGGGCCTAGGAAAAATTAATTTTAGCATATCATGAAATTTTATGGTGTACATTCACTAAGGGAGAACTACATGCGATCTGAGACCCCTAGCATTGGGGTTAATGTATGCAATGACCAAGACAACATGGGCTCTACTCTACATGATTGTAACATCTCACAACCTAGTTTTTTACTTTCATTTTGAATTTTATTAATTCATTATTTCATGTGTATAGGTATTCATTAGGGTTTTGGAGAAGAATCAATCAAAATAATGGCACAAGTGAGCTCCTACATGATGCATAATCACCCATAAGACCTCTAGGAGCTCTCGCAATTTCCTTAAAAGTTATAAACAATCAGTACAAGGACACTAGCACCAAAATTGGACATTAGCATGACATGGCACCATTAACCTAAAGGGGACACTATTATCCAGAGTCATATCTTTAAAAATAGTCAACTGAAGAAATATTACTTTAGGTTTGCTCAACCATCTCTAGTACTCAGATCCATGAAAAAATCTGTTTATATCTAGATAAGTCCCCTTTCTCCTTATCCTTAATATTTTTGGAAAGTCCCATAGAATAAATAAATTCTAATTTTTATTTAGATTAACAACAGACCTAAGCCTTTAATCTAGCTTAGCATTTACATGGTAAAACTCTAAAAGGTTAAAACATTTGGTGAACCTGTCTTACTTTGAATATTGTTTCAAAACCCTAATTTTACTTAGGGTTTACCTCATCTAAAATTTGGTACATTAAATTAGGGTTACAAAAATCTAATTTTCTATTTTTTTATCTTAACCTGACTAATTTAATTAATCTTATACTAAGGTTTTATTTATTTAATTTAATTTAAATATTTGTAACATAACCAGACAATCAAAACCCTAGATCCACATACTAGGTCCCTATACACATAAACATTAACAATTAGGGTTTCAAAAATAATCCTATTTTCTATTAAAAACTTTGTTCAACAAATTCACACATTGCAAACATACTTATGTTAGATTATATTTTACCTGTTGTAGGTCCCTATACACATAAACATTAACAATTAGGGTTTCAAAAATAATCCTATTTTCTATTAAAAACTTTGTTCAACAAATTCACACATTGCAAACATACTTATGTTAGATTATATTTTACCTATTGTGTGTTTATTATTATTTATTTACACTATCTTCTTCGACAGGTTTAAAATGGCATCTAAAATATATTCTAACCCTCATCTGCTTGATGTAATCTTGAATTTCTCTCATGATCATAATAATGAATGGACAAATTTTTAAGATTATACATTAGAACATGATAATGATTTCATTCATAATGATGATGATGACTATTGTTATAATGATTGCTATGAGGATTATTATGAGTATGAAAATACAAATGAACATGAGGATACATTAGATACACCATCTTTTATTTCCTCTTACTCTTATCTTACTCCTAAAAATAAAATTAATGATATAATGCCAAAATAACCTCTTTTTGGTAGTGTTTTATTTCAATATGATCCTAACTTTTCAAATATATTTTCTACTTCATTTTTCAAAATAAATCAATATAAGTGCACTACATGAAAATCACTTTTGCATGCTTTAAGTAAAGTAGATAAGAAAAATGCATCTTCTTTACCCTTCTCAATTAAATTTCAACAAGGAAAATACAAAGGATGTTACACCTTTTAACAATGCACAAATTAAGGTAGATGAAATTCCTTTATCACTTTCATTCACATTTCAAGCTTAATGCAATGATTCTTTTCCATAAATAGATAATGCACATGTTTTTAACTCTTCACTTATATATCATAATGTGCAAAAATAAAACATGGTTGTTACTTCTCATTCCCTTAATTCCAAAATAGAAAGTGATAATCATGCTTGCATTTCAAAAATGACTAGTGAACAAATGCCTTGTATTACACTTACACATGATGATACATTGCATAGTAGTAAAAAGTTAGAATATTATCCATTTCATTATATTAATGAGCACATGGATGATAATTCTTCTACTCTTACCTCTTCAAATGAATTAAATTCTTATTTTTATGAACTATGGGATAATGATGATTATTGTGATTATGATGAAGGTGACATAGAATCTACAACTTCTACTTCTTTTACCTCACATATCTCTCTTGTTCAACCAAATAATATATCACATGTTAAAGTATAGACAGACACACACACACAACACACACACACACACACATTTATTCTTATGTGCATAATTTCCATTTAATAGAGAATAAAATACATTTTATTCAACCAATATGTGATACTCCTTTAAAACCTAATAATATAACAAATACCAATGAATCCCCCTCAGCCCCCCTTACTACAGTAGAACTCACTTCTCAAATAAACCCAAACAAGGGTGATAGCTCATTTCACTCTAACTAGGTCCAGGCCATCACACCTCCAAAGGTTATTGATAGCACACCAATCCTTTTTAAATAAGAGTTCCAATCTAATATGCCAATGGCTAAAATAAACAATAAAATTCAAACATTAAACAAGCCCATTGATAATGATAATATACCTTCACAAGTGTTAATTTATTTAATTCATGTTGTGGGTAATTTGAAAAAATAAATACATCATCTCACTTTGGAAAAAGAAGCATACAAATCCTAGGTTGATGCCAATGTTATCCATAATAACCCTATTTCACATAGAATCTCAATAATGATGTTGCCACATAACTTTAAGATATCAGTGCTACCTATCTTTGATGGACAAGGAGATCCATATTTATACCTTTAAGCTTATGAGAAATCCATGGCTCATATTACAAACAAGTTAATTCTACTACAAGTGTTTCCAAAGTCACTAAAGGACAAAGCACTAAATAGGTTCCACCATACACTTCCTAATGGATCTTTACATACATATGAGGAGCTAGAGATAGTCTTCCTCAAGAATTATATACCGAATAAGGGACCTCTAGTCACACATGAGAGGTTACCTTCACTACACTAGGGTGAGATAGATCCTACTTCAGAATACATTCTATGGTTCAAAGCTTGTTTGCATTAGTTAATATATCAACCAACAAATTTAGAAGTGTAATACATCTTTGATAGAGGTTTATTCTCTCCTCTCAAGGACAAATTATTATATCAAACATCTAAATCATTTAGAAATCTATGCCACATAGCTATAGCATTAGAGGCACAATTGGGATTAGTAATTAACACAATCAGAGGTAGATTTGGCTATAGATCCCTTAGAATCTCAATCATCAAATTTGGTAAAAGATCCTACTCCACTTCCAATTTAGAAACTAGTGAAACACAAATAACCAATAAAAATACTCAATAAGGGTAAAGAGACACTCTACATAACAAAATCTACAGTGAGTAGCACACATGATATATGCATAAGGGTTATATAGTTTTCAGATTAGGCTAAGCCTAATGACATATTATTTACACTACTAGATAAGGGGATGATCACACTTCCTTCAACTAATCATCATCTACCACACCATTTTCACCAAGTACCACATAAACATTATTGTCATTTTCACCTTATCAATGGACATATAGATGATCATTACTATGCACTCAGAGCTCACATCAAACAATATGTTAGCAGAGGCATCATAGAGTTCACATAGGGGGAATCAGGCCCTCATCCACCTTACTCTCCTAGATCACACTCCTCTACAATAGACTTGTCCCAGGACATTATTTTTAAGGAACCATTGTTTACTCATCGTACAAGCCCTGTGACTTCTAGGACAATTATTTATCAATAGTCCTGTACATCAAAGGCTCATTAATGATGGTAACCAGTTCATAGAGTTCAGAATGCACCTCTAGTGTGTATGTTAATTAATATATTTGAGAATAATTATAGACTCAAAGGCACAGTTCTGGTACAAATACTAATCAAAATATTTAGAAACAATTATAAATCTTGGAATGAACCTCTAGTGCGCACACTGATCAAAATATTTGGGAATAATTATCAACCCAAGGGCACAGTTTTAGTTTAACAATCAATAAAGATATGTGATAATCATTTTAGAGATCAAAACCCAAATTTAGTTCACACACTGATTAAAATATTTGAAAGGAATCAAATGGCTCAGAGTGCAATTTTAGAGCACCAACCAATCAATAATTTTGCATCAAAGTCTACATAGTTATCCACTAGCAGTTCATCACAAGCATCTCCAATTTCATAGTCTATGTCTATAACAACACAACATGAGTAATATGGTTATTGGTTTTCCATGCCATTTGGGTTTAGATAGGGCATATCTCCATCACATGTTATACATGTAGACATCTTATGATATATAAACAAAAAACCATATACCAATACAATATAAAACCTTACATCTCCTACACATATGCCTAAAAAATTCATAACAGATATACAAATCAATTAACATTAATCCAACTCAAACAAAATAATGAACATCAAAATTTCAAATGATCAAACAAATTTAAATGCATATTTAATTATACAATATAACTAGATCCAAATGCCAATACACAATGCCAAATCAAAACAACAACCATATATATATATATATATATATATATATATATGTAAGTTAGAACATCATTTTAATACAAATATGATTCATCACTCAATGATGTAAACATGGCTGTTGGGATTAGCTCACTCACTTTCACCAACATACACATGAAAACTAGAACTAGAGGCCCCACTATCTCTATAAGACCTTGATCTATGGATACACCTACTCTTTCTCTCCTAATACATTACAATGTCAACCCTGCACTCGGTATAATCCTACTAAACTTGTATGTAGTCATCTATTATACAACTACTCACCCCACATAGAACATCAAGAGGGTATGGTCTGCCTCTGCATCTCCACATGTAACTCATCTCTATTTGTTGTTTTTCACCTAAATTTTATAGTTTTTATGACCACACAATCAAAAAAATGAGCATGCAATCCAGCTACATTAGTGTCCTGCTCCACCAATCCATCATCCACAACATCATCTAGAATATGCTGTGTCAACTCATGCAACACTGACTCAATCATGACCTCCTAATAATCATCATCTATGGTACAACCAAGTATCCATACAATTCATAAGAATCCTATTAAATTAAAACACATGATAAACATTATGCAGAACATGCAAACCAACTATCTAATTTACCATCAATATCCCTTAAGGGCTCTACATTTAGTACCTCCTCTATAATCATCCCATTTATTGATAATAAAGGTGACCATCTGTGCTCACTTCACCAGGCTACATAGTCCTTGGTTACTCCAACATAGTCTACATTTGGTACCTCAATATTCAAATCACACTCCATCAATGGTATGGGATCTAGTTCAATAATCGATGGCCTCAACCTACTACCTAGCCTCACAAGAGCTCAAGAACTCCTCAACCACACCATAGGTATTGAAGGCACATCCTATACAATATTAAACTGTCGATTAACCCTCTCATATTGAAACTACTAGTATACATTATCCCATTGATCATGTATCCAACAACTAACCTGAATATGCCTCAACTATGTGATATTCTCAAGCCACCCTTGATAGCCCCTATAGGGTCTCTAGATGACATATTCTGATCTCAAGCTATCTAGTAACTATTGATAATAAGTATTACTCATCCTTGATGCATGCCCTATCCTAGTCCATGTCTCTATAAATACCTATGAGTGGGCCAATCCATGTCGTGGATGTGCCACTGGCCTACTCGCAATTATGTGCTCATATGCCCAACAATGTAATAATGTTGATGCACCAATACCCTCACCACTCATCTCTTATGTAAATAATTATAGGTCCCTATATAAATGAGATAACATGGCATGACCCCAAGAATACATAGTGTCATAATGCTCAATGTCATACACTATCTCATGCATCTTGTATGAGATAGAGACAACACTCCCATCTATGATAATAAATGATGACAACATAATAGATAGAAATTTATGTAATCACAGAACATCAGCCAACATAATCATGGTAAAAAACATGTCACTCTGACTCCTTAAGTGACGAGTCCCCACAACCATGCTAAATAAATACTAGATGCTCGCTGTATAGATCAAGGACCAATAACCTCATGTAATATAGCCCATTGCCAAGAGATTGACAATCATAGGATCTGATATACATCCTCCAATGTTGAAATCATCTCACTTCTATACAACTAGAATATACATGTGTATGCTTTCCACCTCTCACATAGTGTAGTGATCATATGCTTATCCTAGGTCATAAGCTTAAGGAAAGTAACATGGTGCAGGCTTGATGTCTCAAGCACCTCTATCTCAATATTAGACATGGGCAAACCCCATATATTCTCAATCATATTAACTATGTTAAGCATCATATCTTGGGCCTACTAGACATTAACGTATCCCAAAGGATAATGGTATTGGATAGTAGTGCTACACTTTGTACAATAACACCAAGATTTGAACACTAGCACCTAGATTTGGACATTAGTGCCTAGAATGGGATAGTAGCACCAAATTTCTCTAAACTATCCCAAAAATAATGTTTTTCTAGCAAAAATATTAAAATAGACAACAAAAATTATAAAAAATAGGAAACTTTGGGTTCTTTACTAGGCGAACCTCCTCCCTAGCCTGAATACGTGCCTCAAACTCCTCATAATATAATAAACTAGCATCTCATCTCCTCGACATGTTTCTCTCTCTCAAGACTCAAAAAATATTTCCACTCAAATGATGCAAATGAATTACCAATGATTTAACATGACCTATTTAAGTCATAACTTACCCAATGCCATCCTATTAAGGTTACCCCTGCATGCCAATTTCACTAATAAATTCAACTCTTTTCTTATTGCCATATCTCGAGAACCATAGATCTGATTCGTGAATTGTTTCTTGTACATGGGACTTGATACTGATACACTTTATCCCATATTGGTAAAATCAATCCTCTCATCATTTTTAAACCTAAAAAATGACAAAAACAATCATATTATATTAACCATACAACAAACCAAGTACCTATCCAACTACACGCTACATTATCAATTTTGACACAATCAATACATTATTCAAACCTAATACCACATCACATTACCAAGTAACACCAACACAATCAATCATTACCACTTTTGGTTACATATCCTCATCATAGTCTCGACTCTCTCACCAAAAGGGGGGAAAATATGCATAGATTGCTTTAGACATACAAACTTACATTCTAATATACAAACACACAAGTCTACATAGGTTTACACAAGCATTTAGATGCACAATTTATTTAGATATATAGACACATAGGTCTACATAGGCATCTAAAGTCACAAATGTTTAGATATACATATGCACAGGTCTACACAGGTTTTCATAGATTTTAGATAGATAGACATACATGTATACATAAGTTTACACAGGCATTCAAATGTGCACCTTATTCATATATAAAGACACACATATCTACACTAGTTATATAGGCATCTAGAGTCACATATTTTTAGAGATATAGACACATAGATCTACATAGGTTACATAGGCATCCAAATTCAGATTTTTAGAGATATAGACACACATGTCTATATAGGTTTACACAAGCATCTAGGGTCACAAATTTTTAGATATATAAATGCATAGGTCTACATAGGTTTACATAGGTATTCAGATGTACACCTTACACATATATTCAACTTTGACACAAGTATACCTGTTCATTTAGATATTCAGATATATAGTTACATCACTTAGATATCATGATTAGGGGGAATTATGTAGAGAACATGTTCTTGGTCCCCATTTTTAGATTTATTAGGTTACACCAGTATCATCACCAATATCATTGCCACATTTTCACTAGTTTGGGTCACTTTACTATCTATAGCAGTTGTTCCATAACATTACACCAGACCTAATTTACACACTCAAATTTACATACTTATATTCAGAGTGGGGGAAAAAAAACCTTATTTCTCCACATCTTTAATTTACATACACAATTTTAGTACAGGGGGGATTCACATCATATGCTTCTCTTCACATGTTACACTCTAGTTCTTATCCACTTCTCTAGCCAATAAGTGGGCCAAATCTAGATTACATTCATACAAGCAAGTATAGGTACACATTTCTATTTTCTTTTACTCTAGTACTTCCATTTCATTGCATTACTAGAATAAAAAGGGGGAAAATGTAAACACCCTAATTTGGTTAAGAAACCACAAGTACTATGTCTATTGTTGCTTTTTCACACAATGGTCTTAGTGATGTTTATAGTCCTTATTCACATGGTCATCTTGAGTCTTTTGATCTTTATTATATCTTATTTTCCCTATTTTTGACACCCCTAGTAGTCATTGGTCACCTTTTACCAATCCTAGGGCCCCTAGCCTATCATCCATGATTTTTGCTCTATTCTGAGCCTTAAGACATTGACACCACTTTCATTATAGTAGTGCCATATGACACTACTGTCCACTTTTGGATTTAGTGTCTGATGATCCCTTTCACCTGTGTTTGAGTCCTGACCCATCTGCGACCCTTCTCTTATGATTTTTATATCTATTTTTGACTTATTAGCCAGTGAATAAGGTATTATATTCCAAACAAAGATCCTCCTATATAAAGAGCCTCACAAGGCATTTTACATCTAGCACTTACTATTTTGGCACTTATTTACATCAAATCAACCTACAATACAACTCAAATACTCTGCATACTACTCAAATTTCACACCTAGACATTTGCATGCTTGATTAAATAAGGGCCTAGGTGAAATTCATTTTAGTATACCATGTAAGTTGATGGTGCATGTTACCTAAGGGAGAACTACATGTGATCTGAGACCCCTAACATTAGGGTTAATGTGGGAAATGACTAGGATAATAGGGGTTCTACTTTGCATGATTGTAACATCCCACAACCGAATTTTTCCCTTTGCTTTTGTATTTGATTAGTTTATTATTTCATGTGTGTAGGTATTCATTAGGGTCTTAGAGAATAATTAGTCAAAATAGTGATATATGCAAGCTCCTTCATGACATAGAATCACCCACATGACCTCTAAAAACTCCCATAACTTCTATGAAAGTTATAGATAGTTACTTTAGGAAGGACACTAGCATCAGAATTGGACATTATTGCCACATAGTGTTACTATCCTAAAGGGGACGCTACTGTCCAGAGCCAGATATTGAAAATAGTCAACACATGAAAGATTACTCAGTGTCTACTCAACTATCTCCAATACTCAGATCTAGTAAAAACTCTATGTATATC
Organism: Torreya grandis; assembly: GCA_037957365.1. Lineage (NCBI taxonomy): Eukaryota > Viridiplantae > Streptophyta > Pinopsida > Cupressales > Taxaceae > Torreya > Torreya grandis. The sequence continues at coordinate 540,508 of JARHVA010002152.1, read as the reverse complement.
CAGATAAGTCCCCTTTCTTCTTATATTTACTATTTTTGGAAAGTCGCATAGAATCAATAAATTTCAATTTTATTCTAGATTAAAAATAAAACCAACCCTTTAATCTATCTTAGGATTTACATAGCAAAACCCTAAAAGGTTAAAACATGAGGCTTCCCAATTTGAAAGATAGCCATTGTGTGTTCTTATACACTATCAGTAGAGACAAATGCCTGTAGTAAACCATAATTATTTGAATATTTTCAATACTATCTTATTGGTAAAAATCAATGTTCTAAGAAATTAAGATAATCTATTTAACAACCTTGAGTGTTTTTGCATAGATTAGGGTGATGATAGACATGTGTATCTGGTAATTTAGCCAAGAAAATAGGTGGGTTTATGGATAGAGCTAATTTTGCACAAGGATTGAAATGTATGTGAAATCTCTAAGTACGTCAAAGTATGCCAAATTTTATGTTTCCCAAGTCTCTAGTACCAACTTTAAGTGTCTACAAATCCCCCCTTTAGTATACAAAATGCTAGATTAAAAGGATAAAAGAAGAAATTTGGCACCTGTGATTAACCACACTTGACATGTATGCCCCAAATGTCTCAATTTATGCCAAGCAAAAATTGTAAGGAAAAAATTCATATATCAATGTCCATTCATGATATAAAATCTGAAATAATCTATATCATTGAATTATTTAAAATTTTAAATTCATGCAATGAATACAATTGAGGGTACACGAACCAAACTACCACTTTTTGGAGAATTCCAGGGATGATTATGCTCCAAGGAGATGCAATCATTGAAACATGAGATGAGAAGTGTTGATGCCTCAACCACCATTAGAGGAGGAGGAAAACTAGAAGTTGAATATCGTAAAAACCTAAATTACACTACTCAAATATCATAATAATTCTATTTTTAAAACCCCAAAACTAATTTTAGATGTAAATTTAAACCCTAAAACATGTTTGTATGTCAAAACATAACTCAAAAATAGGTTTTTATGTCAATATATAACCTTAAAACATGTTTTTATGTTAAAATGAAACTATGTCAACCACTATAGATGGATTATAGAACCAAATTGCTTACATAGTACCATTATTCCCCATTGATCCGTAGTAAATAAAATAGAAAAGTGTTTACATGAACAACATTCATACCCCAAATATTATCCATTTATATCTCAAAGTGATGTAGAATGCCATAATATATTTACCATAATGTCATAGAGTGCCTTTTAAATGCTCAATCTGAACATATAATATGTCTTAGAATGTTATAGAATATCCCAATTATTGTTCACAATCATGTAGAATGGTCTACATATGCCCCAATCTATCTAATATGTATAATGTAGATCATATAATCTGACTTGAAGTATGAACTATCTATCTATCATGACTTGAATCTCTAAGACAAGCCCATTATATGCCCCCTTTTGATATAAGGGTAAAGCTTGTGAATCACTCATCTCAAAAGAAAGAGTTGTGTGCACCATGTGTCATATATAAAAACATAATCATGTAATGTATTTTTACAAATATGATAATATATTTCACCATATAAATATTTGATCATTCAATCATGCATGAAACATGTAATCCAATGTAGTGGGTATATAAATGTCATGTCAAGTGGATGTATCAATTAAACACATATTAATAAATATCATAATAGATGCATGATATAAATCATGATGCCAAGATTAGAAACCATCATATATGTAAGCATGGACACAGACCCAATATCATGATGATGAATCACATAAATACTCAAGACATGATATGATTTTAACTTAATAGATACATAACGTGACCATGACTTACACTAGAGGATCCTTTGGCATAACTAACACATGACATGACAGAAAAAATCAATACACTCAGAACATTTAGTATATCACACATTAGTGATCACATAATGCACTAATCATTAACATTTAACACATAAATATCAAGCAATGTTAATTTACATAACCAATCAATGTCATTGTCTAGTATAGCAAAGCACAATATTCATAGGAAATAACACTATAAAAATTATAATCAAGATCAATTCAAATTTACACTATATTAAGATTAATAGACTAATATATAAAAGTGATCATGTGTTGTAAACTATCCTACATCATCATCATAGTCAACATGATTATGTAAGTGTTGCATAACTAGAGTGCCCATAATAACCTATGGAATTTTTTGTATGCTTTACAATAATAAATTGGTGTTTTGATCATGTGTTGTTTTATTAGCATTTTAAAATAGTATTAATGTTATTATTTTGAGTAATGATGTGGCATGTGAATGATATAGAATTGAAGTGTGACATATGTATTGATTATAACATCTGATGTTCTCATCATAATCTAAAAAATAAAATGGGATGGAATCATCTGACCAACCATGCATATACAATCATTCAGCTTCACTTATAACACTATGCTAACTTAATTGATTTAGCTGATGAGTAAGTGGATTATTTGGATAGACACTTGGTACTAAACTCGTAGGAATATTTATGATTTTATTTTCATTAGATATTTATGTTAAACCTATTTGAGAAATGCACATAATGGCACTTGACCCATGACAATAGTTGGAGACTCTTTCTCTTGTTCTTTATTTGGAGTGGGTGTACTCAAGAATTTCTTAGCTTCTTCATTAATACTTGGTTTATTTTGTTTTGGTAACAATACTTTTACGATTCAAGATGTAACTGTACTCTTAGTAGAAGCATGCTTTTCAAATGTTTTATCTATTTGAAATGTGAGTAAACCACTTTTGAAATCGAATTAAATAATGTATTTGACATAATTTAATATTGATTTCATTTGCTCTAACCATGATTCTCCAAGTATTGCATTGAATTGTGTAATGATAGGGTTTTTAAAAAAATGTCTGCAATTTCTTAGGCCAAAAGAAACTAGTATGATGATATGTCCCAATGATCCCTCATGGGTGATCACATGTTGTAACTCGCTTTGATCATGTTCTAATTCCTCAAGAAAAGAAAAAGTGCATGCACTGTATCATATCCTTTCATCAATAAAAATTCATATTCTATGATCAAATTTATTTGAACTTGAATGATCATTAGTTTCTTAGGTTCATATGGCAATGTATGACCTTTAGAAACTTAATGAGATACATTGGTTTTCTTAGATTGTGAAATACAAGAAGCTGGGTAAACTAACTTTGTGGGAGTGTTGTTATATTTTTCAAATGTAATGACACATATATCCACAAGTTGTTCAATTAAATGTTTCAATCCATAATAATTGTTATCACTATGCCTATTAATGCAAAGATAATTACAAAATGATCTTGCACCCACTTATGTTAAACTATGTGTAGGGTGATATTGATTAGAGAGTAATGTGATCAACTTCTTATCAAGTAGCATTTGTGAAATAACATTTTGTTTATATTTTTTTCAACTTATTTTGGATTTAGTGATCTAAACAAGATAAATCTTGGATAATTTAGATTGTATAAGATATGACATAAATTACACAAAGTTGAATGTAAAAAAGTATATAGATATTAAACTTACTATTTATAAAAATGACAAGAGGATAAGGTACTTAGATTTTTCACTATTATTTTTTGATCTTTATCGATGCACAATCACTTAGAACAACCTAAAATAGAGATGTGGTTGTTCAACTCAATAGAATGATTATGAGAATCTGTTAGGATATTATAGGTAATGCTTAGATACCTACACATTAGATATTTCTGATGTTTACCAAAATCGTCCTATATATTTTTACCAATATATTCTACTACAAATCACTATGGATTCTTGTTAAGATGTTTCTTATGTAATTTAAAATGCTTAATTTATGTGTAGATTAATATTTATCTTCCTTCACCTTAAAACCCTGACTCCAATTTTAACACTTTGCTTGGCCTATAAAAATGAGTTAGAAATATGGACTGGAAAACCACAACAACATCCAAATGAATATTTGAGAATTTCCTATGTTCTAATACTATGAAGAGGGCTCAAACTACACATAGTTCTCCTACCTATATGTACATATGCTCAATAGTGATACACTAGAGTGTATGCAACCTTTTAGCTTTTGACACTTGATAATATGTAAATTTGACATTGATTTAGGTGTTGAAACTTGAATTATGGGTTGTTATTTTAAGGGGTTTTTAGATTTGGATTGTTTAGGATAAAGCCTAAAGGATGTGTAAATATATATCTTAATGTGCAAGTGGTTTTCCTAGTGATTTCCAAGTGAGAACTAGATATGAATAACCTTAGGCTTGATACACACACACACACAGACACACACACACACACACACACACACACACACACACACACACACACACACACACACACACACACACACACACACACACACACACATCAAGCCTAAGGTTATTTATAAGACTCTTTAGGTAATTTCCCTCCATAAACATCATGTGAAACATGTGGGTTGACCAAAGGGGAGGGTTTGAATGTTGAAAACATTCATTTGGATAACCTAAGATACTTCTAATGAAGGAAAATTCTATCGATAACCAAAAACATTTGACTGTTGCCAACATTATCTATGATGGAGGAAATAATGATCTAGAATATGGAAGCAATCTACTTAGTATAATATAAAATTCAATCATGGACTAGGGAGATCATGTATATATATGATAAAAAATTTGTGAAGGCTAAGCTCATAGATAGGTGAATGGTTTGGAGAGAGCGTGAACATGAGTCATATGTGCACACACAAGTCATGTATATCAAGGATGGGTCAAAACTAACATTCTCAAGGGTATAATACCAAAGTTATGTGTCTAAAAATTCCCCTAATTTATTCTAATATTGAAAATGATAGATTAAAAGGATAAAGCAATAAATTTAGTACCTAAGTGTAACCACATTTGGCATCTTCATGTATGCTCCAAATATCTGTATTGTTTCATGCAAAACTTACAATGAAACATGCAAAAATCAATGTCCACTTGTGATATAAAATATGAACCACTCTAGATAGTTGAAATATTTTAAATTTAAAGAGCATGGAATGAATACACCCATGATAATGTAAATCAAATTATCACTTGTACTTATATTGAGAATTCCATGGGGTGATTACTCCACAAGGAAATGTAAAATTTCATCATATTGATTTTGGTGGAACTAGTATTAGATTCCTATGCCAAGGTGGAGCCCTAAAATAGACTTAAATGTAAAATTGAAACTTTGAATCAACTACTGCAAGGAAATTTTAGACCCAAAATGCTTATGTAGTACCATAGTTACCATCATAGAAAGTAAAAAAGTGCATGCATAAATAACATTAATTCCCCATAATTTCATCCCTACTTACCTCAATGTGATATAAAATGCCATATCATTATGTCATTATGTCCAATCTAATAATTTGACCTAATATTATAATCTAACCCATCTAGCTTGATAATTATGTTCAATATTATTCATGTAACCTGATAAATCCATTCAATCTTATCCATGTAATATATCTCATTATGTCATAGAATCTATTATTTGCTCCTCATGATCTTGTAAAATGCCTCCACATTTACCTCATGTAAATATTTTAATCTATCCCAATTTGACTCATAATATGTCCCAATCTTAATTGTAATATGTCTCATAATCTCAATTGTCTATCTGTCAAGTTTTGAATCTATATGAAAAGCCCAATAACATTTCCCCCTTTTTAGGGGAGGGATGTAGTCTATGAATCACTCATCTAAAAATAAAAATATTTACACATATCATGATATATAAAATAGATGTAAGCATGCAAGGCATGTGTACTAACATGATTAGATTATGTCATCACATAAAAAAATAGTCATTCATGCACATATAAAACATGTATCCTATGGCATAAAAGTCTCATGTCAAGGTAGATATAGTAAATAGGCTCAAATTAATAGTCATCACGATCAAAAGCATTCAATAATAAGCCACATAGAAGGTGCAAGATGTATACACATAATATTTTCAAACTTTTATCAATTACTAACACTTTGTATCTTGCAAGAACCCATCGAGTCTTAATCTCTCTGAGTGCATGGCTTAAAAGGTGCATCATGACAAAAATGGGTAGGCCATTGGTGCTTCATAGGATTATTGTCCCTTTTGAAACTTTTTATATACACACTTATCTCATAAAACTATTTAAAAAAAGCTTGGTCTTCTCTGTTGTACCCATCGAGGCATTTGATACATTTTATCCTCTTTTTCCTCACCTAAATCCCATTTTGTCTGTTAGCTATACAAGGTCGATTGGGTCGACCCTGTACAGTTTTAGGGTATTTTTCACTTAGGAGCTAGTTGACCTTTGGCCACCTAGCTAGTGACCTAGTGAATTATTATCCAAAATTGTACTGGGTCGACTGGGTTGACCCTATTATTCAATATTTTTAGACGGGTTTAGGGAAAGATCTACCTATATATACAAGTTCATTTCCATCAATTATTAAGAAGTGAATACATAAGAGTGAACAAACATCTACTTATTGACAATTCTACTTGAAAAGTAAAGCTTAGGGTTCCATACTTTCTTTAGAGATACATATATTATCTTATGGAGAACTCTTTTGGATGCATTAATAGGTTATGTAGCCTAGATTTGATTTGTCTTTGTCATCATTACATACCATAAAAACCTCTTGTGAAGCACCTTGGCCAAGGGAGAGATTGAGGCTCGATAGGTTCATCTTCAAAGGTAAGTGTTCCTAACTTTATTTCCCCTTTGTAAGAGTAGATATATAATGCATTTGTGCTTATCTTCCATGTATTATGATTTCATTTACATTGACTTGAGTATATGTCTTCTATGCATGTTTAGTTTTATTATTTCTAACCCCCACTTTGTGCCACAAGATTTGGTGATCACTATATTAGATTTACTTTTCTTATTATTAGAATAGGTGAAATATCAAAAGCTAGGACCCCCATAGGGTTATTACATGATTGTGTTAGACTGAAGGCTTTGGAACCCTCCTTAACATGGTGTATTGTGATAAGAGATCCCCTAATTGGGTCTAGTGGATCCCCATATTGGTCATGCTCCCGCTTAACACATGTATTCCCTATCGAAAGTGTAGGTATTTTCTATATTCTCCAAGTTAAGATTGATTTATAGACATGATGCATTTATTATTACATACATTATGGTAAACCTAACATGACCTAACCCTTGTAGGATTTATTCACTTATTTTTTTATTATTTTATCATATATTTTCCATACTGGGTCAATTGCATCAACCCAGTTCTAACTTTTGTGTGCAGGTTTAACACATAATTGCATCCAAATGACTATGTTCTTTCTATGTAGGCTCTTTTTCAAGTATAGGCTACTAGATTGACCCAATTGACCTAGTAAAATTTTTCAAAATTTTAGACATCCAGTCTAGACTACTAGGTCGACCTAGTCGACCCTGTATATTTTAGGCACTCAACAATAGGCTTTTAGAAAGCTAGATCGACCTAGTTGACCCTGCTAGCAAGATTTATAGGCATTTATCAAGGTTATTTGACAAAAATCTAATTTTTATGCATATTCAAACTCACCAAGGTTCTTTTATATCCTTTCTCTCCTTTTTTATAGTCTTTTCTTTCATAGTTTTTAGTCTATAAAACTACCCCTATACAATCAATTGGATTTACCCTATCGACCTAGTTTTGTATTCTATGTGCTATCTAAGTAACTAGATTAAATCTATAGACCCTATTCATTTTCAAACCTTTGCTTCCACAATATAGAGGTGACACTGTTAACCCTATTCTATATTATGTGCATACACTATCGATTGCATCAACACTGTGTCATGTTTCAAAGTTGGAATTAACTTTTATATACTAGTAATTAGTTCACTCTTTCATTTCTTGTTGCTTGCATGCTTAAAATAGTTCACATAGTCTAATTTGGTGGTTTTTAATTTACCATTTAGTTTCACTATTTTCTATTTTATGCACACATGACCAAATCACAAAATTTGAAACAAGTATTTTAACAATTGTCTATCCAAGGCCAACCTACTTGGATTTAATCACCAAGGGGGAAGCCAAATTGGTTTTCTGGCCAAGTATAAACACATGGTTAATGGTATATTATGGTAAGCACCTGACACCCTTATTACAATGGTATGTGAACTGAGGGGGTAGGCACTAATACCAAGCCTATACCATTGTCAATATAGATCCCTTTTAGCCCAAACATCCTAAAACCATCCTTAGATTGCTTTTTAGTTATTTACTTACAACCAACTTCCTATCATATTTAAAATAATCTTCTAATAATATAATAACATTTAGGTTGACCATCTAGTTAGCTTTTGCTTTTCAAGTTAACTTCATGCTCCTTGCTCAATTGTATGTTGTATTGAAAAAACTTTCATTAGCCAATGTTGGTGCAAGGTTTTATGCTATGTGCCTCAATTAGATCAACCTTATTGATCCAATTGATTGTGCGTTTCATTTCATTTCTTGATTTTCAAAATACTTGCAAAATTCTTCTTGTTTCAATACATAGTCTATTATAGACTATCTATTTTTTCCTATCTACTATACAGGGTTGACCCAGTCAACCTTATACATTTTTTTAGCCTCTATTTACTGTACTAGGTCAATGTAGTCAACATTGTACTATTTTTAGGCAATATTTGCTATGCTAGGTTGATCTAATTGACTTTGTACAGTTTCTTATCACTTCCTACTTCCTTGTGTGGTTTTCCTTCCCCTAGTTAAGAACATTGAATAATCAAGGATTTAGATAATAACCTCACTTATTTTATTACTTCAGATGAAACTATCCACTTTCTTCCTTCCTATTCTCCTAAACTAAAACTAATCACACAATGTAATGTAGTTGAGGTCCTTCATCGTAATCCTATTCCCAATACCAATGTTGGGAATCCTCCACCTAAAAATAATCATCCTCCCACTAACAAAAATAATACCCCTCCTATCAAAACCAATACCCCTCCTACAAACACCAATCCACCTATTGATACAACTCAACTTTTTGCACAAGTAGTTCAACAAAAGAACATCATGCAAACAACCAATCAATATCAAATGATGTACATGTAACAAAATTTATTAAACATGACTAGTCAACCACCTCAAGTTTCATGTCTCAACCAAATCAAAAATTTGTCCCTCTTCCTCTTAGATATGCCAATGGGAATATCATCCCTTAACCTCGAATAAATAAAAAAATGCTTCAACATCTTCAAAATGAACCTTTAGCCCCATTCATTGCATCCATAGATATTGGAAACATTTCTCCAACTATCACATATAATGGGACTAAGGACCCTACTATCTTTCTTAATTATTTTGGTAATCTCTATAAGGAATGGGTCCAAACTAACACCTTTTCTACCACCAAGATCTTAGCCAAAAAAATTGTTAGTGATGCACTTGAATGGTATAACCAACTTCCTAAACATTCCATCTCATAACTAGAGGATTTAGTCAATGCTCTAGTGAAAGAATTCCAACATGATGACCTTCTTGTAAATTACCTTAGCCATTTCATCAATGCCAAACAACTTCCTAATGAATTTTCTCCCACTTTCATCAAATGATGGAAGTCTCCCACTCATAAAGTGGATCATAACATGAATTATGATAATCTTTTAAAACTATTTATCACTACTCTTAAACCTCCCCTTCAATACAAAGTTCGAATCTTTTCACCTAAGACTTTAGAAGAAGCCTTAGACCAATCAAAGAGGCAAGACTTTATTATGACTTAATTTGAAAAACCTCAAACAACTATTAACAAACATTTTCATTCATTTTCTCATAACATTAATTCATCCAACCCTCCCCAACCTCAAATTGGAGCATTCAATTCAACCATTTTTAACCCAACCCACCCACCCTTGAGTCTGTAACAACTTAAGAATAAATTACCACCTTCTAAACCCATGAACTTTGATCCTTCTAAACCTCCTCCAAAATGGTACAATCCTGATAAATTTTATTGGTGACATGCTACTATAGGTCACTCTCACGAGTCTTATCGTGATTTTCTTTGATTTATTCTTTCTTTCTTGCTTGGTCCAAATTTCAATCTTGATATTGTCATAAAATAATGTTATCAAGACTATCTTTAAGCTTCTCAAATTAAATCTCAAAAACCATAATCACATCAACATCAACTACCTAATGATCAACAATAATTATCCCATACCTAAACCTTAACCACAAATTTTATTCAAACCATAATTGATATTTCTTCCCACAGCAATAAATAAAGGATATCCAACATGAACAACTTTAAACATATCATTGCATCTATTGGACCTCAACCATTTATGTCACATGAACCAAAGGAGTACTCAGTTCAAATGCCTAGTCCAAATCATATCATACATGGTCCTCCTTTACCTCTTTTACCTCCTTTACCTCTTCATACCTCTCCTACACATCCTATGCCACATTCAACATCCCTAAAATCTAACAAACCAACACATTTACATATCTCCAAATACACCTACAAATCCAACGTAAATCATTTTAATGGTTCAATGTTACCTCACTCCAACTCACATGTTGGGTCATCTTGTGATGCCCATCCACATGTCCCTTTAGACCTTGGGACATCTTGAAATGCCCATCCATACATCCACTTACCCATTGGGGCATATTATGATGCCCACCCTTATTCTACAATGCATAATAACAAACAAATTCAACTTCAAGAAACCTTCTGAGACTTATAGAATTGTATTACACATGCTCATCTTTGATACAAATGTTAGCATAGATCTTTTTTGTTCTTTTTGTCTCATGTTTCTTTGTTTTTGTGTACTTCATTTCTTTTACTTTCACTTTATAAGCATCATTGTCTTCCTTTACACTATTTGGTTTTATTACACATTGCATTTGGCACTTTCATTTTTGTCCTCATATATTTATTTTATTTTTATGTTATTATTGGCCTTAGTAGCTTTATGATTATTTTCCCCCTTATTTAGCATTCACCCCCATGGGTTTCTCTTTTGTGAGTTTGTAGTGTAAGACCATGGATAAGACCCGACCCTCCTCACAAAATACCACCTTTGATTCTCTTCTTATTTTATTATTTCACATGTTTCTTTTTGGCACCCTCATGGGTTTCTCTTTTATGAGTTGAAGTATAAGACCATGGATAGGACTTGACCCTCCTCATAAAATTACCATTTTGTCATTTCTTTTATAAGAAAAATATCATGGATTCTTGTACTCAACTTTAGACTTTACTTCTTTTGGTAGATGAATTTTGTAAAAACAATCTATGTTAGCATGTTTTCCTCCATTTCCCTCATTCTTATGAAAAGGAATCACACTTTACTATCATTGTATCCCTTTTTCACCCTTTGTCACATTTTTTATGATTTTAAGTAATTAAAATTATTCCATGTGTCATTCCTCTTCATTTTACTTTCATTTCACTCCACATTGGATAAAACAAGGCCAAAATTAAGCTAACACTTCTATTTCACCTAGATTTATGACACTCTTCGATACCATACTCTTTGAAGTTCTCTCTCTTAGTAACTAAGTCCCAAGTTTTCAAATGAAAGTCATCTTTAGCATCCATGTTTGGTTTTCCAAATCCATATGGAGGAAGAATAGAAAAAACCATCGAGAAAGTTAAAAGTCAAATCATTTGAAACAAAAGGCAATGATATTAAAAATATAACATAAAAATATTAAAAGTTAAAATCATACCAAAAGACATGATTAAAAGGACATATCCTATCTCTAATTGAAGTTCAAACTCTATAGTTGGCCTCACATAGAGTCGAGGTCCATTGGGGTGTGGTAGGCCAGTAGCTTGGAATAGGAGAATTCAACATACTCTACGATGCTACCTACTTTATCATGTAAGTAACCAATCTTTGTAGTAGACTGGCAACTCTGTAAGGGGTCCTAAGGAATGTGGAACACATTATGGGAAGGTAGGTCCATTTTAATTTTCATGCATATAGCCTTCATGGGATGATATACATACTACATTTGTTGACCTAAGACTTGTGTGGCTAAGAAAAGTTCTTCAGATTCCTTAAGGTCAAAAGTCCTTTTGTTTTGAAAAACCTAATTTTAGTGTCTTAACTTCGATAAAGAGTTCCTTTACCTTGGTTTTTCCTTCATTCTCCCCTCCACCCATTTAATTTCCCCCTTGACAAGACAAATTGTGATTAGAAATATATTTTCCCTCTTCTATTATTCCTTCTTCTTCACCTATTAAAAACATGCTAGCATTATTTTGTTTTAGTTTTATATATCCTTAGAGCAAAACAACATGTTTGAGAAACTATGGATTACACCCTTACACCATTTATTTACCACACCATCTCACTATAATCCTAGTCATGTCATTAGGTGGTTGTGTTTTCTTACATTGTATCTTAAAAACAAGCACTAAGTTTGAGTCTTCATCCTTTAGACCTTTTGATTTTAATTTATCCATCATGTTCTTGTTTGATTTTTGTGGACTTCCCTTATCCCATATATGACATTTGACATTCTTACATGTTTATATTTATGTATAACTTCTTCATGCTTAGATTACATAAAAAATTACATTTCATTTTCACTTATTTATGCTTTCTTCACCTTAATTTTACATACTTATATTACATATTGATTTGCAATTGCCTTTTTCATCCATGTTTTTCTTCATATTTGATTTGACATGCTTATCTTACATGGAGTTACTTTTAATTTTCTTACACATCTTTGTTGAATTTTTCTTACATTTACATTCCTTTTTCCCATTTATGTTTTAAATGCTTTCCAATATGATTTCATGTATATTACAATCATTCGTCATTCATTTTCCATCATTTGTCATTATTTCGCCATCATTTTGTCATTTATTTTCCTTCAATATTCTAAACCTTGCATTACCAATCCTAATTTGAAAAATTTTCATAAATACCCTCATATCTTTGCCTCAACTCATTTTTCAATTCTATATGCCTATCTTCCAAAAAATTTAATTTTTGGCTATTTTTTGCACTAACTTTTTCAAGTTTGCCTAGTGTTCACATTAGACCCTTCACCTTTCTTGTAGTCTATTTCTTTATCTACAACACTAAGGTAAGTAAATTTATGTGTTTTTCAATTCTATCCTTTGATTTATCTTATTTTCTACTTACTGCATTTTATTTAGCTTCAATGTTATGTGTTATTATATTCTATTCTTGAAGCACCATCCTATGTTACACTCATGTGACATGTGATGAGCTTCGAGTGGGGCATATATACACACATAATATTTTAAAACTTTTATCAATTAATAAAACTTGGTATCTTGAAGGAACCCATTGAGTCTCAATATCTCTAAGTTCACACCTTAAAGGGTACACTGGGAAAGGGGTGGGCAGACCATTGGTGCTTTGTAGGATTGTTGTCCCTTTTGCCACTTGTTATCTACACACTTGTCTCCTAAAAACATTTACCCTAAGATTTTTATTCTCTATTGTACCCATTACAAGTATTTTCTACATTTTATCCTCATTTTACTCACATAAATCCTATTTTGTCAGTTGGTTGTATAGGGTTGACTAGATCGACCTTATATAGTTTTGAGGTGTTTTTCACTTTGGAGCTAGTTGACCTTTGGCCGACCTAGCTCATGACCTAGCGAATTATTATCCAAAATTATACTAGATCAACCTTATCGATTGAAATTTTTAGAAGGGTTTAGGGAAAGATCCATCTATATATAAAATTTCATTTTCATGAATTATTAAAAAGCAAAGAAGCAAGAGCAAACAAACATCTGCTTATTGACCATTCTACGCTATAAGTAAAGCTTAGGGTTCCATACATTCTTTAGAGATATGGATCTTGTCTTGTGGATAAGTCTTTTAGATGTATTGATAGGTTGTGTAGCCTATAACTGATTTTTTTTTGTCATCTTTACCTAACACAATAACCTATTGTAAAGCACCTTGGCCAAGGGAGAGATTGAGGCTCGATGGGTTCATCTTCAAATGTAAGTATTCCCAACTTTATTTCTCCTTTGTAAGAGTAGATATATAATGTATTATTTCTTATTTTATATGTATTAGGATTTCATATACATTGACATGAGTATATGTCTTCTATGCATGTTTAGTTGTATCATTTCTAACCCTCACTTTGTGCCATAAGCTTTGGTGAGCACTAGATTAGATTCTCTTTACTTTATATTAGAATAAGTGAAATATCAAAACCTAGGACCCCCTTAGGGTTATTGCATGATTTTTTTATATTGGAGGCTTTATAACCCTCTTTAACATGGTGTATTATGATAAAATATCCCCTAATCGGGTCTAACAGATCCCCGTATTGGTCATGCTCCTACTTAACAAATATATTCCCAATTAAAAGTGTAGGTATGCTCTATCTTCTTTGAGTTAGGATTGATTTACAGACATGATGCATTTATGATTGCATAAACTTTGGTAAACCCAATGTGAACTAACCCTTGTAGGATTTATTCACTTATTTTTCATTATTTTATCATTATTTTTATCATATATTTGCCATACTAGGTTGATTACATCGACCCAGTTCTAACTTTTGTGCATAGGTTTAACACATAGTCGCATCCAAATGACTCTATTCTTTCTATGTAGGCTCTTTTTTAGGTACATGCTACTAGATTGACCTAGTTGACCTAGTACAATTTTATAGACTTTAAAACATTTAGTCTAGACTACTAGGTTGACCCATTCGACCCTATATATTTTAGCCACTCAACAATAGGCTTCTACAAAATTAGATCGACCCAGTTGACCTTGTTAACAAGATTTGTAAGAATTTATCAATGTTATTTGACAACAATCTCATTTATATGAATTTTTAGACTCACCAAGGTTCTTTTTTATCCTTTCTCTCTTTTCTTACATAGTTTGTAGTCTTTAAAACTGCCCCTATACAATCAACGAGATCGACCCTATCAACCTAGTTCTATATTCTGTGTGTTGTCTTAATAACTAGGTCAACTTTATAAACCTTGTTCATTTTTAAACCTTTACTTCCACAATACATAGGTGACAATTTCAACCCTATTCTATATTCTATGAATACACTATCGATTGAATTGATACTATATCATGTTTCAAAGTTGAAATTAACATTTATATGCCAATAATTAGTTCACACTTTCATTTCTTATTGCTTGCATGCTTATAATTGTCTAATTAGTTCACATAGTCTAATTAGGTAGTTTTTAATTTACCATTTATTTCACTATTTTCTATTTTATGCACACATGACCAAATCACAAAATCTTAAACAAACATCTTAACAGTTATCTACCCAAGGCCAACCTACTAGGATTTCATCACCAAGGGGGAATCCGGCTTGGTTTTTTGGCCAAGTATAAATGCATGGTTAATGGTATATTCTGGATAAGCACCTGACACCTTTATCACTATAGTATGTAAATTAATGGGGTAGGCCCCAATACCAAGTTTGTAACATTACTAATACAGATCCCTTTCAACCCAAATGTTCTAAAAACATTCTTAGATTTATTTTTAGTTCCTTGCTTATAGCTAACTTCCTATCACATTTAAAATCATCTTCTAATAATCTAACAACATTTAGGTTGACCATCTAGTTAGCTTTTACTTTCAAGTTGACTACTTGCTTCTTTCTCAATTTTATGTTGTATTACAAAAACTTTTATTAGCCAATGTTGGTATAAGGTTTTATGATGTGTGCCTCAATTCATTCAACTTCATTTATCCAATTTATTGTGTGTTTCATTTCATTTATTAATTTTCAAAATACTTTCAAAATTCTTCTTATTTTAGTACACAGTCTATTATAGGCTGTCTATTTTTTCCTATCTATTATATAGGGTCGACCCAGTCAACCCTATACACTTTTTTAACCTTTGTTTGATGTTTTAAGTCAACATAGTCAACCCTATACTATTTGAGGGTCCTATTTACTATGCTAGGTCAACCTAGTTGACTTTGTATAGTTCCTTATCACTTCCTACTTCCTTTTGTGGTTTTCTAGTCTTATCTCATAATGATAACATCTTTTCAGCCTTCCCTTAGTCAAGAACATTGCATAATCAAGGAATTAGATAATAACCTCACTTATTTTATTACTTCAGATGAAACTATCCACTTTCTTCCTTCCTCTTCTCCTAAACCAAAACTAAATACTACACAATGTAATGTAGTTGAGGTCCTTCATCATAATCCTCTTCCCAATACCAATGTTGGGAATCCTCCACCTAAAAATAATCATCCTCCCACCAACACAAATAATCCCCCTCCTATCAACACTAATAACCTTCCTACAAACACCAATCCACCTATTGATACAACTCAACTTCTTGCACAAGTAGTTCAACAAATAAACATCATGCAAACAACCAATAAATATCAAATGATGAACATTTAACAACATTTATTAAACATGACTAATCAACCACCTCAAGTCATCATGTCTCAACCAAATCAAAAATTTGTCCTTCCTCCTCTTAGATATGCCAATGGGAATATCATCCCTCAACCTCCAATAAATAAAAAAATGCTTCAACATATTCAAAATGAACATTTATCCACATTCATTGCATCTATAGATATTGAAAACATTTCTCCAACTATCACATATAATGGGACTAATTACCCTTCTATCTTTCTTAAGTCTTTTGGTAATCTCTATAAGGAATGGGTCAAAACTAACACCTTTGCTACCACCAAGATCTTAGCCAAAAAAATTGTTAGTGATGCAATTGAATGGTATAACCAACTTCCTAGACATTCCATCTCAAAACTAGAGGATATAGTCAATGCTCCAGTGAAGGAATTCCAACATGATGACCTTCCTAAAAATTACCTTAGCCATTTCATCAATACCAAGCAACTTTTTAATGAATCTTCTCACACTTTCATCAAATGATGAAAGTCTCTCACTCATAAAGTGGATCATAAAATGAATGATGATACTCTTTTAAAACTATTTATCACTTCTCTTAAACCTCCCCTTCAATACAAAGTTTAATCTTTTCACCTAAAACTTTAGAAGAAGCCTTAGACCAAGCAAAAAGGCAAGACTTTCTTATGACTCAATTTTAAACACATCAAACAACTATTAAAGAACCTTTTCAATAATTTTATCATAACATCGATTCATCCAACCCTCCCTAACCTCATAATGGAGCATCTAATTCAAACATTTTTTACCCAACGCACCAACCCTTGAGTCTAGAATAACTTAAGAAAAAATTGCCACCCTATAAACCCATGAGCTTTGATCCTTATAAACCTCCTCCAAAATTGTACAAACCTAATAACTTTTATTGGTGGCATGATACTAGAGGTCATTATCATGAGTATTTTCATGATCTTTATCGATTTCTTCTTTCTTCCTTGTTTGGTCCATATTTTAATCTTGATACTCTCATAAAATAATGTTATCAAGACTATCTTTAAGCTTCTCAAATTCAATATCAAGAACCACAATCACATCAACATCAACAACCTAATGATCAACAATAATTATCCCATACCTACACCTCATCCAATACTTTTATTCAAACCATAATTGGTCCTTCTTCCTACACTAATAAAGAAAGGATATCCAACATGAAAAACTTTAAACATATCATCACATCTATTGAACCTCAAACATTTATGTCACATGGACCAAAGGAGTACTTAGTTAAAATGTCTACTCCAAATCATATCATACACGGTCCCACTTTACCTCTTTTACCTCCTTTACCACTTCATACCTATCTTACACATCCTATGCCACATTCGCCATCCTTAAAATCTAACAAACCAAAATATTTACCTATCTCCAAATGCACCTACAAACCCAATGTAAATAATTTTAATGGTTCAATGTTACCTCATTCTAACTCACATGTTGTGGCATCTTATGATGCCCATCCACATGTCCCTTCAGACTTTAGGGCATCTTACGATTCCCATCCCTACATCCACTTTCCCATTGGGGCATATTACGATGCCCACCCTTATTCTAAAATGCATAATAACAAACAAATTCAACTTCAAGAAACCTTTCAAGACTTATCGATTTGTATTTCACATTCTCATCTTTGAGACAGACATTGGCATAAATCTTCCTTATTTTTTTGTCTCATGTTTATTTATTTTTATGCACTTTCTTCTTTTACTTTCACTTTATAAGCATTATTGTCATCCTTTACATTCTTTGGTTTTATTACACATTACATTTGGCACTTGATTTCATTTTTGTCCTCATATATTTCTTTTATTTTTATGTTATTCTTTGCCTTAGTCGCCTTATCACAATTTTTTGCTTATTTAGCATTCACCCCTGTGGGTTTATGTTTTATGAGTTTGCAGTGTAAGACCATGGATATAACCTAGCCCTCCTTACAAAATACCACCTTTGATTCTTTTCTTATTTTATTGTTTCACATGTTTCTTTTTGTCACCTTCATTGGTTTCTCTTTTATGAGTTTCAGTATAAGACCATGGATAGGACCTGGCCCTCCTCATAAAATTACCATTTTTTCATTCCTTTTATAATAAAAATATCACTGATTCTTGATCTCAACTTTATCTTTTGCTTCTTTTGGTAGATGAAATTTGCATAAATAATATATGTTAGCATGTTTTCATTCATTTATCCTATTCTTATGATAAGTAATCACACTTTACTATCATTGTATCCATTTTTCACCCTTTGTCACATTTTTTGTGATCTTATGTAATTCAAATTATTCTATGTGTCATTCCTCTTGATTTTCCTTTGCTTTCACTCCACATTGGATAAAATAAGGTTGAAATCAAGATAGCACTTTTATTTCACCTAGATTTACGAGACTCTTAGACACCATGCTCTTTGAATTTCTCTCTCTTAAACACCAATGAAACCAAGTCCCAAGTTTTCAAATGAAAGTCATCTTTAGCACCCATGTTTGGTTTTCCAAATCTGTATGGAGGAGGAATAGAAATATCCATCAATAAAGTTAAAATCCAAATCATTTGAAACAAAAGGAAATGATATACAAAAGATAACATACAAATCTCAAAAGTCAAAATCATACCAAAAGATGTGATTACAAGCACATCTCCTATCTTTAATTGAAGCTCAAATTCCATAGTTGGCCTAACATAGAGATGCGGTCCATTGGAGTGTGGTAGGCCAGTAAATTAGAATATGAGTATTTAAAAAAAACTATGGTGATACCTAATTTATCATGTAAGAACCCAATCTTTGTAGTAGACAATGACTCTGTAAGGGGTCCTGAGGAATAGGGAACACATTATGGGAAGGTAGGTCCATTTTAATTTTTATGAATATATACTTCATGAGATGATATACATACTACATTTGTTTACCTAAGACTTGTGTGGCTTAGAGAATTTTTTCAGAGTCCTTAAGGTCAAAAGTTCTCTTGTTTTGATAAAACTAATTTGAGTGTCTTGAATTTGATAAAGAGTTCATCTACCTTAGTTTTTACTTCATTCTCCCCTCCACCCATTTAATTTCCCCCTTGACAAGAATAATTGTGATTCTAAATATATTTTCCCTCATCTATTATTCCTTCTTCTTCACCTCTTAAAAACATGCTAGCATTTATTTATTTCAGTTTTATCTATCCTTAGAGAAAACCAACATGTTTGAGTAACTATGGATTACACCCTTACACCATTTATTTACCACACCATCTCACTATAATCCTAGTCATGTCATTAGGTGGTTGTGTTTTCTTACATTGTATCTTAAAAATAAGCACTAAGTTTGAGTCTTCATGCTCTAGAGCTTTTGATTTTCATTTCTCCATCATGTTCTTGTTTGATTTTTGTGGACTTCCCTTATCCCACATATGACATTTGACATTCTTACATGTTTCTATTTATGTATAACTTCTTCATGTTTGTCTTACATCTTGAATTACATTTCATTTCAATTATTTATGCTTTCTTCAACTTCATTTGACATAATTATATTACATATTGATTTACAATTGCCTTTTTCATCCATGTTTTTCTTCATATTTGATTTGACATGCTTATCTTACATGGAGTTACTTTTCATTTTCTTACATATCTTTGTTAAAGTTTTCTTACATTTAAATTCATTTTTCCCATTTATTTTTTACATGCTTTCCAATATGATTTTATGTATATTACAATCATTTTCCATCATTTGTCATTCTTTTACCATCATTTTGTCATTCATTTTCCTTTAATATTATAAACCTTGCCTTACCAATCCTAATTTGCCAATTTTCCCTAAATACCCTCATATATTTGCCTCAACTAATTTTTCACTTATATATGCCTATCTTCCCAAAAATTCAATTTTTGGCTATTTTTTCACTAATTTTTCAGGTTCACCTAGTGTTCTTCACATTAGATGCCTTCACCTTTTTTGCAGTCTATTTATTTATCTAAAACACCAAGGTAAGTAAAGGTATGTGTTTTTCAATTCTATCCTTTCTTTTATCTTATTTTATACTTATTTCATTTTATTTAGCATCAAAATTATGTGTTATCATATTTTTTTCTCGAAGCACCATCTTGTATTACACTCACATGACACGTGATGATCTTTAAGTGGGGCATATATATACACATAATATTTTCAAAATTTTATCAATTACTGACACTTTGTATCTTGTAGGAACCCATAAAGTCTCAATCTCTCTAATTTCATGCCTTAAAATGTGCACCAAGAAATGGGTGGTAGATGATTGGCACATCACAGGTTTGTTGTCCCTTTTGCCACTTATTATCTACACACTTGTCTCCTAAAACCATTTACCCTAACCTTGTTCTTCTTTTTTATACCCATTCTAGGCATTTTCTAAATTTTATCCTCTTTTTCCTCACCACCTAATTCCTATTTTGTCAGTTGTCTGTACAATGTTGACTAGGTTGACCCTATATAGTTTTGGGGTATTTTTCACTTAGGAGCTAGTTAACCTTTGACTGACCTAGCTCATGACATAGTATATTATTATCTGGAATTATACTAGGTCAACTAGGTTGACCCTATTGATCAACATTTTTATAAGGGTTTAGTGAAATATCCACTTATATATACAAGTTCATTTCCATCAATTATTAAGAAGTGAAGAAGTAAGAGCGAATGAACATATACTTATTAACCATTCTACTTGAGAAGTAAAGCTTAGGGTTCCATTCTTTATTTGGAGATATGAATCTTGTCTTGTGGATAAGTATTTTAGATGCATTGGTAGGTTGTGTAGCCTAGAGATGATTTGTCTTTGTCATCCTTACATATCATAACAACCTCTTGTGAAACACTTTGACCAAGGGAGAGATTGAGGCTCGGTGGGTTCATCTTCAAATGTAAGTATTCATAACTTTATTTATCCTTTTTAAGAGTAAATAGATAATGTATTTGTGCTTCTCTTCCATGTATTAGGATTTTATATACATTGACGTGAGTATATGTATTATATGCATGTTTATTTTTATTGTTTCTAACCCCCACTTTGTGCCACAAGATTTGGTGATCACTAGATTAGATTTACTTTTTTAATTATTAGAATAGGTGAAATATCAAAACCTAAGATCCCCTTAGGGTTATTTCATGATTATGTTAGACTAGAGGCTTTGGAACCCTCCTTATCATGGTGTATTATGATAAGATATCTCATAATCAAGTTTAATAGATCCCCATTTGGTCATGCTCTTGCTTAAAAAATGTATTCCTAATCATAAGTGTAGGTATGATCTATCTTCTCTGTGTTAGGATTGATTAATATACATGCTGCATTTTTAATTGCATACACAAGATATGAATCATGGCCTCACATAAAATTATAATAATGCTTGATAAGAATCAAAACACCACAAGATCAATAATTATGTAGATACACACACATTTACACATAATGTCATGATCATGATGCACACAATCACTCAAAACATGATTAAAATTTGACTTGAAAAGAATAAAACATCGCTATGAGATGGACCAGAGTATCCTCAACACAAATAATGCATGGAATGACAACACACAACCAATACAATTATATAAGTATGCAAGATGGAGGTTAATATAACACACATCAATGATCACTCAATGTAACATTCATCAATAATCAGTCATGGAGCACATAATGTAACATATAATAGTCACACCAATAAAATCATCAATAGACACTCATGGAGACATATAGTATAATAAACATTGTTCAAAGAAGACAACATGTAAACATCACACAGTGTGCTAAAAAATCAAGGATCACACCATGTAATAATCATCAAAATTAAAAATGCATATAAAAAGCAAATATTGTCTACACAATCAATCTATATCTTCATCATACATAGTAAAGCACACTATCTATAACATATAACACTCTCAATAGTAAACACAAGAGTAAGTCATGTATAATAACTATAATTAACTCAATATGATCAATGGAGTGATCATATAAAGATATAAATTGTATAGTTAACCAAAATTTCCATAATGTAGGCATGGATCTAATGTACAAAGGTAGCCTCTTGGTGTAGGAATGCCCTTCATCTAAATATCCATGTCATATATAACTTATATGTCCTACATCCCACTCATGTATACTTTTAAAATAATAGGTGTAAAAAAATGGATATGCAACGTACCATGTGTATGATAAATAATATAAATAAATCATATAAACTAGCAACATATGTCATGCATAGGTCCTTATTTTTTATTTTCTAGATATTGTAGTTCATCTGTATTTTTTATAAATTTTTTGAATTTGAATTATGTTCATGCTAACAAATTATCCCATCAATGGGATACTCATATGTAGGTATTAGATTGGTCATGGTGAATGTCACCCACTGTGCGTGAGTATTACCATATGTATCTATATACGAATATGAGAAGTGATACCATGCTTGTTGTAGTGAAATTTTACCATCCAGATTTATCTACCCATTTGTGCTATTTTCATTGATTTCGATCTTTCTACTCTCTGTGATGGTTCCACAACCTAACAGATAAGGTAATACTATAGGTGGATTCACATAGAGAAAGTTTTCAATTTGACATTCATGGGCTCTGGATAAAATTAAAAAATATTAATTATTTTTATAATTAATTAATTTTAATTAAAGTCATAAAATAATGTCAAAAATAAGAGTACCTAGAGAGAGTTATGCATTTGAGATCATTGAGTAAAATAATTATTTTTAGAATCAATATTGTATTGTAAGTGTAAAATCAAAAGTGCATTTAATGTTGTAAAATGTCTAAATAACAAAATTAAAAATTAGGAAAACTTTAGTTAAAGTAAATTAACTATAGTTAGATTAAATTAACTATAGGTTGAGTTAGTGCAATGAATGGATTTCCAATTTCCTTTATGGGTGGAAATATTATACAAAATAAAAAATTTAGATCATTGTAAGGGGTTCTTATTCATTTCAATCTCTTGGAGAATAGCTGGTGGAATCTTTGTTTGTAGGCTATGCAGTTTTTCAATATTCAAGCAATGGAATGTAAGAAAGTGGGTATCTACACACCCTAAATTGGTGAATCAAACATAACTACTATGTATTTTGTAGTTCTTTCATAGGAAGTTATTAATGATAAATGAATGTTTTATTCACATGGTCATTTTGGTCTTTATTATGACTTGTATTACCATATTTTTGCACCTCTAGTGGTCTTATGTGATGCTTATCCCAGTCACAAGGGCCCATGGCCTATTTATTTTAGTCACAACCTAGTTTTTTACCTATAAGACAATAACCCAGTCTTAGACAATAACACACTGTACTAGTGTCCACCTTAACGTTATTATCCAACAATCATATTTTTAGCTCATTTTAGGTCCTTACCCTTATTTAGGTATCTTACTATGATTTTGTCTATATTTTCACTTTATCGGCCTATGAATAAGCATCTTACATTCAAATTAAAGTCTTTTTCTATATAAAAATCCTCACAAGGCATTCTACATCTAGCACTTACTACTTTGGCACATAATTACATAAAAATCACTCAATAGTATAGCTCAACACTCTGTATATTACTCAACATCACACATATATCTACGTGCTTGATCAAAAAAGGGCCTAAGAAAAGTCATTCTAACATACCATGCACATAGGTTATGCACATTCCTTAAGGGAGAACTACATGCGATCTGAGACCCTTATCATTAGGGTTAATGTAGGAAGCACCCAAAATAAAAAGGGTTATATATTTCATGATCATGATATCCCATAACCCACCTTTTACCCTTCATTTTATAATTGATTCCATTGTTAATTCATGTGTGCAGGTGTTCATTAGGGTCATGAAGGGAAATCAACCAAACAATGATATATAATAATGATCGAGAGATCTTGAGCACATCTACAAAACATATAAGACCTCTTGTAATGTCTCCAAAAGTCTTAGGCCCCCTATCCAAAAAATGACATTAGCACAATGCCTTTGCCAATATCACAATATGCTAGTGTCTAGCTAATCATGCTACTATCCTTACATAAATAGAACTCTAGTCTCAGAATGAAATGGCTCTAGGTTTGACTCTTGACCTATTTCAACATTATCATCATCCAGGGACACTCATTTTATTATAGATAAGTGAACCTTTTCTTTACACTCATTATTTTAGGTAAATCATTTAAATTAGCTATTTGTAATATATATCTATAATTACCCTCGATACTCAACTTGTTAATAATCTAGGATTTTACACTAGTAAACACCTAAAAATTTAAATCATTTGGTAAACCTAACTTACTTTAAATATTGCTTTACAACCCTAGTCCCATCCTAGGGCTTACCTTTTCCAATCTTGTGTAACAAATTAGGGTTTATATCAATCATTTATTAAGGTTTTTAGTGATTCAATATTCTAAAATCTTGTCTAAAAAACCCTTAAAACTTTAGATCTATAGACTAGGTCCTCATACATCCAAATATTAGCCCTTAGGGTTTCAATTCAATTTCTAATTTTTTTGTACTTTGGGTTGAATATATAACATATTTTCAAATACATTTATGTTGGATTATCTTCTACCCATTATTTTCCTATTGTTTATTTTTTACATTCTCTTTTGTGGTAATTTTAAAATGACCTATAGGGAACCTCTTACCCCTCGCCCAGTTGACCAATTTTTAAATTTTCTATATAATTATACAAATGAATAGAACAATTTTCAAAATTATACGTTAGCACATAATCAAGATCATGATTTCATTTATAATGATGATGATTATTTTTGTAATGATGGATATGATGATTAATATGAGCATGATAATGAGGATAGATTAGATGCATCTTCTTCACCTTTCCAAATTCAATTCAATAAAACAAGTACAAATGACATTACACCTTTTTTAGATTCACAAACTAAAGTAAATGATATTATTTTATCACCTTCTTTTACATATCAAGCTCAACATAGTGATTCCATGCAAAATATAGATAATTCAAGTCTCTCTAACACTCCTGCTACATGTCATAATATGCCAAATGAAAATATGATTATTACTTATTCTATCTTTGACTCCATTATTGAAAATAATGGTAACATATGCATTCCACTCATATCTAGTAAAGATACACATTGCATTTCACATATACATGATGATATATTGCACATTTGTAAAAAGCTAAAATCTTCTTCTACTCCTCCTCTTATTGAGCATGGTAATGATAGTTCTTCTTCTCTTACCTCTACAAGTGAAATAAATTCTAATTTTGATGAAACATGGCATAATAATGATTACTATGATTTTAGTGAAGAAAAAATTGAGTCTAGTCCTCTCTCTACTTCACCCATCTTTCATGTCAAAATCAATTCCTTATCAAATGTTAATTGAAGTAATGACACATCTTCAGATAAAAGTGTGTGAACTTATACTCATGTTCATAGTTTACATGGTTTATATTCACATGATAAAAATGTGTCTTATATTCCACTAGCATGTGATACTCCTTTACGAATTAACAAAATAAGTGATATTAATGAATCTCCCCCACCCCTCCTTACTATAGTATAACCCATTTATCATAACCTCAATAAGGGTGATAGCTAATTTCCCTCTCACTAAGTCCAAACTATCACCCCTCTAAAGGTTACGGTGAGACAACCCACTATCTCTACTAATGTTTCCCAATGTAGTGTGCCAATGGATAAAATTAATAATAAGATTCAAGGTCTAAAGGAACCTCTTGATGATGTTAATATACCTTCATTATAGGTCATCTCATTGATGTATGCTATGGTAATTTATAACAAGTACACTAATTCACCTTGGAAAGTAAAGCATACTACTCTTGGGTTGATTCTAATGTTATCCATGGAAATCCTATCCCACACAAAACCTTCAATACAAAATTACCAAAATAATTTTAGATACTAATATTATAGAATTTCAGTGGACATGGAGACCTATACTTGCACCTCAAATATTATAGGAAAGCTATGACACATGTCACTCATAGTTTGATTCTCTTATAGTTATTTCCATAGAACTAGGGAGTAAAGTATTTAATTGGTTCCATCATTCGCTCCCTAGTGGTTCACTACATATAGACGATGAGTTAGGAGAAGTCTTTCTCAAACATTATATTCAAAATAAGGGACCTTGAGTCACATATGAGAGGTTTCATTCACTACACCAAGGTAAGTTAGAAATAGTAAAAGATTACATATTATGATTTAAATCATGTATGTAATAGTTGATCTAGAAACTGATATATTTAGAGACACATTACAACTTTTCTAGAGGTCTCATTTTCCATCTTATAAATAAAATTTTATATGATACATCCAAATCACTCTATCATCTATGTTACATAACTTTAACATTAGAGAAGAAGTTGGGACTAGTTGATAAAAATATGCAGTGGGAGATTTAGATTTAGATCTCTCACAATCATATTCATCCAATATGCTAGAAGCACCTAATCCACCAAGGATCAATGAAAAAGTGAAATAGAAAAAACCAATCAAGATACTCAACAAAGGCAAAGATCCACTTCATAGATCATCTCGCATAGGGAATGGAGCACAGGATATCAATAAAGAGGATATATAGTTTTCAAATAGAGATAGGCCTCATGATATCTTATTTATATTATTATATATGGGATGATCATACTAATCACCATCCAACACATCATTTTCATAGAATAAGGAATAAACCATATTAAAATTATCATCAAATCAATGGACAGTGGGACAATAACTATTGTGTACTTAGAGATAACATTGACCAACATATTAATAGAGGAATTATAGTATTTGGTCATGGGATATCGAGATTTCCTTCTCAACACTCTCCTAGATCACATTCCTTTATGAGTGAGTTATCTTAGCGCATTCCTTTCAAGGAGCCATTGGTTACTCATCATATGAGTAATGTGGTTTCTAGGACACCTACTTATGTAATAAATCATGCACCATAGATTCAATAGAGATGGAAATTAGTTCAAAAAAATCAACCTACTTACAATAGTATGGTAAAAAAATAGAAATTGACTTAACCACCAGTCTTAGTAAGACAACCGATTAAGATATTTGGTAGTGATCATAGAGATTAAAACACAATTTTAGTAAAACAACCAGTTAAAATATTTGCAAGGCATAATGGATAATAGAGTATAGCTCTAATATGACAATAGATTAATCTATTTACTAAAGACTCTACAAATTTAGCTACCAACAATACACCATGATCAATATGAATTCCAAAATCTACTTCTACACCTACACAATATGAACAATATGGTCACTTGTTTATTATGCCATCAAGATTTAGATAGTGCATGCCACAGTCACATGATCCACACTCACATATATTAAAACACTCTAATGTCATTGATACTAACTAACACTCCTAATCCAATATACTTGTCTACTCAAGCATCTATATACAAATAAATAACCAATTACCATTCTCTAGTCGAAGAACACATTTTCATATCTACACATAAATCATGAATATAATTAAACATTTACTCAAATAAATAATGCCACAAATCAAAATTCTAAGTAACATGATGCCCATATAACAAGAAGTCTCTATATATATAACTTAGAAACAACTTTATATACAATGATACATAATCACTCAATAATTAGAGCTTGGTCACTAGGATCAACCTCATCACCTTCACTCTCAGATACATACACACTAGAGTTAGATACTCCTACATCCCCTCTAAATATAGATTGAGACCAAGCTCTATGACTATGCTTCCTCTCTCATAGAACTATTGCCTCAACCACCAGCTCTACATGCTCTCACTGTAGATGAATATAGTCATCCATGATCCAGATACTTGCCTCGCCTAGACTATTAGGTGGGGGCATAACTCACCTCTATAATTTAGCACATACCTCATCCCTATCCACATCTGCCTACCTATATATTATAGTGGCAATGGATGCTTGATTAAATAGGTGGCATGAATGATTTTAATTCCTATATCCCTCTCCACTAACCAATCATGCATGGCATCATTAGGAATATGCCATGTAATCTCTCATAATGAAACCTTAATAATGGTATCCTATTACTCATCATTTCCCACACCTAAGCACACAAACACAATACATTAAACCAAATTAAATAGATTTATAGGCAAATAATAACCAAACAAATCATGCAAAACTACAAATGACAATGCACCCTCAACTACTCCAATAAGTTATGGATCTAGTACATCCTCCACAACTACTCCATCTCTTAGAAATAGTGGTGGCCATCTGTGTTGTCTCCACCATAATAATAAGGCATCAATATCCCCCACATCATTTACATCAGGTATCTCTATCATAGGATCTCACTTTATCACTTGAATCATAGGCAACTTAGCCATTGTGGGTCTTAATCTACTACTTGGCCTTATTGGGACCTAACTACTCCTCAACCACACCCACAGTGTAGGAGGCACATCTTAGACCACGCCAAACTATCATGCCACCCATTCATATTGAAACATCTAAAAAAGTATGGTCCATCGATCATGCAACTAACAACTTAGTTGAATTTGTCTTAACTACATCCCATCCCTAGGCCATCCCTAAAATGCCCTATAGGTATCCAAATAATATCTTTGGATGTCACTCGATCAAATGCCCATCAATAGTGCATTGTAATGATAAATTTCATGGGATATGTGTTAGTCCATCTCTTTGTAAATACCTTTGAGTGTGCCCAATCTACACATGAAAACCACCTAGGTCTAGCCACTGCAATGTGCTCATAAGACCAATAATGCAGTAATGTCAAGGATCCAATCCCACCACCACATAAATCTTACATAAAATTATATAAATGTTGATATAAGTGGGCTAGCATGGTGTGACCCCATGAGTTTATGGTCCTATGCTCCTCTATGCCCTATAAAATCCCATGTATCCTATATGAAATAGATACCCTAATACCATAAAAAATAAAAAAATAAAGTTAATAACACCTCCAAAAACATTTACAACCATAAAAAACTAACTGTAACAATCATAGATAATAATACATCATTGCTACTCCCTCAATGATGGGTCCCCATAGGTATGGACACAAAATACCTTGAGGCTCAGTCTATGGCTATATCCCCAACTACCTCTTATAATACATCCCACTGAACAATAATGGGTAATCTAAGTATACTGTACACATCCTCTAAGGTAAAAATAATCTCTTGAGTTAGTATCCAAAAAATACATGTATTAGCATTTCACTACTCACACAGTGTAGTCATCATATGGTAATTTTAAGACATCAGTGTAAGTGATGCCATATAACCCAAAACAACCCTATCCATAACTTCTATCTCATTATCTCTCAAGGGTAGCCTGCATAAGCACTCCATCATCTGACCACTATGAAACTCCCTCATATGCACATTCACCTACAATATACATAGAATCAGACATTAACATCTCCAAATGGTGAAATATAAATGCTAAAACAACCATTAAATGCAAATTCAAATAAAAAATTTCAATATCTAGTCTATAAGACATTAGCACTATAGACAAGATAAAAGCATTGGATACTAGTGTGACAACCTAGGACACTAGCGCTATCCTTAGGAAAGTAGCACAAACCTACTTAAAAATCCCTAATCTAGCTCAAACAACATGAAAAATGATGAAAAACATAATAAAAAATTAAAAAAACATGGAAAATGATGGAATTTTTACCAGGGTAACCTCTTCATCACCCTAATAAGCACTTCCACCTCCTTGTAGTGGGTCACATTTACACCTCATCTCCTCAACATTTTCTCTTCACTTAGAACAACACTTATCTAAAATTAAAAAGTTCAAATGATTTTGAAATCAATAAATCAAACCTATTTAACCAATGTTTTAAAAATTCTACCCACCTAAGGTGGATCGTACACATAAATTTCTCTAACTAATTACCAAAACATTCCAATAGAAATATCTCAATAAATGTGACATTAATTCTTGATTTGTTTCTTGCATGCAAAACTTGATAGTGATATCCCCCACACCATACCAGTTACACTTATATCCTAATCAATTTG